>CM029624.1:32540561-32626957 GCA_017311315.1 Dendrocalamus latiflorus | reverse complement strand
TCAAGAACTAAATTCTAAGTTTCACTAAAGCACCTGAAGGTTATGCTACAGTGGAGGATTTCCAAATCCAGCTAGCGTGCAAGCGTCTAGGGGCTACCAGGAGTCTACCGAGGGGGTTGGTGCGTCGAAGAAGCTCTGGAGCGGCCAAACAGCGAAAAGCAGTGGTGGCGCAGACATCATCCATGGTGACAGTGCTCCATGGCTAGGAATAGCTGAAAGTGATGATGTTGACATGCGTCATTTTTATATATATTTACCTGTCATTTTACCCTCATATTTTTCACATTTCGAGATCATTTATCATTATTTACACACTTTTCTATAATTAATTTCTCAATTTGGATCATTTTATATTTTTTTGTAATTTTTTGCAAGCCGACGCAATCAAGGTGCCTAAATGACAAATTTAGCATTTTAGGACTACTCCGTAGAGATGTACACATCGTCTCAAACACGTAGGATCAAACCACGAAGAAAACGGAGCTCTGGAGGTCTAATTCAGAAGAAATCAAGTGGGAGAAGGGCTTGATTGCAATTCTTGTAAACCTGGAGGGCTAAATCACAAAATTGCCAATTCCCCAATCTCCTCATAACCCTAGTGGCCACTTGGGGAGAAAACTGAGCCCGGTTCATTCTTTCTTCTCCCCTTCGCCTTCTTGCCCTTCCCCCATTCTCCTCCACATCTGGTCGTTGGCGAGCGCTGGGCCGCAGCTCGTCGGCGCGCCATCACATCACCGCCACCACTCCTCTCCTCCCTTTGGCCGCCTCCTTCTCCACCACTCACTGCTGCACGCCACCCCTATTCCTTCTTCGGCTGCCTCCCTTCTTTACTCCACCACCCACCTCAGCGTCGCATCCTCCATTAGCGCCACCCCCTTCTCCTTCGCTACCAATTGGCTGCCCTATCCTTCACCGCGTGCCACCCTACCACCTCTCATCCTCCTTCTCTGGTCCTACTGCATCTCCTAGTGCAAGCCACCACATCTCCACTTTCCTCTTCTTCCTTGGCCTCCATTTGCTCCGATCTTCCTCTCCTACCTCGGCTGCCCTACTCACCTCACCTCCAGCCGTCGCCTCTCTTCTTCCCTTGCCTCCCCTTTGCTTCTCCTCCTTCTACTGCTCCATCTCCACCTTCGTGCCTCCCATCTGCCACCAGTTCACCATCGATCTCCTCTACAGCACCAACACCGACAACATCAACATCTTCCTCAAATCTGGCTTCTTTCTCTACAACCTCTGCCACTCCCTGCAATCTCCCTCTAGTGAGCCGCCAAGTCCTCTGCCGAGATCCACCAAGTGTCGGGTCGTAGCTCTCCATCGCCACTGGCAAGCTCTGATTCTTCTTTACCAACCCTGATTGCTGCTACTACCTCCCATCTGCTACAACCTCTTCCTTGGTTTACCTCCAATTCCTCTCCCTCTCTTGTTGCTTTTCTTAATCACTGCTCAATTTAACTGATAATGGTCTACTGTTAGTTTGTGATTTGCTATAGTGAGACGTGAACTATGATGTATGCATGTGATTATGCTCTATTAATTTGTTCCAAAATTGCTATATGTTCATTTTGCCAGTAGTTTAATTCTAGCATTTGTGTTTGTTTGTTATCTATTATGGTGTTGTGATAGTAATTAGTTGTAGTCACTATTTAGTTTTTATGTGTAAGAAGTTAACTTGTGAGTTGTGCTTGTGTTCAGTGATCTGTTAGTCCAGTATCTGTGTTTGCCTTTGTGTTGTCCTACACGGATTAGCTAGCCGGCGACCGTCTCCCTTCCCTTTGTTGTCTCGACCCCCTCGTTGCTTCTAGACTCCCTCTTTTCTCCTTTCTACGGTCTGTCGATAGTTAGGTCATGCATATGTTCATCGTAGTTCTATGTTGGTGTTATCATGTGCCACCGTCATCTAGTTAGCCATCAACCATTTTATCCCTCTTTCTCTCTTGACTCCCTCCATGCTTCTAGACTCCTCTAGTGCTTCTCGACTTCCTCCTTCTGTCTCACGGTCAGTAGTTAGTTAGTTAGGTCATCGGTCAGTAATCATGTTCGTTCGTGTAGTCGTCATTGTCATTCATGTAGTCAGTCATCGTGTAGTTCATTCGGTCATACAACATCCATTCGTGCGATCATTCGTCCTGTCGTCCTTTGATTGTTTAGTTAGTTTGTCATTTCGTCCGTGCGAATTAGAGTTCATTCAATAGTTAGTTTGTTCGATCGATTCAGTAGTTGTTTTAGGTTTAGTTTTCTCCCCCCATTTCCATTGACCTAGCTTTAGCTGAGCATCGGTAGTCTTAGTCTAGTCCCTGTGGAGAACACAAAACTCACTGCTATTTCAGTGGCAACCCGTGCACTTGTAGGTGTGCTATTTTTGCACGATCAAATGCATGAGCTCAGGTAAGAGTCAAGGATGCTCTGAGGGAGAAGAATTAGGCTGGGTCTCACCAGAGAAGAAGAATGGCTAGCGGTGACGCTCCTGGCTGGAGATGAAGACGATGGAGGGGAAATGCTCTAGGGGATGTGTGACACAAAGTGATGTAGTTAGAGAGACAAGAGGTCCACTAGAGAGCTTAGGTCATTGTGGAGCTTGGCGGAGCATGCTCATCGATGCTAAGGGAGATGGTGTGTTTTGGGCAAAAGGAAGGGCTAAAAGCTCGGTTTCTCGTGGAAATGAAGTGAGGGTGAGATGAGGAAGACTATGGCACAATTGAGGGTGCTTTATTGGGATGAGATAGCTGAGATTGCTTTACGAGTTTCTCATGAGCATGGCGGAGCTGGCGTGGCTCGATTCTTCTCATTGGTGCACGACACGCAAAAGAAACAAGGGTGGGGGAGACTCGACGTAGCAATGCAATGGGTCAGCAGTAGTAGATGCGAAGCTATCGGTGTGGTGTCAAAACCTGGCAACATCAGCCATGGTGGAGCTGTTACAAGCTTCGGAGGTGGAAGATGAGTCCTGCGGCTGGGCCTGACACGTCAGCAAGCGAAGGTAAGATGGCCTGATGAGTGGGGTCAGGTCCCACTCATTAGCGTCATGATATAAATGGGCAGGGAGAAAATGGGTTTTCAAAACTACACCTTCGCAAATGGAAAGCGGAAAGGATAAGTGAGTAAAATCATATTTGGTTCGGCTGATAGCTTTGTGAAATTTTAAACATATCAAACGAGCTCCAAAAATTATGAAAGTTTTTTGTGGAGGCTCATAGTGTAGATTTTTTTCAAAATGGGCAGGGAGAAAATGGGTTTTCAAAACTACACCTTCGCAAATGGAAAGCGGAAAGGATAAGTGAGTAAAATCATATTTGGTTCGGCGGATAGCTTTGTGAAATTTTAAACATATCAAACGAGCTCCAAAAATTATGAAAGTTTTTTGTGGAGGCTCATAGTGTAGATGTTTTTCAAAAAATCTTTGAAGGCTACTATTTTGTGTAACATGCACTAATTTAATTTGAATAATTTAAGGAATATGCTCAAATTTTCATTTACGGTGCCATGATCTTATTTTTGAGTTTTTAATATGATTTCTATTGTAAATTCTCCAAGGCCACTTTATTGATCTATATATGCACGCACCTAGGTTACCTGCAAAGTCTAAGGGTTTATTCTTTTGGCTGTATCTTATAGCTTTTGGCTATAGTTTATTAGTGTAATAAATAGTAATTGCTTAGAGAAGCTAAAAAGCAACATATCAAGGAAAAACTAAAAAGAACAAGGACAAACTCTTGTAACACTTTGACTAATCCCATCCACCCCTAACCACAAAATCACCTGGCATATATGGCATAAGTCAAGCAGAGCACAATGTCCTCAAGACCAGTTTGGCAGGACTATTCTTAAAAACATAACAACCATCAACATCATCTGATCACCCGCATCTTTTGCCCCTAAAATTCTTGCTTTTAGCATGAATTAACATGTGCACACTCACAAATTAAAGGGCAAACAAAACAACATTTTATTTAATTCATAGATTGCTTGAAACTTCCTTTTTCATTTACAGTATATAAGTGCCAAAGCCTTAATGGAAGTACAGAATGACAGGGAAAAAAGATTCTACTAAATTACTACCCCACAAGCACTCTCTTTTACTCCTAGCTTTTTATTATTGTACTTCTCTTGCGAGTGCGAATTCTTCATGAACATCATATCACACTACGCGAATGCAGCTCCAAGGAAATTAACCAGAGAAGCAGTAGTAATTAACACAAATAACTGCCCTGCTTAGTTCAGTTATTAAAACAGTGAGTTTAATTTACAGGGGTTAATTAGTAAACTAGAAGAGCTCAAGCTTGTTCCATGCCTCCTGGTCAAATGCAGCGCTAACCCTCTGGTATTGGTAAGCGTTGAAGGTGTCCTCGTACACCGGCGCCGCCGGCGGCTGCACCAGGCAGTCGTCCCACGGCCACTCCATGATCATGTCGTCCAGCCCAATCAGGTACATGGTGTCCGGCCACTCCATGATCGGGAACAACGTGTCTTCGGTCGCAGCTGGTCGACGCCGAACGACGAGGACGACGCCGAGGTGGAGTAAGACGTCGTCGGTGCCGATGCGGCGGCGCACGTTGATGTTGGCGGCGGCGGCTGGTCGCACAATGGCACCATGATCTCGTCCGGGTGGATCATCGGCACCTCGTCGGTGCAGAAGGCAGGGGACTTCCTGAGGAGGTACTCCTCGCCGTGCTGGTCCGCGGTCGCCGTCTCCGCCTCCGTATTCTTCTCCTCTAGATGCTTCTGATCCGGCGGCGGCCCTTGAATCTCCGGCGAGTCGCCGGCGAGCGGTGGATGCCGGTCGTGCTGCTGCTGCGGGGGAAGGGGCTTGTGGGTGAGTGGGTCGATCCCCATCTTCTTGAGCTTCTTCTTGATGTGGGTGTTCCAGTGGTTCTTGATCTCGTTGTCCGTCCGCCCTGGCAGCTGGGACGCGATCTTGGACCACCTAACAATTTTTAAAAAAATATATAAATAAACAATTTTAATTGTAGCCTGACTGGTGAACACACATATATACGTTAATTTACAATTAGAAGAATTGCGATAATGGTATAGTAGTAGTACCTGTTGCCCAATAGGGCATGCAGGTCGATGACGAGCTTCTCCTCGGTGTCGGAGAGCAGCCCCCTCTTGAGGTCCGGCCGCAGGTAGTTCGTCCATCGAAGCCGGCAGCTCTTCCCGCACCGCAGAAGCCCTGTTTGCGCAAACATAAATGTCAAAATTTTCAGCAACAGAACCCAAAAAAAATGGCGCAACCGTGACCGCGGTTCCAGGGGATCAATCCGGTAGATGATCGACGAGGCACGCACGCACGTACCGGCGAGTTTGGGCACGGCGCGCCAGCAGCATTGGCCATTGCTGAGGATGAAGTTGATGAGCTTCTGGTCCTCCTCCGCCGTCCACGGCCCTTCTTCAGCCCCACCTTGTCGCAGCACGGCTGCCTCCCCATTGCTGCTGCCGGCTTCCTCCCAAAATTGATTTGCAGCCAAGCGGTCAAGAACAAGCTAGCAGCTCACAAGGCAGGTGCGTGATTGATCAGGACCTAAGAACAAGCAATGGCGGCACAGGCTTGGATCGTGAGTTGAGATGGAATGAGGAGTACTAAGGGCAATCCTCACCTTCCTTTATATGGGAAAAGAGGGGGGACATGACAGCCAGCAGCTAGCCAGCAACTAACTACCACTTGTAGTAATCACAAAGGTCGTGTAGTGTTAGTGTACTCGCGTCATGCGTGTGCGATGTGGAGTTCAAGCCTTCTATCCATGCATACGTGTCGCGGCGGTGAGGCTGAGCGGCGGGCCCACGGTGGGCGTCGGCAGTGTTGCAGGGGGAACCTACGTGCCACCATGAGGCCTGAGCTTCTGCTCATGGGTCCCTTTTGCTTGCTTTGCAGTTGCAAGTGCTGCACTACAAAGCTTCCGTGCTTTCCCTTTTGTGTTTAATAAAATTATCCTCGTTCCATCATTCGTTTTTTCCCCGGGTTTTTACGGGAAAATTTCACCGCCGACTGTTTTACCTACAGTCTTCTGTTTGTCGGATTACGCGGTTGTTGTGAAACTTGATCTCTGCGAGTGTTCAGTATTGTTCTAGAGCTTCAAATATCGCGTACAAGGGATACTTCCTTGCTGTCCTAGCAAGGAAAAAAATTCCATTCCTTTTTTCTGAAAATAATAAGGTATTGCGACGGAATGCGCGTATATATTGCATATTAAGCGTTGGTCAGCAATTCAGAGGTTTGTAGCCGCAGTCAGCTCTACTTGGTGGACAAAATTTTGGCAGCCAGCAGGCTGCAAATTTTGAATGATGCCATTGCATATAAAGGCCAACATTTTCGCTCCTTGTCAACATATGGAACTCCCCATGACATCACAGAAATGAAGTGCTCACAAGTTTGTGCTTGCTAGCTCCAAACATTCTGAATCCTGTCCTTAACAAACAGATTGTGAATCCTGCCTGGACAGCGGCGGATTTGGAACTGAATGGGATTGGTTAAATATGACATAGACGGTGCACATAAGCTTGAGGGGTAAAAGAAGCTCTGAATTGTGGCAATGGCAGCAATAGTTTGTGTTGGGATACGTGTAGACTGCACTAGTGCAAATTTAAAATTTCTACCACCTAAACTAGTAAGCCATGCGAGGAAGAGATCATAAATTGTTACCACTAGACGCGCAATGTAACGAAAGAAGAGTTAAAGCAGTCCGGTTTAACGTAGCACGCGTTGATATAGTAAAAGTAGTCGATCGTCCACGAGAAGTAGTCAATCTTCACGAGCCTATTGTCTTCTCCTCGTGATCATCCCTAACAGTACCTCCACTAAAGTCTACGCGTCTGAGGATGGAGCCCTGTGCGCTGGTGTGCTAGCACCAGTGCGCATAGTAGGGGTTTTCAGATGTGGCGGCTAGGGTTTCGATCGGTGTATCTTGTGATCTCCTCTGATCCTCGGTTTTTCGTACAACCCTCAGCCCCATGACTCTCTCAATATATAGCCTCCAATTGCATACTCATCCGATAAAATTAGAGATCTTATCCAACTCGGAGATTCTCTTACTAGATCCTTATCTAATATGAATAAAGATCGTATCTCACTCGGAGTCTATCATCAGGACCATTATTATTTCAACCCATTAAATGTGCGACCCTATAGCTTCATGTATACTTGGTTGTAATTTGAAAACACCTTTCCGATCATTGGTCGATAGCGGTCCCTAGTAGGATATATCGACGTCCAAATATACACAAAAATCAATCTAGACGAACCTTATGCAATATTACGGGTGGAAACGGATCGAATAGTGCCTTTACTATATTCGTATTTGTATTTTATAAATGAATATGAATTCGAATATTCTTAAATACGAATCGAATATCCACTCAATTTGACCAAATGCAGATATCTTCATAACTTATGTAATATGAAGATATTAATGATATTTTATCCTCGTACAGTCACGCTTAGTCATTATAATTAATTTACTTCACCTAAAGAAACACAAATTCACGTTGAATTAAAAAAATCTTATCCAACTAGTAAGTCATATTGCAATAAAATATGTATATTGCTTTGCCGAATACGAATACGGATATGTATAGTCAAATAAAATAATATTTTGGATGGTAAAAGTTCATACTATATTTGTATCCATATTTTTTTATACGAATTCGAATACGAGAGAAATTGTGAATCGTATGAAAAATCTCTACCATATTCGTATCCTATTGAATATGATAATTGGATAATTCATATCTATTTCCTACTCCTATATAATATGATCTGTAACCAGGTCTTAGTCATTCACAATTAGCTCATAACTCCTTACGACCATATCATATATGCTTACGGCCAGTTCGTATCCCCATACGACTAGATCCCAAACCAGTTTGTAATATGTCTGATCAGATCACAACCAGTCAGTGCACTCATACTACCAGTACACATCTAGTTGGACCTATCGACCTGTTTACATATTCTCCTTTTGCCTCATGATATTCAATCGAACTTCAAGTGAGAAATATGTCATCCATAGACTATTCAATCTTTCCCGATCTAATGATGGATAGTTTCTTGCGATCAACTCTTTGACCATTCATAGCATGGTCATACACTTTCATTATCCGACGACATCGAGGGGTCCAGATATATCTTTACTATTATGTAGGAGGGGCAAATCTCATATTCGACCAGTCATATTCATCCACATGTTTTGTAGCATACCAAAAAGCTACATTTAAAACTATCTAGTTACTATGTAACGCTTGGTAACTCCTAAGTGTACTATTACACATGTAGAAAACTATGCTAATATTAGGTGTAAGGATTCTACATCATCATTGTTTGAGACTAACTGATAACACATAAGACATAACAATCTCGACATGTCTCAAGGTGGGTTAATCCAATACTATATTCTCTAACATGTGTCTACATTATTGATTTAATATCTTCATATCTATAACCAGTAAAACATAGTCACCAATCAATATATATGCTGGTCTATAAGTCACTAGTGTCCTAATTAGTGACATCCGAATAGGGATATTTTAGAATGACATCATACAACTAATAAAGGGTTTTTCACCAACAAGTCATATACTTATCTACCTTTATAAATAATAATTCATTTAAGGAATATAATAATATTTATTCAAAAGATCATAACTATAAAAAATATTATAATCATCTTTATGATTATCTCTAGAGCATATCGCTAACGGTTTGAACACATAGCAAGGCTGTATTTTGTTGTATTAGTTGACCTTGGATTTAACTGATCCACCAACCAACAGTACCCATCAAGACTTCGCTTCAGGAACAAATCAAATGATCAATTCTTTTTTTTTTAAAAAAAGATCTTTTATTTTGCGCACTCCCTCCCCGCCGCCCCACTGAACGATCACCTCATTTATCGACTGACTTTTCCAGAAAGCTTGAACTGGAATGCTTAATCTGAATTTCCGAGTCAAATTAGAGTATAGTGGTCCACTTTATTATTTCTTTTGTCTCACTAATCAAGAATGCAGAGATTATCCTACTTAGTCAGGATAAACATATATTAATCGGCACCCAACACATCTAATTAAGCACTCTTCAGACAATCAAAGCATCTGAGTTGACCTAAAACTAGCCGTCAGTACACCGTGTTTCGGTGTCGCTGCGAGGTCCGATTTGTCACTCGTGAGAAGATACCATGAAAAATAAGAGATCACCATGGGTGCACTTTTGCTCCCATCATCCTTAATCATTTCACAATTGAAGGGGTCGTTGCTTTTGACATGGGATGTGAAAGCATCAGCACCCTGAAGAGGAGGGCCAGGTGCCAGTACCATTACTAATCCTTTT
Organism: Dendrocalamus latiflorus; assembly: GCA_017311315.1. Lineage (NCBI taxonomy): Eukaryota > Viridiplantae > Streptophyta > Magnoliopsida > Poales > Poaceae > Dendrocalamus > Dendrocalamus latiflorus. The sequence continues at coordinate 32,617,638 of CM029624.1, read as the reverse complement.
CTTGAGCCACTTCCACACCAAGAAAGAGATCAGATCACCATACATGATGGGGTGGTCCAAAGATTGTGTTCTCCCAACCAACGCCTCCTCCCCACTGTGTGTCTCATGCAAGAATCAAGATCGCATCCAAGCTCATATGTATCACTCACGATCACAAAGCTCTCTTTTTGCTGTTGCTCTGCAAATTCGGAGCCTCCGGACGCGTGTATTCGGGGGTGTTAGTGCTCATGTAAATGTCATGGATCGGTGGTTAGTTCTAGGGTACCTGACGACGGTCACCGACGCTGCAAAAGTTTCAGGCTGTGAGGTAGCTGCTGCTGTATTTTTTTGTGCGAGAAAGAAGAGGTGCCCTTCCCTTCAGTTCATGGCAAGGAGCAGGGGATTGGATGGAACAGCCCAGCTACTGCCTTGACTTGGAACTCACTAGTGAAGGGTGTAGTAGTAAGGACCCTTTACGTGTCAGAATTTCCGGAGACGTACTGGATGCTGCCACCTGCTCCATCGGTGTCCATGGTAATTCCAGGATGTTTTTGAAAGATCTGCACGGTCGTTTCACCGTGATTGCACCGTGAAATACTGTTGCGAAGTTGGTGGGCAGCGCTGGATATGCCCCGCGACGTACGATGACATATTTGTATTGGTTTCTATTTTTAGTTTTATTTAGAAAATTAAAAGTTAATATAAATACTTGATTTCTCTATTTTTCACTATGTTATGTTCTGGAAATAAGATTAAGATCACAGATGTATCATATATATTATTTCTCTCGCTCTCGTCGTACACACGTCTCTCTTTAATTCCTCACCACTCGTGTTTTTCTTTTCAAAGTTATTTTTTTAACTATTATTATTTATTTTTAATTAAAAACCACCGTTCACGACCGAAAACAAAAGTCAATACACCCGTTTCCGGTTTCACATCGTGGGATGAGTGGTGATCTTACCTTTACATGTGGTCTAAACTCTAAAGACCCAAAGAGTCCTCCGTCAGTAAAGTTATTAGATTCGGGGTTCACCGTGTTGACCATTGGGTTCCTCTTGGAATTGACTGCTGGAGAACAATGAAAACGCAAGGACTTCAGCAGAAAGTTTTTTTTGCCCTGGTTTACCCCTTTTAGATTAAATACTGATATTGACCGATGGTGTAAATTTGGTGGCATAAACAAAGTGCTATGAGTATATATGAAATTTCTTTCGAAAACTAACGAACGAGAGACTATGTACTAGGTCTAATATATATTGTGATAAACAATTTGTACTTTGGTTGAGTTGAATTTGAATTTTGTAAAAGTTTTAGAAAAATTAGATTCCAATATGTGCTGTCAAAGTTCAAGCAGTCTGACCGCCATAGGGACTGCGGGTTGACCGGCAGGTGGCCGGCAGTCTGACCGCTATGGGGTGAGCGATCAGACCAGCCATGGACATTTGAAAAATTAGACACCAAACACTTACGTAGGTTTGTTTGGGGATGAGTTTGCACTTAGTCCCTCTAAAAATGGATGCTAAAGCTAAAACTAGATAGAGTTTAACTGAAATTTCAGAGAGAGTGTTTTCCGGTGCAGTTAAGCGATCAAACTAACCAGTGGTCTGACTGATGCAGTCTGATTGTGTTAGACTATGTGACTAGGTCTAGAATATTTATGATGATGAATAATTGACATTGTTGCTTATTGGTGTTATTTAAGGCGTGTGACGTGTGTGGACTCATGTTGGTCAAGTTGGAAAAAAACTTATGTCAAGAAAAGATGTTGTTTTGGTCTTTACATATGTAGGGTAATTCAGAGAGAATCTGGAGATGACTTGGTGCAAAGTCATGCTCCAGAGGGTCAAGGATGTTGAAAGAGACGGCCATGCTAGAGTTGGGACGTGCAGAGGTCAACGATGGATGATGCGTGTTGGAGCTACGGAGGTGTGGTCCGGAGGCTAGACACGTGACAATTTTGGAGTGTCCAAAATTGGGTAGTATGACAAAAGTTGAAAACCCCTTTTCTTACATAAGAGTTTTGGATCCCTTATTTGTTGAAATTAATAAGAACTTATTTGGGCCCTAGACTATAAATAGAGATAGGGTTAGAGCTAACCCTAAGGCTGGGGAGATATAATTTTCATACTAAGGTTTGAGGGGTGTTAGTAGGGAACTTTGTAGCCATAAACATAATGATCTAGCAATAAAAAATTAGATCTAAAACAGGAGGATGACACATCTTGCTTACTTCGCTTCGTCTCACACCAGTCGCCGAGCCCGAAGAAATCTCGTGAGGCATCCTACTTCGAGTAGCGCATGACGCCATCGCCTATATCCTTGATTTTGGTTTGCAGTGTTGCTGAGTCAAGGGGTAGCAGCATTTGCTTCCTCGTTTAATGTGTGTGAAGGGTTTCTCGATGTGAAGGATTTCTCGGTTTGCACCACATGCAACACCATCAATAGCAGCTAGAGAAGTTAGGTGAGAGAGAGAAAAGAGATCAGCCGACATCTTTGATTTTTTTTAATATGCTACAGTATTGCAATAGTAAAAACATTGTAGCTACAGTACTACTACAGTACTGAAAAAAGATTTTCCCCTTTTTGCTCTCTTTTTGTTCTTGTTTTGTTCTTACTGTGTTTGTAGGTTGGACAATCAGAATACAATAGTCCTAAGAAAGAAAAAATGCTATCGCTACATATTACAATCATTTATCCCCCTATGATTGCTATTGACGATACTGCAGATCAACATGGTGTTGGTGATCAAATTGGCCCCAACGGTCTAACCAGCCTGGTAATGACGTTACCAGGTCGATCAATCCAGATGTGGTGATTTGGTTTGGCAAGTGGTGGTTGAGTGTGTGCATGGCATGGGTGCCATGGTTGGCTATGTTTCGTTGCATCATGCATGGTTTTGACTTATGTGAGTCAAGTGCACAAAACTTGTACTCAGTATGGTTGTTTGGTCTTTGGATGTGTATATGGCTTAGAGGATGTAGCAGTCGGTGGTAATGGATAGGGACTAGGCGGGGGAGCTAAGGTCCATAGTGGTCCTGTAACTCTGAGTGAGACTATGTGACTCAAGGAAGGAGCACAAAGAAGATAAGGATAGTTGAGAGGTGAGTTTGTAGATGTGGTGCAACAAGTGATGAGGCCGATGCACGTAGAGATGGTTCGGGAGAGTCCGAATGCATGAAGATGTGATAGTTAGTTATTGGGCACTATGGGTTGTGTGTCAAAGCATGTGGAGATGCTTTGAGGTGAAGATGAAGACGGAGTCAAGAGAAAGCGTCCAGAAGCTTTGTTAGGGACGTTTTGGACAAATACCTAAAATCAGACATGAAGCCTACACCCAAACCATGGTGCGAAGAGGTGCAAAGGAGACGGTTTATAAATAGGATAGATTTGGTTGTGTGGAGTTGACCAAACACTAATTTGTTAGTGGGTTAATCTTGTAAGCATGTTGAGAAGTGTGCATGAGTATGTAAACCTGTGTTAGTGGGGTTGATGGGTTTCCTCGGTAATCTTAATGGGTTGGACCCATCAAAGGTTGTGCTGATTATTTAGAGGAGAGGATGTGGTAGATTCAAGGATTGTATGGTTTAGTTTTGCACTACTACCTTATCGCCTTCCATCATATGAGAGGGAACTTGAAAGAGAAAAGCATGGTGTTTTGGCTGTACCTTATAATCATCCATGACTATGTTAATCTCATCATCAACTGCAATAGATCAAAGCCTTTTCTCAATCATGTTCTTGCCTGTATTCTTGCTTGGATTCTCTTGCTCTTGCACTAGATTTGTGATTTCAGATTCGTGGGAATTCAAGCCCAATCTCTTGCTAGGACATGTGAGAATACATCTGGAAGACTTTATGTCTTAGATCATCATGAGCAAGCAGTAATTTAAGATATAGGGTTTTTGGTGTTCTTGTGAGAGTCTCGATTCTCCTCAAATTGGTGAACTCGAGCCTAAGAACCTTGTGATTCTTGATTTATTTATGTTCCTATTGTATTGAACATGTCTCAAGCAAAACTTGGAAGTGTTTGGATGAGGTTGAGCAAGTTCTTGAGGTTGAGCTTTCGTCCCGAGAGGTTTTTAGATCTAGGAACAGGGGGCCGGTCAAACCGGTCCTAAACCTATGGTAAGACCGGCCTATGGGTTAGATCGGTTGTAGGCCGATGATCAGACTGGCCTCCCAACGATGATCTGACTGGGCCTATGCAGTAGGCTATTGATTTGTTGGTTCTTTTCTGTAGTTTTGTTTTGCTTAGTCGTGTTGGTGTGATCTGAATTGAGTGATTGTCATGGTCACTCAAGTGAAGATTTTAAATACCTTAGGGAAAAGGGTTTTGGAAATCATTCACCCTTCTCTGATTGCTGGAATCAGTCCTACAAGTGGTATCGAAGCTTGGTTAAGCTATTCCTTAGGGATCTTAACTGGTCTTAAGAGCCATGGCATCAACCAAATATTCCACCAAGCCACCCGTGTTTGATGGGTTTGAATTCCCATATTAGAAGGTGAGGATGAGTACATACATTCAAATCAAGGTAATACAATCTAGGAAAAGGTCAAGAGTTCCTAGGTTGTCCCTACCAATAATTAGATCCCTCCGGCAAATCTTCCAGATGTGGAGGCCAGCAGTAAGGCTAGGAACCTACTAATTCAGGGACTCGATAGAAATGATTTTGACTGTATGTTTCATCTTGCTTCGACGCACGATATCTGATGGACTCTCGCTGATTACCATGAGAGCTCTACAGCTATCAAAGAGGTACGTCTGAACAAATTCAAGAAGAATATCAAAAGTTTGAGATGAGACCTGGAGAGTCTTTGGATGAGTTGTTTGCTGGATTTCACAAAATCCTCAGTCGCTTAAAAACTATCGGTGTTGTCTATCTCGACTCTAAAAATGCACGTCAAGTCTTGGAGCCTTGGACATGTTAGTTTGGGAGATGAAAGTCATGTTCATCAATGACATTGCTATCATGAGCAAACTTACCTTGCATTAGGTTTACTCAAGATTGAATACTAATGAGATCAACTTACTCTCTCGCAAGAACAAGTGTAAGTTGATGATACTTGTGACTAATCTCGTGAAGAGTTCTTTTTCTGGCCCAATTGAATATGCTTCTTTTGGATTGCCTTTGTCTGCCTTACATGCCATGAATGATGATCACCTTGAGTAGATTCCTTAGGATAACCTAGCCCTCCCATCCATCAAGTTCACTAGAGTCTTAAACACTATAAGGATGAGAAAGAGAGGAGGATGTCCTATCCAGTGCCTCAAGTGTGGTGATCTCAACTGCATTAGAGCCAACTACCCTAAGCTCAAGGGAAAAGAGGAGAAGGAGTACCGCAAGTGTTCACCACCTCGGGATGCCAAGCCAAAGAAGCACAACTACCGCAAGGTAGTCCACCAAGTCCTATCCACTCTTGAGTAACTTAACTTGAGTGACGTGGACCCAGGGACCAAGGAGGAGGACGAGCCATGAGGCAAGAAGAAGGCAAATGACTTTACTAGCATGTGCTTTATGGCAAGCACCAATGATATCTCCGGCTAGGATGATCTCTACAACGATCCTGATGAGGTAAAGCCCACATACGATGAGATATCTCATGTTGTAGTTACTCTAGATCATGAGCTTAAAAAATGTAGAAATAAAAATGAAGAATCGTGATTTCTTGGTTTAGGGCTTGAACGCTGAAATTAGTAGGCTTAGATCTTTAATTTCTGATGATGATAATTTGAATCTTGCCTAGTGATGCACTCCGACTTAGACAAGCTAAGGACCATTCATTCTAATGTTACTAGTCAGCTTAGAGTAGCATTGTATAAAATTGAGAAGATAGAAGCATGCTTTACTATTGGCACTGCTGTGCATGCCTATGTTGTTGATGAGTTGCTAGTCACTAGGGATAACCTTACTAAAATAAAATTTATTCTTCTTACTAGTTCCTTAGTATATACTTCTCATGCTAAACAACTCAAACATGCTAATAATCAAATTGCTCAACTCAAGTCTAGCAACTCCTTTATGTACTTAGTAGCTAGAGACATGAATGCTTTTCCTTTATCTTGCTCTAAGTGTACTTTGCTAGATTTGAAGCTTAATAGTGCCATAGGTAAAATTCTGAATTAACTAATTAAAGGCCTCACTCTATGACTCTCTCATGCTCAAACTGTCCTAAGTTAATTGCTAAAATTAACGTATTAACTAGAACCCGAAATGACTTCTCTGCTAATGAAAAAACTTAATGTATCTTCTGTATCTAAGAAGTCTTATCTTATTACATCCATTTATGTGCATATATGTTGAGATAGGTCAGGATCTAGATGAGATACATAAGGCATTAGAGTCAAGTGTGTGTCTTGTGAGTTTCTGAAAGTTGAGGTAGCTGTGCATAAGGAGAGATATGCTAGAGTGGTGAAGAAGAGTGAGTGTAGCTCTTGTGTCCCCCTAGCTAAGGAAAATGACTACCTAAGAAAAACTTAGAGTGATTCTCAAGTGGTAAGAAAAACATGAACATGATCCTAAACCAGTCGAAAGTATGTGTCAAGAATATAATGTCTAGGTTTCAATGCCTTAGAGTATGCCCAAAAAATCCTCCTAAGGTAACGAGTATTCTGAAGAGTGGCTTGTTTAAGTCAGATTTTGAACCAAGCAAGACTATCTTCAAATCTGTTGGCATTGCATAACCTCCCTCTTGTGCAGTGGGTGCTTCTTCCTCAACGGGACAAACTCCTCATTGAGTCAAGTACCACTGCACCTACTGTGAGAAGGAGGGCAACTTGGTTCAATTTTGCTTTAGGTGAGCCAAGAAGGAGAAGAGGTATAGAGGGGGGGGGGAGAGAGAGAGAGAGCCCTTAGAGCTAAGCGCACTCCTGTTGCCCAAAGTTTATGCAGATCTAGTGTTGATGATTTTTTTATGGCTTTAGGTCAGTCTTTTGTTTAAGCATAGGTTACCATGAGTGTAGGATAGGTCCACGAGTGCCTACTAGATAAGGTGAGCGTCTAGCTTTTGTTAGACCTAGGCGAGAATTCAGGAGTCTGGGTAGAGCTCATGTGGGGGTATCTTCTCATAGTGTACATGTTTTGTATCATTGTGTATCATCTTCGGTTCATGCTTGTATTAGTTCTGCTTCTACTCTTCATGTGCCTCAATACTGGATTTCTAAGTTCTTTGTTACTAACCCCAGTACTAAGACCTTCTGTTTTTGCGGTGTAGGTCTGGTAGGGCAGGAAGGAGAACCTATGGCTAGTGGACTCCATATATTCTTGACACATGACCGGAAACTCAAGATGGTTTTTCTCCCTCACCCGAGCATTTGGAAATGAGTTGATCACATTTGGAAAAGCTTCTACCAGGACTGTGATGGCTAAGGGTATAGTTTGTGTCAATGACAACTTCATACTCGAAGATGTGGCCCTGGTAAGCAAGCTCAAGTATAATTTGCTCTCTGTCTCACAATTAATTAATGATGGTCTTAAGGTGAGTTTTAAGAGGAGTACTTGTAGAGTTCTAGATTAGTTTGGAGATCTAGTGTTTGGGATTTCTTATCTTGGGAGTGTATTTAGTGCTTATTTTGTTGAATCTTCCTCTTTTGGGCTTATATGTCTTGTTGCTTCAAAGTCTAGAGATCTGGTCTTCTAGCACCGTAGGCTTGAGCACATAAATTTTGGTCACCTGGCATAAGTCAGTGGCATGGATCTAGTTAGGGGATTACCTAAGCTCAAGGGTGGGAAGGATTTAGATTGCTCTCCCGATAGGCATGGTAAGATGGTTAATACTTCATATCCACCTCTTCCATGGTCATGACAGATGGTACAGGACAGCTCTTGCACATAGACACACTGTTAGTCCTTCTAGAGTTCAGTCAGTAGGAGGAAAGTGCTATGTTCTAGTCATTGTTGATGATTACTCTAGATACTCTTGGGTTTTCTTCCTGGCATCTAAGGATGATGCATTTGGTCATTTTGGAGAGTTAGTCCTTAGATTGTTAATTCATCTTTCAAGAGCCCTTAGGATCATTAGGAGTGATAATAGGACTGAATTCAACAATTCATCATTCTCTTCCTTCTTTTCTAAGAATGGTCTAGAGCATCAGTTCTCCTCTCCTAAAGTTTCTTAGTACAATGGTGTAGTTGAAAGGAAGAACATGACTTTAGTTGAGATCGCTATGACTATGTTAGATGAGTATGCCACTCCTAGGAGGTATTGAACAGAGGCCATCTACACTACCTGTTATGTGTCTAACAAGTATTCTTGAGAACTTTATTGCATAAGACTTCCTATTAGTTGAGATTTGATGTAAGCCTGGTGTGTCTCACTTTAGAGACTTTAGTTGTAAGTGCTTAATTCTTAAACATGGTAACCTTGATAAGTTTGAATCTAGGTATACAGATGGGATCTTTCTAGGTGATCCTACTCATTCTCGAGACTATCATGTACTTAATCTTGAAACTAACAAAATTGTGGAGACCTACGAGATTACTTTTGATGAGGCTAGTCCAGGGACTAAACTAACATTACAGGTACATAGGTTCGGGGAGATTCTAAGGGCATCTTCCTTGAGCAGTGCGGTAAAAAGATGAAGTTGTTGATCTACTTCCTCTCTAGCCAGCTGAAGCACCTACTTCAACTACTTCACCTGGCACCTACTTCAACTACTTCACCTTTAGCTGGACAACCTGCTCCCACTTCTTCCTCAGCATCGTGTGGCTTTACTCCTACCACCACATCTCATGAGGTGGAGGCCACCTCAACTTCAGAAATGACTTAACATCTCCAGCGGTGACATCCTGCAGATTAGATCATTGGAGGTCTTCATGAGTAAGTTACTTGCTCTAAGTTCATCTCTTCTAACCCACATGCTTATTTTGCTTTTATTGCTTCCTTTGAGCCTCATGATGTCACCTATGCATTTACCGATGAGTCTTGAATCAATGATATGCATGAGAAGTTAGAGAACTTTGAGAGAAACAATGTCTGGACCCTAGTTGAGCCTCCTTATAGTCACAATGCTATAGGAACTAAGTGGATTTTCAAAAAATAAATAGAGTAGGGATGGAGTAGTTGATAGTAATAAGGCCATACTTATAGCTCAGGGCTTCACATACATAGAGAGCTTAGACTTTGAGCAGACTTTTGCACTTATAGCTAGATTAGAAGCTATTAGGATTCTCTTTAGCCCCCAAGGGATTTTGACTATAGCAGATAGATGTTAATAGTGTCTTTCTTAATGATTTCATAGAACAAGTCTATGTCAAGTAACCTCCTGAGTTTGAGAGTTCAAAATTTCCAAATCATATCTACAAACTGTTCGAAGCTTTGTATGATCTAAAGTAAGCTCGTAAAGCTTGGTATGATAGGCTTAAGTCATTCAGTTGAAAAATAATTTTCAAATAGACAAAGTAGACAAGATACTATTCACCCTTAGGTATGGTAGTGATCTTCTCTTGGTTCAAATATATGTGGATGACATCATTTTTGGTGGCTCATCTCATACTTTAGTTTCTAAGTTTTTAGACACCATAAGCAGGGAATTCGAGATGAGCATGATGGGAGAGTTAACCTACTTTATTAAACTCCAAATCAAGCAGACAAAGAAATGTATATTTGTGCATCAAGTCAAGTATACTAAGGACCTACTTTGACGCTTCGACATGAGAAGTAGCAAACCAATCTACACCCCAATGGCTTCTACAATGACTTTGGATCCAAATGTGAATGGTGAGCATGTTGATCAGAAGGAGTATTGCAGCATGATTAGCTCCCTTCTCTATCTCATGGCGTTGAAGCCAGACATAGACTTCTCAGTATGTCTGTATGCTCGATTTTAGACTTCTCCTCATGCATCGGGCTTTGGTATTCTTCTTCTTCACACCCCAAAAGCAATGAAGCGTATCTTCATGTATCTTCAATCCACCCTTGAGTTTGGGCTTTGGTATTCTTCTTCTTCATCTCTCTCTCTTCGTGCTTTCTTAGATACAGATTTTGGGGGTTATAGGATCGATAGAAAGAGTACCTCGGACACCTATCATTTTCTAAGCACTTTTCTCATCACCTGGTCTTTTAGGAAGCAGTCTTCTGTTGCACAATCCACAGCTAAGACTGAGTATGTAGCTGCTGCCAGTAGTTGCTCTTAGATTTTTTGGATTTCATCTACTCTTAAGGATTTTGGTTAGATTTAGATAGTGTTTCACTCTTCTGTGATAACACTAGTGCCATTAATATAATTAAGAACCCAGTGCAATATTTTAGGACCAAGCACATAGATATCAAATATGACTTCCTTAGAGACCATGTGGAAAAGGAGGATGTTGTCCTACACTTTCTTGAGTTTGAATACTAGGTTCCTGATGTTTTCACAAAACTTTTAGATTCTTCTTATTTGGCCTTCTTGGGGGGAATTGGGGGTTATTCATCCTATAGGATTGATTTGAGGGGAAGTTTGCTTCATCTGCATGCATGTGTAATATATTGCATATTCACCTTCTATTCTTGCATTGTAATATAATATGGAGCTTTGTCCATTATCAATGCTCTTTCCTGTATCCAATCATGCTTGCCTTAATGAGCTTTCTATAACATATGCTTACATGTGCAATTCAGTGTGTGTCATGACTAACTTTATAAAATTTCTTAACTTGAACCAAAATAGGTATAACTTCAATGATCATTTTCTGATTTCTACCATAGCAAAGTGCTTAGTGGAGTTTTGAGTCTGAGTCTAGCTTGGATAGAGCTTTTCATTTCCATTGTGAAGCATTTAGTAGCTGTTGCCTTTTTGTTGTTTTAGATGATTTTAATTGTGCTTGCAATTGCATCTCAACATTTTTCTCATGAGGTTGCTTGCCAATGCACTTGGCATAAACTTTGGGTTAGTTATGTATGACCAAAACCATTTTTTAAGCTCTTTGCTTGATGTGGTCGACGATGGCTTGAGATCAATCAAATTGACTAAGTGAACATAATTCAAATTGGTTGAAACTCAACAGGCAGTTGTAGATGGCTCCTAGTCTAGGATTTTCTTTACTAAGATAGACCATTCAAATATGAATTACAATTTGCACTGAAGCTTGGGAGGCAGTTATAGATGGCTCATAGTTTTAAACTTACTCTACCAAGATAAGTCATTGATCTAGTCAATTGCAATGTTCAAACAGGCTTTTAGCTCAAGTAAGTTATTTTGGAGGTCTTTAGCATATATCTTGCCTGACTTAGAATCCTAGCTCATTTGGTACTTTGCCATGTCATGACTCATATTAGAATCTCTCTAACTATATTTGTGATTGTGAGACAGCCTAACATATTTTTAATCCATGTAATCACTTTTAGCTAGTCTTAGCTTGCTTAGCTATATATGTTCTTATGTGATTCTGCAAGCTAATTACCATGGCTTGGTGAAATATCTTTTAGACTTGGATAATTTTCAAAGCTCTCAATCGAACTAAAATCTAAAAATGATCAAAATAGTTATATTTGCCTCTTAGTCTTCATTACCTACTTCCTTTTTTTACTTAATAAATTCATTGTCAAGGGGGGATTGTGACAAAAAAATACATGAATTAGGCTAATGGGGAGTAAATGAGTGAGTTTTTGAATTTTTGAGCTTTATTGCAAATTCTTAATTTTCTTAGCTTCTTTTCACCATGATCAAGGTTAAAATAAACAATTATTCTTTCGTATGGACATTGAGTGAGGATTTTCCAAGTTTGAATGGCTTTGGAGTACTTATGTTGAAAACTTGCTCTTTCTAGTTTTTTCACTTTGTTTTTCTAGCCCACTTGGTCAATTTTTACTTCTATTCACTCTTGAGCAAAGTTCAGTTCTTTTTTGCAAAATTCTCATCTAAATTCTTAAACCAACTCAACTTCGTATTTTTGGGAGAATTGCCAATGTGTTCATTAAGGGAGAGATTAAGAGACCATATATTAGGTCTAATATATGTTTGCAATGAACAATTGGCACTTTGATTAGGTTGAATTTGAATTTTGCAAAAGTTTCAGAAAATTCATATTTCAGTTTGTGCTGTCAAAGTTCAGGCAGTCAGACTGGCCGTAAAACTTTGGAAAATTGGATACCAAATACTTGTGTAGCTTTATTTTGGGATGAGTTTGCAGTGAGTCAAGTGCATTAAACTTGTGCTCGATATAGTTGCTTAGCCTTTGGATGTGCAGGTGGCTTAAAGGGCGTAGCGGTCAGCGGCAATGGACCGAGACTAGGCGGGGGAGATGAGGTCCAGAGCGATCATGTAAGTCCGGTTTAAGCTACGTGGCTCAAGCAGGAGCATAGAGAAGACAAGGATCGTGAAAAGGTGAGTTGGTGCATGAGGTGCGTTAAAGTGATGAGGCCGATACACGTAGAGATAGTTCAGGAGAATCTGAATGCATGAAGACGTAACGACTAGTCATTGAGCACTAGGGCTGCCATGGGTGGACTTACGGTGGGTCATGGGTGTTCAGCTGAACACCCAATTTTTTTAAAAAAATACCAGGTATATAATAGTTATATTCGGTGTATATATTGTTAATTGGGCCAAAACTATATATGTATGCCTGCAAATGAATTCAGTCTGCATTCCCTTATATCTCACATGCGACCCATGTAACATGTTAGACCCATTTTCCTTCCCACCTTTGCCCTCCTCATACATGCCCAAAGAGGCAAAGGTGCAAACTAAATCCTAATATTTGTTCTCTCACACATCATGTGGTTGTTTATGTGGGGTGGCTCTAGCCTCTGAGTGGCTATGGGGTGGAGGTGCAGACTTCGGAGGCAAGCGACAAGATGGTAAGCATGTGTAAGGTGGCGTGGGTGAGTGGGTGACGGTGCAGCGAGCAGGGCGATAGCCTGGTAGGGAGCGAACGGTGGGAAGGGTGCAGCGTGACTCCCAGGAGGGAGCGCTGCATCGGGAAGAGAGCAGTGCCTTCAACTCAATCCTCATTGTTCCCTCTCCAGATCTAGGTGTGCTCTGCTCACTCTATTTATTTTCTTTCTTGCTCCAGTCTGTTCTACTCTACTCTGCTCTGGCTCCAGTTTTTTTTGGAGTTTAGCCTCTGCTTCTTCGTTCTTTCTAATGAATGCTGTACAAAAATACAATCTTTGCCTTAGGCAGTGAGCAGTTAGTTGGACCCTTGTTACATATATTTACATGCTAATTTTTACTATCTTTTGCTCCATGGAAGCATGCAGCTTTCTCTTAGATGGGTGATTTTTGCTGATAGGGAAAAGAGCAAAAAAGGCAGGATTAGCAATGTATACAACTATCATTAATCACTAAATTTACTGTTTAATTCATGCCAATATGCTTACCTTATGTTGCTAATTTTCTCATAAGAAATCATTCATTTCTATATTTTTATTATATCTATATACACATATTCTTGTATCAATGTTTCGAGAGAAATGGTGTGTTGTGGTATCGGCATATCGGTATCGACATATCCAAACAACCTAGCTCCAAAGTCCGAACACCCATCCTAAAAATCCTAGGTCCGCCACTGCGGGTTGTGTGTCAAAGTTTGTGGAGATGCTTTGAAGTAAAGATAAAGACGAAGTTAAGAGAAGGTGTCTACAAGCTTCATTGGGGGTGTTTTGGAAAAATGCCTAAAATCGGACTTGAGGCCTACACCAAAATCGCGGCGCAAGGAGGTGCAAAGGAGATGGTTTAGGATTAGGATAGAGTTGGTTATGTGGAGTGGATCAAATAATAATGTGTTAATGGGTTGATCCTTGTAAACGCTTTGAGAAGCATGTAGTATATATGCGTAAAATCCATGTTAGTGGAGTTAACAGATTTCCCCAGTAAGCTTAATGGTTTGGACCCATTACGGGTTGTGCTGATCATTTAGAGCAGAAGAGAGGAGGTGGTAGACTCAAGGATTCTAGGGTTTAATTTTGCTATACTATATGTTGTTGTGAGAGAGAACTTGAGAGAGAAAATGGTGGTGCTTTGACTGCACCTTGTAATCATCCATGAGTATGCAAACCTCATCCTCTATTGAAATAGATTAAAACTTTGTCTCAATCATATTTTTGTTTGTGTTCTTGCTTGGCTTGTCTTGCTCTTGAACTAAATTTGTGATTTCGGATTCATGGGAATTCTAGCCTAATCTCTTGCTTAAATCCTGTTGCTAGGACATGTGAGAATACATTTAGAAGACCTCATGTCTTAAATCATCACGAGAAAGAAGTAATTTGAAATGTAGTGTTTTTGGTGTTCTTATGACGTAGACTTGCTTCTCTTCAAATTGGTGATCTCGAGCCTAAAACCCTTGTGATTCTTGATTGATTTAGGTTTCTATTGCAATAAATAACTCTCATGCAAAATTTGAAAGTGTTTGGATATGATTTGAACAAGTTCTTAATATTTGAGTTTTTTTATCATGAGAGGTTTTCAGCTTTGAGAACAATGGACTAGTTAAATTGGCTCCAGACCTACGGTTAGACTGGCTTGCCAATCAGACTGGTCATAGGCCGATGGTTAGACTGGTCAACGGTCAGACCGGCCTCCCAATAACAGTCTGATCGGGCCTGTTTAGTAGGCTATTGATTTGTTGGTTCTTGTCCCTAACTTTGTTTTACTTAGCCGTGTTGGTGTGAACTAAATTTAGTGATTGTCATAGTCACTCGAGTGAAAATTTTGAATAACTTAGGGAGAAAAAGTTTCAGGAATTATTCACCCCCTTTGATTGCCGGGATCGGTCCTACAACTAATCTCCACACTCGATGTATACCCATATTCAGATTTATTGATTTGAAGTTTCGAAAAGAAATATTCACCTTGATTTGTGCTCACCTTACCCTGATTATTCAGAGTTTACACAGCTATTGTAAAATAGTTCTAGGACAACAGCATTGCTCTTGTCAAGGTTGATGCAAATTTGGGGCAAAAGACCAGAAACAAAAGCCGAAAACATTAAGAGAAGAGTACCATTCTGTACTACCATTTACTACCAGAATATCATCTTACAGTTCTAGATGCTCGTTCCAGTCAGCATACAGAACGTTTAAACATTTATACAGAGGGACCATAATGATGTGTGAAGGCGAATAATGCTGTCCTTTATCCTTCAACTATCATGTTGTTCACATTGTGGCCTGTAAAATTAACACATTCATACGCATATGCCAGTTGAGAGCATTAGACTCTCATTCAGACAGCAAGTTGCACAGTCGGTAAAGTCTGCATCCACTTCATTTGACAAAATCAATAGACAATTCAGCATTCTAGTACGTATAGGTTCGACGCGTCAGGTAAAGGTCAATATGTAGCAAATGCTGGTACAGAAACATTAGATGCATATCTAAGAACCCCATTACTTGGGGTTACGGAAGAGGGACAGAAGCTCACTTCTAATAGCCTTCTTCCTGACTCGAGGTACCAAACTCCATACAACGGTGACATGTAAACTGGCCAGACGGTGGCAAAGGGACCTTAAAATTTTCATGCCTCTCGCAGTAGGGCCTATTGCATGTGCTACAGTTCAGGACCTTAAGCCAACAATCCATGCACAGAAAGTCTGAGCGGGCAAGTTCATTCTCACTGAGCTCCTCCAGGTCGATACACCCACCACATGTTTCGCATCTAGTGATACAGAAGAAGCAGCCTCGGCACCGAGGCCAACTGTCCTTCACTTTCCTGAAATATAATCAAATTATCAAAATGGAGGTATACCAAACCTTCCTTAAAAAAATGGTTCAGGTCAAAGTCGATAGACCAGAAATACAAGAATGTTCAAATATTTGAATCAGTTGTTCCAAAGACAAGAGCAACAAAACAAAAAAAAAATCACCAAGTTGCTTTCATGTAGCCCGTAGGGGCGAATAAATGAGTTTTGGGACCATTACTTGAAAGTCATTCAGAAAAGAAGACTTCTCCCAAGTCAGCTAGTCCACAACTACAGGAGAGTGCACAACGGCGCAAGCAAATATCTACATGTAACGACTCTTGTGACCATCATAAATCAAAGATGAGTTGTGAACTAACAAGAAAGAAAAAGGCAAAACAATGCTAATTCTTCCAATAAACTGCAAGGGGGATTCCCAATGAGAAGATCTAATTGGAATTCAAAGGATCAGAAGGTACATACCTAGAGTCATCCCTTGTACAATCAAAAACCAGCCTCACATTTGTGCACATAAGGCAGACATCAACATCAATAGGGCGTTCATCATCGGTGTTGAGCACTTCATGGACTCATGGTTGTAGAAAAGTGATCTCCAATCTTGTTGTACGCTACCTTTTCACATGAGAGAGTTGATAATATCAAGATGATGCTCAGTCATCCTGCAAATACCATGGAGTCGGAGATGATTTGGATTTCCCTTGCGTTCATGCAGAAGCTGGACAATGTTTAGCACACCATCAGCAGTCAAGCCTGTACATCTGGGCACATAGAGCTGCAAGTTCAAGAATTAAGTTAGATTAGATGAATCTAAAGATTAAGCAGCTATTGCATAACAGGAAGTGAGCAAGAGTCCTCAGTAAATGTTATATTCTGCAGTAAGTATAGAATTTTTGTCATGCACATGTAATCTTGACAAAGGTTTCAAATAGCGGTTTTCATGGCTTCGGGGCAAGGACCCAAAAAAGTTATAGCAGCCATCACGGAAGCTATCCTTCGTCACGCTTTTAGTATGAAAAAATTTAAAATACTAAATATGTACACAATGCAAGCCAGCTCCAAACAAATCATAAAAATATGGTACTTTAGAAGGTATAATATTTCAGAATAAGACCATAAGTCAAGTCTGCATCAACTAAAGTACTAAAACATGTCCAAAAGACCATAAGCTCTTAACCATACCATAAGGTTCTTAGCAACATACTAAACGACTATAAAAGACCATATGAGAAGGTCTATGGTTTTATTGTGATGAACATTGTCACTTTGAAAAAGTGAATATTTGAAATTTGCATATTTTTCTGAACAGTTTGCAGAAATGGATGATTTTGAGAAGTTTGAGTCATGAGATGATATGATGACCTAGGTCAGTAGTTATAGATTGTACGAGATATGTTATTACTAATGTGGGTTAAGTTGTGAAGAACTTGTACTCAGAAATGATTTCTTTGTCTTTGGATATGCAAGGTCACTTGGAGTCAACCATGGTCAACAGCGAGAATCGGGGCTACGCTTTTGGAGGAGTCGAGGTTCAAAACGATCAAGGATACCGGCTGAGATGGATGAGCTCAAGTATAACACAAGGAATGTAAGAAATATTGAAGAAAAGCTTGAGCGACGGGTTGCACCATGTGGTTTGGTCGATCCAAGTGAGGCATAGTCCGATGGAACCAGAACGGAAGAGATTTGTTGACACGTGGCAAGCCAATGGTGCACCTACGTGTGGCAAACATAGCGATTACTTACAATAGAAGAAGATGACCGGGTCAAGAAAGGATATTTGGTAATTTGACCAAAATACTAAAAACTACCTTTGAGCAAAACAGCGATGCTTGAGCGGCGCTTGGGAGAGTGATTTAGATCATAAAAGTTGAAAAGATCAAATTGGATCAAGGCTAAGGACTTAACAGATTCGAGCTTATGCACCTTGAAAAGCATGCATAAGTGTAATGTGTGAGTTAAAACATATATATGTGGGATTATCGAGGTTTTTCATATGTGCTAAGTGGATAGTATCCACTAAGAGTTAGATGAAGCTGGCTAGCACGTCTATTTAATGGGTTGGGATGGAGACTTGTAGTTAACCATTCAACCATCCTCTTTTAATACCAAATGTTCATGAGTTCTAGGGTTATGGTTTGAGAGAAATTGAGTATTATAGTATACTCTCTTATCCTCCAAGTGGAGTGACTTTAAAGCTTTCATCCTTAAGTAGCAACACATCAATCTTTATTTATTTCCATAGATCCATCTTGTGTTGATTGATTTGCTCTTGATTTAGTTAGTTTTTGTTTTTCTCTCTTTCCTTCTTGATCTTGTTATTCCAAGGATATGCAAGAGATGGAGATAATCTCTAGAAATCAATCTTCACCCATCTAGGCACTTAGTTGGCAAGTTTATAAAGAAACCCGATTTTTGCTCTTTTGGCCTCTTCGAGTGATTTCTTGATCTAGTTGTTTCTACCTCGATTTCTTTGGTGTTCTTGCTTGTTGAGATATGTGGTAATATATCTAGAACCATCTTGGCTATCATTTACTCACGAGTAAGTCATATTCACCTTTTTGTTTTTGACCCATTTTGATCCAATCTGCCTTCAAATGAAAAAAGCTCATAACTTTTGCAACATTTTTCTTGATCATTAATTTAAATAGGTTTATTACATTCTAGAGAAGGTGCATACTAAATTTTAAGTGATTTCGAGTTTTGGTTTGAGAATTAGTTCAATTTTAGGTTTTGGCCTTGTTTGATGCAGCAAAGCTGTACGAACTAAAAGATTCCAATTCTCTCAAGCTCTTTCATTATTTTTTTTTGTTTTGATAGGTTCTTAAGGTCATGAACTAGTCTTTGTTCAAGTTTTAAGTCTTTTTGATCGACGGATCAAAAGTTTCATAGCTTTTAGATTTGAAATAGTGCTGTTTTTTACTATATATTCATGGGCTGAAATCACTGTAGCCCACAGTCAGATTTCAAAACATTAGTACTATGTTAAAACAATAGAAACAAATAAAATAAAGCGAGGAAGAGAAACTTAGCTTTTCCTTTGTTTCTTCATGTTTTATCTTTTCTTGACAGAATTACTGTTTCTTATTTTTGCCATGTCTAACCAATATTTATGCCAATTTCTGTCCAATCAGAACTTCCAAAAGATTTTTTTTATACATTTTTTCAAAAAAAAATGTGAAGAACGAGTACAGGGCATTTGCATAGGTTATATCCCTGATCTGTTAACATTTACAATGACAAATGTGAAGTAGAGATCATCCAGCGTTCTGCAACTAGCATACTTGTTTGTATCCCATCGAATCACTGCACACAGGTCACAGGACACAAAACAGGAACCAAAGCAACACTACTACAGAAAGTCTAATACTAGACGCCAAATCACAGACAGTTTGACAAAACCGTCTGTGACCGACACTAACACAGACGGTTTTAATTTGGACACCGTCTGTGTTGATGGCGTCGGAGAAAACGAGTATCACAGACGGTTTTTATTTAAAACCGTCTGTGATAATTTGGAATTAACACAGACGGTTTTTATTTAAAAACCGTCTGTGTTAATTCCAAATTATCACAGACGGTTTTTATTTAAAAACCGTCTGTGTTAATTCCAAATTATCACAGACGGTTTTTATTAAAAATCGTCTATGATAATCAGCTTATCACAGGCGATTCGTATTAAAAACCATCTGTGATATGTTTCCCGCCTTGCAATTCCCCAAAATTTCATAATTTCCCGCCTGAGTCCGAGTAGGATTCAGTTTTGAGACACCTTCAGTAAAATAGGCATAACTTTTGCATATGGTATCCGTTTTCGACGTTCTTGTACTCGTTGGAAAGCTAACGGCGAGCCCGATCCAACAAAATGACCCGCTTGTGCTAGTTGCCCTCTAAGACCCAAAAAATTGGCTATCTTTGGACCTAAACCTACGTCACAAGTTTTTGGTTCCTGTTTTGCCCTTTTTCTTGGTCTTCCTTTCGGAATTTGGATTTTACTTCAACTGAAAAGTTGTAGATCTCATCAAAACCTTTCAAATGAGTATATATAATCCATATAAAACTTTGCTATTTTATCTTTTCAGACTAGTTGTTTATATTGCATCGGTATATAAAATTTTGTGCTCTAATTCACAGACGGTTGGTATATAGAACCGTCTGTGATATTCATTTATCACAGATGATTCTAGCTACCAACCGTCTGTGATAATCTGACCATTGGGCCCGTCGATCTTCCTCAACCCAATCCTAGCCAATAGAAATGCACCAATCCTCACCCCACGGATCGTAGCTCCACCTCTCCGTCCCCGCGCTAAAAAATTTCGCACTCCCTCCCTTATAAATAATCACCAGAACCCAGCCTACTTTCTGTTCTCCTCCTTACTGTTCTCCTCCTCCTTGCTGTTCTCCTCCTCCTTGCTGTCCTCCTCCTCCTTGACCCATACCATAATAGCCTCACGAAGCAAACGATGCACAAGGCAGCGCTCAATCAACGCCGACAATGGTGGGCGTCAAAGACATCCAGCTCGTGCGCTGCATCAAGGGCAAGAAGGCCTAGGCATAGAGGATCTTTGCTTTTCTCTGTTCTTGTTGTGTTAGCTAGATGGACAACCTGTTTGTTGTTTTGGAATATTGTAATGGTAGGCTCTAATCTTAATAAAAATAAAATATGTACTGTTTTTCATACTATATTTGCTTGTTTTCATTTCGATTAATTGATTTGCGAAATGGATGTTTTATGTTTGTGAAATGAATTGAGATGTGAATTGGATGTATACATGTACATGTTGATCTGCTTGTTTCAGATAGCATGGCTAGCATTTCCTGAGACTAGCCAATAAATAGAAATAGATTTAGGGGTAGAAGAGAATAGCACAGACGGTTTTTAGTGACGGTTTTTCACTAAAAATCGTCTGTGATAGCTGTTAATCACAGATTGTTTTTAGTTAAAAACCGTCTGTGATTATCAGCTATCACAGATGGTTTTTAGTTACAAACCGTCTGTGATATTTACACCACAGATGGTTCGAAAACTTTCTGTGATAACCTTCGATTATCACTGACTAATAAATTCAGACGGTTCAGAAAATCGTCTGTGATGACGTTTTTGAACTGTCTGTAATATGGTTTTCTGTAGTAGTGTAACCAGCATCCTAGCACTCGCACTTGATTGAGTATAATGTGCTCCACTAATTAAATCTGACTTCATACTGTATTAATACATGTCCTTCCGGAGACAACTAACTTTTGTCGAGACTCGAGACATCATAAAAGAGTAGAAATTTTGTGTCAAAAAGGTCCTCGCGACAAAAATTGGACTAGCAACATTCTCCATCAAAAGGCAAAGCTTCTACCAGTGTTTCAAGCTGTTCTTCAGTAACAACCAATAACATATTATTTCCTACAGCAATAGCTAGAATAATATGATTACACATCCTATCCTTCCTCGTGTGTTATCCTCGTGTGGGCATAGCACAGCAAAGCTAAGCCTAACCGAGCTCCAGATGCAACAGATTACATAATTTTATCTAATATAACAGTTTGTATGAGTAACATCCAAGCTTGAATGGTGATAACATGAGCCGAGCTGCTGAACCTAAGCAACCAGGGCGCACGGGCATAACAGCAAACACTACGCGGAGGCGGCGGCACACGCGCCCGCAGGCCAGCAGGTCGCGCAGACGCAGGTGGTCCATATGTTGCTATAATCTTGTCAAAATTTGTAAGATCATATGGTGGCAGAGTGATAAGATTTGATATTACTAGTGTCATGCATTCATTGCTTGAGTTAGGCTGGCGGTCTGACTGGCCATTACACAGTAGTCTAACCAGTTTACGGTAGAACTAACAGAGAAGGTTTTTTAGAGTTTTTGGTCTGAAACCTGGTACGGTAATGTCGGCACTGTAACTGCAGTATAATCAGAGAGGAACGGTCTGACTGACCGTGGAACGGTGGTCTGACCGAAGTGATGTTGGCAGTCCGACTAGTTTGGTGGCTGCGATTAGATCGGTCTCTGTTCTTATTGCTAAGGTGGTTTGTTTTGGGTTGTGAGTTATGACGGTGTCCATGCAGTGTTAGTCATGGGGTTTCCATGCAAGTGTGAGTTATGGTGTGTCTATGCACGATTTGTTTTATTGATGAGAGTCAAGTGTATGTTATTTGTGCTCGGATCAATTTTTTATTCTTTGATGTATAAGTGCTTTGATGATTGTTGCTGGCCGCGGCAAGACCGAGACTTGATGGCCGTTAGCACTCACAACTAAGAGCATATAAATGTTTCCCTCCTTTGCTAGATTTTGGTACAACTCTCCTTGTTTTGGATAAATATTGGAACTTTGGCATCGATTTTCACGATCTATGATTGGAATAGGCTCTTGATATTTTAAGGAAGGTTTATCTAAGTTTCACTGTATTTAGGCCAGTGATTTGAGAGTTGGATAATGTACAGTGTCGTTTGCACTGTTCTCTTGGTGAGCAGTCAACCGCAAGATCAGATCGGCACGGTATTACCAGCGTGGTCATTTTGGCCAACAGTCAGACCACATGTAAGCCAGCAGTCAAACCGGTTGAGATAGAGGCCTTTGAATTTCTCTACAATCCTTGGCTTTAAGCTTT
Organism: Dendrocalamus latiflorus; assembly: GCA_017311315.1. Lineage (NCBI taxonomy): Eukaryota > Viridiplantae > Streptophyta > Magnoliopsida > Poales > Poaceae > Dendrocalamus > Dendrocalamus latiflorus. The sequence goes on along the minus strand of CM029624.1, from coordinate 32,595,426 downwards.
GCTAAGCTTGTAAGTTTGTATTTCCGCTACGTAGAGCTGATACTTAGAGGAAAATTTTGAAAGTCATTCACTCCCTCTGACTCACCATATCTGATTCTACAAAATTGTATTAGTATGTGTTTTCATTTAGTTGCATGGTATAAAATGTGCATGTGCACGTAGAGTCGGACGTGTGAGTACTTGTTTAGTTATGACTGCAAGCGTGTAGTTGATTTAGTCAGTTAGTCATGGAATGGCGTGAGTTGTCGATCAAGCCAACATGCAAGTTTGGCGCATAATGAGTTCCTAGAGAAGTGGTCAGCTCGTGCATGCATGTATACACGTAACTGAGGATATGTATAGTGATATAGATAGCTACTATCAATAGTATCCTTCTATGTCATCTGTAAATAATAATAAAAATACCTTCTATAATGATTTATTTGTAAGTTGTCTGTAATAGATTGTTTGTAAAATATAGACAGTATTGATACAATGACATAAAACCATTTATAGTAGACTATTCATAGACAACATTGATATAATGGTACGAAAGGCATCTATAACAGGCTATTTTTTCATATTTCGACCGTTTATAGAATTACAGTCGACCTTCTTCTCTCTCCTCTTTCTCTTTTATTCTCCTCAGTAAAATTTATATGTGACGTTTGTTATAGACAATGTATGTCACCATATTGTAATGCTCTTTAGGATAGAGATGGTTAGTCAAGGTTGTTACTGAGTTGTTACATGTGATGGAGACGTGTGTTGAGTTGACGTGCGACTCGGAACGAGTTAGTTGTGCGTTGAGGAATTTTTTGTACGGATAATCCCTTTTTTATTCGAAAATACATAAATATACCCGCGTGAAAATTTTTTACAAAAATAATCTCCAGTCGCCGCCCCATTGGGCGACTTCTGCCTTTCGCCCAACCGGGAGGCGACAAAATATCTGTCGCTCGGTGATTGAGCGACTGCAAGTAGTCGCTTTCCTGTTAGGCGACTGCATAGCAGTCGCCCAATGGATGGGCGACTTATAAGCGCAGTCGCCCAATGGATGGGCGACTTTAGTCAATCCCCGTGATTTTTTAGAGTTTTGTCAATTTTGTAGTTTTAAACTGGAAAAAAATATGGTATAGTTGTAATAAAAGGTTGTGTTTATTGTATGTTGTAGGTGCATTAAAAATTTTGAGAAATTTTTTTTAAGAACAATTGACTGTAGAACGTTTGATATATACATTGGTAAGTGATATTTTTATGTTACTAAGAATTAGTGTACCAAGAGTATGTTAATATTGTTAAATGACTTGCTATCTGAATCATTGAATGCGAACACACGAGATAATAACCTTATGTGAATAGAAATAAGCTTCATAACATGCCGCGTACAATTTTATTACATGCATAACATATAGCATGATATGCGACTAACCCACCCAACTGCTCGTAACATTTTGTCTACTGGGTGTAGCGTGGTTGTTTCCCCTTTTTATCGCGCCTTGAAGATGGCTCCGCTGCATCCTTTTTCCTGTCATTCTTGGACTTGAGAGCTGCCTCACGAGCTTCAAGCTCTTCCTCTTGACGCTTGATGGCTGCTTCACGCAGACTTAGCTGCTCCCGCCTCCTTTGCAGCTCATCCTCCTTGCCCTTCAGACGGATTTGGTCCACCCTCACGCGGCGCTCTTGCTCAAGCCGCATCTGTCGTTCCACCTCACGAGCGTGAGTCATCTTGACAAAGTATTGTCCTTTGTTTTCCACCTCCTTTGGCCGGTTCCCTGGCCATGCCGGCAGCACCCGATCCACCCATTCGATGAACTTGCAAGGCTATGTGTGGCGTGGTAGATGTCATGGATCAAGTTGAAAAATGATAACGAGAAACAAAGGATTTAATTGTCGTCGTTACCACGAAGTCGTTATCCAGGTCTAGACAATTGAAGAACCTACAGCCGTAGTTGGCTCGTGGTACTGGATCCGTCCAGACGCACAACATCGTCCTAAAGCCGCAATGGCACTTCGGGCGCTCATGCCACTCCGGCACTCCAAATGGGTCGGACTTCCAAGAAGACATTGTTGTGTGGTAGTATTGTGATGTCTTGAGGAGGAGATGTGGTATGGAAGACATATGATGCCTTTATGTAGGCAGGTTATCTGGTGCAGTGGGCATAGTCCATGGAGAGGATCTTTTCGCTTTTCCTGGTTTCCAGTGTAGCAATAAATGGGTCTATGTAGGCTTTTCAGAGACTATAGTCTCGTAATAAATTCATAGTTCGTAGCTGCCCTCTTTTGTCATCTCACTGAGCAAAGCTGCCCTCTTTTCTCCTGTCACTGAGCAAAGCTGGGTCGTGTTGTCATGTCCCTGAGCAAAGCTGGGTCGTGTTGTCATGTCGCTGAGCAAAGCTGGGTCATGTTGTCATGTCCCTGAGCAAAGCTGGGTCGTGTTCTCATGTCACTGAGCAAAGCTGGGTCGTGTTGTCATGTCCCTGAGCAAAGCTGCACTCTATTGACATCTCACTGAGCAAAGCTGCCCTTTTATTTCACGTCTCTGAGCAAAGCTGGCCTCTATTGTCACAACTCAGTGCAAAGCTGGCCTCTTTTGTCAAGTATGTACGCAGAACTGTCATCTTTTTTTGTCACTGTATTAAGCTGCCCCGTTTTGCTATAAGTAGCACGGTTGGGGTCCCATGACATTGTAAATCGAACAAAGAAGTACCCTCTCTTTCGTGGTGAAACATACTATGTCGGAAGCCGAGGGGCCAGTGGGATTTGGGTCACCGAAGGAAGACATTCCCTTAGAAAGGAGGGAGATGTTCGGTCCACAGTACCGATTGATACCAAGTCGGCGTGCTCAACCAGCGTGGCCGAAATGCAGACACAATGAGTACGCGGTCGTCCAGATCTTGGATTCCCCGAACGATGGCGGGCGACGTTTCTTCCGATGCTCACGCTCCGGGGTACAAATTAGTAATATTACATTTTTTATTGCTTATGGACCCTCGAAGTTTACCGTCCGTTTTTTTTGCAGAGTGCAAAATGCGACTTCTCCCGCTGGATCGACCCTCCTCATGAACGGTATGTTGATCGTTATGTGGATACATTATGGGCTCGAATATGGGACTTGGAGTACCGAATGGAGAGTCTCACTGAGGAGAACAACGACCTCCGCGAACAGATGCAACGCGAGAGGGGCAACGAGGAGGTCGTGAATATAGGAAGCTCTTATGATCCCACATGTTGCTGCGCGAACCCGAGCTGCATATGTGCATGCCACTACAACGACGGCCAGCCACGTCCGAGGCGGCCCCCTCAGCAATTCTCCATGTGGGTGCCACGAGGCTCGTTTGGCTTGTAGGTCACGAGGGTACCGAATGTGTCGTATTTTAGTTCATGTATTTGTTGATGTGTTGATGCTGTGGCGGTAGGACTGTTGTGTTGATGTTTTGGGTGTAGAACTTTCCATAAATTCTGTCTGTATGTGCAATGTATGTGTTGTTTCGTGTTGTAAGTGCATGACGCCTTCATTTTCTGTGACCTTCATATTCTGTGCCCTCTTTCCATAACGATGTAATGTGCAACGTTGTTAAGCATGTGATGAATTGGTTGTTATGTACGTGGAGTTGTTATCACAAGGCAAAAAAATTGCAATACTTAAATGGTACATACTTAAATGACATTGTAAATAAGTGCATTACAGAAAAGGGATGTAACATACAAGGTTTACAAATGGTACATGAAATTTAGCATGCATTACAACACCAACTACTGATCCGGACATGCATTGCATCGTCTAGCTGTGTGCCCCTCCTGACCGCATCGCCCACAACGTGCACTAGATGTTCCAGCTTGTGATTCGTCCATGTCATTTCTAATACGTCGACTCTGTCGCCGACCCTTCCCACCCTTCAGCATGTTAATATCCGGAACCCAGGTCCTCGCTGAAATGTCCAAAGTGGTGAAGTTTCCCACCGCCCTGAACCCCCGGAGCTCCCCACACCAAGCTTGCAGTATTCTCTCCTTGAAAAAGTACTCGGACACGAAGTTGGAAGGATCCATGCCCACGGTTCTGCATGCAGCGAGGACATGAGAGCATGGCCTGTGTAACAACTTAAGCTTGTTACATGTGCAGCTAGGTTCGTTTGCATGATCTCCAAGGCATACCTCGTGAGTAATAAGTGAACGAGATGTCCCAAATCCGGCTCTGTCACGGAGTATCATCTCGAAACGATGCTCCCTGTTGCCCATGACATGCACTGTGTGCAATTGACCCTTCTGTGCCTTCGTCTCCATGTACACGGTAATTTTTGACGAATACAGGGCTCCGGGATTGGCCGCATGAAGTGCGGCACTCGCGTGCCTCTCCCTGAAGTAGCGGATTGTGTTGTGAAGAACACCTTCCACGATGGCGACAAGGGGCTGAGAACGGAGACCCCTGAGAACCCAATTGTACACCTCGGCAAGGTTACTTGTCATTATTCCGTACCTTGCGCCATCCGTGTCGTGCAACAACGACCACTTCTCCAATGGTTCCCCCTCGATCCACTGCGAGAAGCACTTGATGTTTCGCGCGCTCCTCCTTTTTGGACCACTTGGGTTAGACTCATCGATTGCTGCCAAGCATTGCGGTTGTGCCGCCCCAAAAATGACCGGCCCCTTGCTCCTCTCGTCGACGTTCTTCCTGGTGTGCTCATCCAACAACCCCCATAAAGCATCAAATTTTCTTTGCTGGTTCTGCCTAGCCAGCCTCTTGAATAGCTTCATCAAAGATTGTTTCGGGAATTGCTTGAAAAAGTTTGCCTCTAAGTGACGACTGCACCACCGGTTCCTCATGTCCGGCCAAGGAACGCTCTCCTCAGGGTCTTCTTGAAGTTTTCGTATCGCCTTTATAATACCGGCGTGGCGATCATGGATTACGCACACACCAGGACGGGTGCCTACAACTCCAGCCTTCACATGTCTGAGAAACCACAGCCAGCTCTCATAATTCTCGCTCTCCACAAATGCAATAGCCAGCGGCAATATTTGATTGTTACCGTCAACGCCTATGGCCGTCAGGAGCTGCCCTTTGTATTTGCCTGTCAAGAAGGTCTCATCTACAGAGATCACTGGCAGCATGTGCTTGAATGCTTCAATGCTAGCACCAAATGCAAACAATGCTCTCTGCACCACTGCAAATCCCGGTGGACTTATGGACGGCTTCTCGTGCATGGCGATGTACGTGCCCGGGTTCCTTTGTTGCAGCACCTTAAGCATACGAGGAATGTTGTCGTACGCCGCCTCGAAAGTGCCAAAACGTTTTTCCAACGCCTTTTGCTTGGCACGCCACGCCTTCGCGTAGCTAATCTTATACTTGAATTTATTCTCGATAGCTACCACAATATACGTTGCCGCAATATCTCTCTTCTCCACTATCTCCCCATACATCAAATTGGCTATAAATCCAGACGTCAGGTTACGATGCCTCGCCAAGACAGTGTTCAGAATGCAGGAGTGCGGCTCCACCTTGGACACAATCCAGTGAGTGTCATACTTCGGTCTACGTGCGTGCACCCTCCAAGGACAACCAGCCTGCTCGCACTTCACAGTGTACTGCTCCTGGCTTGATTTGATGACGCGAAATGTCCGTTGCATTGAGAGGGCCCAAAGCTTGATGGCATCCTGCAGCGCTTCCTTGTCAGCAAACGTAGCATGCACCCGAACCTCTGTCTCATGATACTCCCATGGTGATTCATGCTCATCATGGGCGGAAACACCCTCCGCATTAAACCGGTTCCATTCCTGGGGGATAGGAACTTCTTCATCATCCGAACTATCCTCCTCGTCGTCCTCTACAGCTTGCTCTTCATCCCATGCCCTCTGGTCATCAGATTCCATCTGCTGCACGATATACTCATTATGCTCTCCTTCATCTGCTTGCCCAGTTCCGTCTCTATAGCTTGACAGCTGTAACTCTCCTCCATGTATCGCATCGGCTTGCCCAGTTCCCTCTCTATAGCTTGACGGCCGTAACTCTCCTCCATGTACCGCATTGCCTTCATCACGAGCAACTTCATCAGCTCCACCAACGTGCGGCCCGCCCGAGCTGCTAGCACCTCCCGAAGCACCAGGCCGCTACTCGGCAGGCTCATCCTTAACATGCGTCCGTGCCGAGGCCCCGCTCGAAGACGCCCGACCTGCCCAGAAATCCAACGCTTCCTCGGCCCTTTGCCAGCGCCGAAGGCGTCGTCGGGTTGCAAGGTCGGAGATTAGCAGCCGGCCCCAGCTGTGCAGCTGCTCGGGACAAGGGGGCAGGAATCGGAACAGCGGGGAAACAACTCCGTACTTTACCAAGAAAAAAAGAGACAAACCGGGCTGACAACCCGGGCTTCGGTTACAACGCACACCAACACGCGATAACCTCCTGTCACACCTGTGGGTCTGCGGTGTCCTCCGGGGCCGCAGCGCCATCCTCGTCGCGCCGGGGGACCTCGTCCAGAAACCGGCCAAGGTTTCCCTCACCGTACAAGTTGTTCCGCAGCTCGACTATGGCTGCGGCCTCGCCGCGGTACTCCCATATCCGCTCATGGAAGAACTTCACGGCGCGGCGTATGGCGTGCACGGCGCCGGACATTACCTCGCCCCCGGCGGGCATCTCTAGTTGAGGATCGACTAGCCCCGCAACATGTTCACATCCGCGATGTCGCAGGAGCGCGCATGTCAGGCACGACGCCACGTAGGCGCAGTGATTGCCGAAGATCGCCGCGGCGCCGCGGGCAACGCCGGCCGCATCTCCAATCCACCGGAGTGACCGCGACAGGTCCTAGAGCCCGAAGGAGTGCGCCGGCACTTCGGCGACAAGCCCCTTAAGGGTATCTTCCAGGGCCAGCACAGCGTCCCAGGCGGCTACCGAAGCGTCGCCCAAGGCTCGATCTCGCTCCGCGAGAGAGGCAGCAAGTTCGCTGTTTTTCCCCTCTAGAGCAGTGATTTGTTGCAAAAGGTCGTCCCGCTCTGCAGCAGCTTCTTGCCGCACCGCTTCCACGGCTGCCGCTCGCGCCGCGGCTACGAGCCCCTTTGTGCGCGTCTTCATCTCCGCGCACTCCAACTCCAGCCGGTGTATGCGAGCATCCTGGGCGGAGCGCCCTCCTGCAGCTCCCTGCAGCTCCTCTTCGGCGGCCTGCAGCCTACTCCGTAGAGCTGCTCCCTCGCGAATGTGAGCATCTCGCAGGGCCTGGGCCAACACGAGTGTCTGCGCGACGCAGGAGTTAGCAAGCGCTAAACGGCTGCAAGTGGTCTAAAAGACAAACGCTTACCCTCACTCTCGACACTTCCAATGCATCTCCAAGGCGCCCAGACCTGTAGGTCTGCAACGCCTGTTGGCCGATGCTGGCGGCCGCATCCTCCGCAATCCCGCGCCATGCCCTCAAAGCATCCGACGGAGGGACGAAGTCCGCCGGGCTCGGGCGCGCGGCATCTGTGCCGCCAGCACCAAGACCCCCGCGCTCAAGGAACGGCTCCTCCTCCGGGATAAGTGCCGCTGCAAAGAGGAAGTACGCATTTGTCACGGGGCGTGCAAAAATTGTCGAAGGAGTGCTGTCATAACCTACCTTCGGTGGCAGACGGGGGACTTTGCGGAGCCGTCTCCCTAGCCGCGGGTGGGACCGCCTCTACTTCGGCACCAACGGACGGCGCTGTCTCGCAAGGCCTGGGGACCTCCGAGTCGGGACCTAGCGCCAACCGATCCTGCGCCACGGTCACTGTGGCCCAAGCGGCCAGGAGGGCGCGGGGTGGAGGAACCTCGATGCTCGAAGCGGAGTCCCACAAGCTCCCAACATCGGTCGCCACAACAAACTCTCGCGAAGTCCGCGGAGGGGGGGACTGCAGGTGTGGCCGCTTCGCTTGAGGGGAAGGTACCACCTCGGTACCTGCCACAGAAGAAACCCCTGCAGCAACACTCGCCGAAGGGGTCTCCACGGCTCCACACGCTCCCGCGAAGGGCAGCCCCGCCACAGCCATGGCCGGAGATGAGGACTCCGCACCGGTGCCGCCACCCAGCACCGCCGTCCCGGTGACGGTCGCGGACAGCGAGACCTCCGCAGCGCGCCCTCCGCCACTGGCGCCTTCGCCCTCAGTACCCGCGCCCTCCAAGTCTGAGTCGGCATACTTCGCCGAACCCGACTCCGGGCTCGCCGCGCCGGCAGGAACAGCGGCAACAGCCGTACTGGGCGCGGTCGCAATACCCCGGGCCCTCTTGCGGGATGACGCCTTTGTCTTCACGGCACCGTCATCCTCAGGTTGCTGGTCCGGAGGGGTGCGATCCGGCACAAGAAGCCCAAAGGCCTGGCACACGCAGTTTATCCGCCCCAATCCGGCCTTCGCAGTCGTAGCTGCGCACTGCCCGTGCTCTCTGCCGGTGTATGGCCCGAGAAACACGCGCGCGGCGCGCTCCGCGTCCTCAAGGCGAGTCCCTGCGCCGGACAGAGCACATTTACACAATGCAGTACGTACGAACGAAGAGGAAGACAGGGTCGAGGCTTACGAAGACCGGTCGGCACGGGCAGCGAGCAAACGGAAGGGCGAACGTTATCATTTCGACGTTCACCGGCCGTGAAACGCCAATCGTGGGAAAACGGCGTCGCACCGAGCATCATGTACTCCTCGGCGAGGTCGCGCATATTGAAGCGGGCGGCGACCCCACAAGTCTGCGCGCCCTCAGCCCATCTTCCTGGTCTAGCGTTAAGCCGGGGGAGGTCTTGAATGTAATCGGCCCGCCTGCGCACTCAAGGCCGCTGCCACTCGTCACACGATGGTAGAACCACCGCCTTGCCCAGTTGACCTCCCACTTCCCTCGGGTCGCGTTCGCGAGGAAGAGCTTCCCACATGATGTCCGCAGGACGAAGTTGACGCTGCCAAATTTCGACAGCATCCCGTCCTTCCGCTCCTTCGGTTGGCACTCGGCTTCATGCAGATACACGAACAGGGACGCGTTGGGCCAACACCCCTTCGAGTGCAGGGCCCAGCTGTACACGGCGAGACGAGCCACCGCGTTCGGAGTCAGTTGTGACAACTCCAGCTTGAAGGTCCGCAGGACGTCCCCAACAATTGCTGCGGACGGGATGCGAAGTCCGGCTTCGAAGTAGGCGACGAAGATGATCGCCTCCGACTTCTCAGGGCGCGGCTCCGTCTCATCATCGGCGGGCAACCGCACCGCTTGGCGGTCCGAGAGCCTCCCCTTTCGCAGCAGTGACCAGATCGTGTCCTCCGTCACGAGCGTGCGGCCCAACTCGCCGGAGTACGGACCCTGACTCTTCTTCGCTGCCCACCACTTGTCCACGCCGCCGGATCGCGCTTTTCCGGCGTGTATTTCACCTCGAGCAGTGAGGACCGCCTGCGGATGGCGTAGCCGCCCACCTGAGTATGCTCGTCGCAAGTCGCCATCAGCATCCACGAGGATCTTGACGGCGAAAAGGAGCGCAGGAACAGGGCGAGCGAATGCGGGGGCGGCGTGAACAACCAGAAAGCGTGAGGAGGCACAGGCACAATTCCACAGGGGGTACTTAAAGGCCCCCCGCCTCCCACCGTGGGTCAGCGCAAACGGCGAGCGACAACCGCTCACCTCCCCACGTGCGAAGCCGAAGTGTCGCGGTGGTACGCATAACCAGCATGCGACCGTGGTCGTACATAATTCTGTCACCACACGACGCCTCACTAGCGTCCCACCGCGTGTCGGTCAGCGCAAGGAATAAATGTAGGTCGCGCGACCCGACATAGCCTTCGGCGCACGTGGGCGCGGCTCTTCGAACCCTAAACCGCGACAGCCTAAACGGGGTCACCGACCCCCCGACCCTGGCCACACTTGTCCGAAGGGACAACCGCAAATCTGCGTGACATGGGCAACCGAAGATCGGCAAGGAGCGCAACTGCTAGCAACCGGTGGCGCGCGTTGGAAGGCGAGCAGCCAGCGTGCGCGCCTACAGCGCCGCGCCACGTGCCCCGCCCCTCGGGAGAAGGGGCTTGACCGCTGTCCGCCCGTCAACATGCCAATCAGGGCCCGCTGCGTGTGCATCTCGAAGGAACGAGTCTGTACGGATACAGCAGCCCACTCGTGCCAGCCCAGGGGTCGGCGTGATTCCCGGAGCCATTAAGGCGCCCTACCGCGGGGTCGCGCTCACCCCAGGGAGCGCTTCGGAGCGCTCGCGCGTCTACTTCGACTAGGCGCCAGCTCCGCTGCCACCACTTCGAAGGGTAGGGGACGGAGCGCTCGCGCGTCTACTTCGACCAGGCGCCAGCGCTCGCGCGTCTATTTCGACTAGGCGCCAGCTCCGCTGCCACCACTTCGAAGGGTAGGGGACGGAGTGCCCGCGCGTCTACTGCGCTCGCGTGTCTACTTCGACTAGGCGCCAGCTCTGTTGCCACCACTCCGAAGGATGGGGGATGGAGCGCTCGCACGTCTACTTCGACTAGGCGCCAGCTCCGCTGCCACCACTTCGAAGATAAGGGGACGGAGCGCCCGCGCGTTAACCCCCACGCACCTAGCACCCCCGAACCACCCCGCAAACGCCTGCTCTCCGCGGCTACTATCCTCCAAGGCAGAAGACCAGCGGTTTCGAACCACCACCCCGCTATCCGCTTTGTAGGCACCGCCTCGGCGGGACGGCACATCCGACGGCATTCCCCGCACAACGCACCGGCCCAGGTTATGTCACGACAAGTTTTGGCTTGTTCTCATAAACAAGCCACCTTCAGTCCGTCAATATTCTCTCGAAAGACAGGCTTGATCACAAGCCCCGACTGAAGGTGAGCTTGTCTAAGAGAACATGACAAACCTTGCCGTTATATGCAGAAATGCGGCGCGAACACAGCAGGTGCGAGCAGTTGCCGTTAACAGACGTTAACCAAGCTCCCGAGAAAAATAGGCCTCCATCAGTACATCAACATTCCCCGAGCCGCGTGGTGCCGCCGTGGAATGTGGATGCACTGAAGAGGCCCATTTTAGGGGAGCAGCACCTATCCGAGCACACAATGCAGGTACAATGTTACACCAGCATGCTATATATATACCCATCAGTGGGAGAGCCAACCGGCAGAAGCCCAATCGGCGAAAGTCCAACCGGCGACAGTCCAACCGGCAGGAGTCAAACCGGCGGGGGAGCGTTGCAGCATCGTACCATCACGATGCTCCAAGATCCGCGCCGGGATAAGGAACGTCGCCACATGGTATCACCGCGCCCCCCTCAAGTCTCGCGCCGCGTCAACCAATCCCCGCTGGGTAGACTGGCGGTCGCTTGTCGTCAAGGGCGCCCGACGCCAGAGACGCGTGCGCGCGACGACTTACGAGCCGCTCCGCCTCCTATGCCGACGCATTTGACTCCGCCAACATCTCCACCCCGGACGACAGACCCGACCACGCCACGGCAGGACTCTGTGGGCGACGAAGCCTTCGACAAGCCGCCCGGTGCCATACCTTCGCAATAAGGCGAACACTACACTTCGAACGTTGAGAAAGCTCACAGGCCGCAGGGACGGAGGGGGCCAAAGGGCTCGGCAACATGGCTTCGGCCCTTGAAGCCCTTCACCATGAGAGGCTCCTGTTGTAGGGGTGGCCCCCACCTAAACCCAGCAGGCCTGTTAAGAGAGTGTAAGGCCCAGAATGGGGCATGTATAGTGACATAGGTACCCCTGAGGGAAATGCTCATGTGTAAGGGTATAATTGTAAAGGCACTCCCCGTGTGGATGTATATATGCAGGACATAGGCCATGAGGAAAGACCCTAAACCATTCATTTACTCAACTCCCTACTACCATACTCTCTCGTTTGGTCTGTAGCTACAACACTTACCAACTCTTCGGATGCATCCGCTGTGGTAGAGGCGTGCCGCTGCTTTGCCGGAGGAGCAGTAGTGCTAGGAGTAACAGCGAGGCAGTACCGTTCGAGATTTGGGATGAGGTACAAAGATATCACAAAGGAGGAATCACTAAGTTTTCTTTGCACGCAACATCAACATGTTTATCAGCTAAAACCTTTTATTTTTTAGCTCTTTTACCGTACACTCAATTCAATATGAATTATTCTTTTTTATTTAATGGTTTAAATTAGTTAAAATTTAATTATGCTACACCTGTAGTATGAGCAGTAGCATCTTAGAGGGGTTAAATGGGAAAGAAAACGCATGCCACCAGAGTAATTTCGTTAAACATAGTCGGCTTAAGTTGGGTACACGCTCGTATTGGGCTCGAAGTAGGATTTATTAGATTTACGCTCGTATTGGGCCACATGTTACAATGAACAGTCAGGCCCTAGCCTTGCCCAGTCCAGCCCATTATGGCGATGCCCGACGTCAGGTCGTGATGGCGTCGTACATCCGTGCCGCAGCAACGCCCGAGGCAATATCGAACTCCACCTGTACGGCAGCGGTGGCGACAACCAAGCACGATGGCCTCTACTTCGAGCAAATAAACTAAATAATTTCTTCGCCATTATTTTAAAACAGTTTATCAGACAATCTTTTTAAAGTTGCTTATAATATTCAATTCATTCACACAAACGCTTGTATTAGAACCAAATATCATAAACTGCAGCCATAAGTTACAATCGAAAAAGAACCCACCCAATGATTCTACGTCTCTACTAGAACCAAGAGTAAGATGTGTGAATGTTTCTTCTCTAGTTACCTCATGCCTGATTCATCATCACCCATGAATAGCTTTGAATTATGATATAAGAATTCAGAGCTAAACATTAAGTAAAGGTGGGAAATGAGCAAACCAGAGGGCAGCAAGTGGTTGGAATTTGGAAACAATTTGACATGGTTGGCACATGTGAAGCATCGCTGATGAACGACAGTAATGCACACAATCGTTGATTTTGAATTTGTGTCACCGGTAACGAATCCACCCAAACTGGAAGCTTGAATGGCAAGGCATATTACATGAACATCTGATGCGCAGATTCATCGATCAACGAGAAATCATATAATTCATGTCAACTGAAACATGACAAGAATGCATCTTAGCAAACAGTAGTAAGATATCGCGCAACAAACATAGAAACTATATCCATAGGCACATGCCATGTCATATAATTGGAAAATTATTTATCAGTCTAGGCTAGAAACTTAGATTTATCAGTCTAGGCTAGAAACTTAGAGAGAGACGAGCTACAGCCTACAGCGGGAGAAATTCTTCTAACACTTTCAGTTAAAAGGATGAAGCGCCAGAATAGCTTTCCAAAAGACGGATCTAAGAAGAGTTGTATCCTTTCCCAAAGGGCAATGAATCTGCATGGTAACTTCAAGTACCTGCAAAATAATGACACGGTATGATCAGTAAGGCTTGAAAAAAATTTACAGCTTATAGTAACATGCGACAACCAAGAATCACAAATGGAGATTCAGACAAGCAGCAATTCTTCAAAATAAAAGGTCTGAAACGGCAAAGCACACAAAAGGTCACCGAGATAACATACTGTTGCTCAACTTCAACAATCAAGACATCTTAGTGATAGCAGAATTTCATAGATAGGTACCAAAGCAACACACAAACAGAAGTTACAGAAAATGTGTACTACCAACTACTGCCAGGAAATCCATGTCATTGTTGACAGTTGACATTATCACAACGGGAAATGTTTGGCATCGACAGGGGAAGATAATACTTTTTTTGGTTGCGAAAATGTTATAAAGTAAATCCATATAAATTGCTGGACATATCCAGCAAAGGAAAAGGACACGAACACCTGCTTGTATTGGTTACATAGTTCTGTTCTTACAGGGGTTGAAAGTACTGCATGAGCTGTGGTTCATCATTTAAATGTGCTAAACGATTCAAATTGAAGTATCATACAGTAGTTTACTAATCTTGATCAGGCAACAAATGTTGCTTTTTGGGCCCACATGACACTGCCCACCTTGGTACAAATATGAAAATTTAGGCTAATCTGAACAAAAGGAATTTTATTACCAAAGTTGTATTTTATTGATTGTTTCGCTTGACCGATGTTATGAAATTAACTGAATTTCATTCATCATAAACTGTATGATGACAGATGTTTGAAAGATCTTTAAGATGCTAACTGTGGAAATCTTGTGTGTGTTATTCCTTCACTGAGTGCTCAATACACTATTTATATGCTCATGGCATGGGCCAGCCTAAAGTCCACACACTCAACACTCTCTCACAAGATGGGCGATAGATATCTATCATTTCCATCTTGTCACATGCCAATAAACACTCCTTAGTTCCCAATCCCTTTGTTAGACAATTGGCTATTTATTCTCCGGAGGTTACATAACTCAACTTCAAGGTACCCTCTTCAAGTCTCTCTTTGACGAAGAACTGATATATCTCTATATGTTTTGTTCGGTTGTGCTAAACTGGATTATTTGCAATGTTGATTGCTGACTTGTTGTCACACTAAAGATTTAACGGTCCACCTATTAGTAACTTTAACTCTGATAGAAGACTTATCAACCACAATAGTTCACGTAAGCACATTTTCATGGATCTATATTCTGCCTCGGTTGTTGATCAGGATACCACCGATTAGTTCTTGCTCCTCCAAGATACCAAATTTTCTCCCACAAAGATACAATACCCTGATGTTGATCTCCTATCATCAAGACAGTTGGCCCAATCAGCATCACAATAGCCATCAACATCCAAGTGATCATTTCTTTTGAACCATAGACCTTTTCTAGGACTTCCCTTTACATATTGTAGGATTCGATGAGTTGCTTCTAGATGTCCACTCCTAGGATCATGCATATAGTAGCTCACAACACTCACTGCATAGGAAATATCAGGCCTTGTGTGACACAAGTAAATAGGATGACCAACAAGCCTCTAATAGCTCTCCTTGTCGACTGGATCTCCTGATTGAGCACACAGCTTATGGTCTTGATCAATTAGGGTCATAGTAGCTCGGCATCCAAGCATTCATGTATCACTAAGAAGATCCAAGACATCCTCTGTGAGAGAACTATTCCTTTGGAGGACCTCGCGATCTCAATGCCTAGGAAGTACCTCAGTTGGCATAAATTCTTAACCTTAAACTCCTTACTCAGTCTCTGCATCAGTTGTGACATTTTGACAGCATCATCTCCTATAATGATGATGTTATCCACATATACTGTAAGGATTATGGTGTGATCCCCTGAGTGATGATAGAACATAGTGTGATCCCCATTACACTGCTTGTAGCCCATACTACACATAGCATGATGGAATCGATCAAACCACGCTCTCCAAAATTGTTTAAGCCCATACAATGACTTCCTCAATCTACAAACTTTCTCTTAGTCTGAGGTGTGCTACAACCAGGTGGAATCTCCATATAAACCTCTTCCTGAAGATCACCATGTAAGAATGCATTCTTCACATCAAGTTGATATAAACACCAATTACGATTTGCTACACAGGATATCAACATTCTCACTGTACTCATTTTTTTGCCACCGGTGTAAAGGTCTCATCATAGTCAATTACATAGGTCTGACTATAACCCTTTGCAACTAGCCTAGCTTTGTATCTTTCAATCTTCCCACTTGGGTCTTGCTTCGCTGTGTAGACCCACTTACAATTAACCACCTTTTTCTTCATTGGGAGAGGTACAAGCTTTCAAGTCTTATTCTTCTCTAGAGCTGTCAATTCCTCCAACATGGCCTTGCGCCACTTGGGATCTTACTTTGTGGCTCTCCAATCAGTTAGGACTACTACAGACTATAGTGAAGCAATAAAGGTTTTATACTCTGGTGACAGAGATTCATATGACACATAGTTCGCTACATCATGCGCGAAACCATACCTTAAAGGAGGTTTTCCTGCCCCAGCTCATGGTTCCTTCCTCAAGGCAATAGGTAGATCCATGGGATCATTTGTAGCACATAGCTCATCATTAGATAAGTCAGCACCTTCAATTGTCGTCGAAACCCGTTGCTGCCTCATTGAATACACCCTTAGATTTTCTTCATCATTAACCCTTCTCTACCTATCATCAGTACCTTCAACAACCGCTAGAACTTATTGCTGCCTCCTCGAATACACTCTTAGATTTTCTTCCTCATTGACCCTTCTCCACCTATCTCCTCCCATTGGACATGGAATTGAACCAACCACAACTTTCAGTTGCTCACCTTCCTCAATCTTTGAAGCTTCAACTCCCCTTCTTGACTAGCATCATCCATGTTAGGAGAGTCTAGGTCAAACAGAGAATTCAAGTCTGTTCTCTCTCCATAGAAGGGCTCTGACTCCCTAAAAGTCACATCCATACTCACAAATATGCGTCGTTCAGAGGGACTATAATACTTATATCCCTTCTGTCTAGAAGAGTATTCGAGGGTCTGTGATCTCGAACGAAGCATGTGCATCCAAATACCTTTGGAGGAATGATGGACTCATTCTTCCCTTTCAACATCTCATAGAGTCATCATTCCAAGTATTGTTGATGGTATACGATTAATGAGATATGTTGTAGTCATAATTGCTTCACTCCAAAGAAATTTAGGCACATTCATAGTATACATGAGTGACGGGCTACCTCCAAGAGATGACAATTTTTCCTTTCAACCACTCCATTCTGGGGAGTGTATCTAGACAGAAGGTTTGATGTAAATTCCTTCAGCTGATAAGAAAGTATCAAACTCCTTATTCACATACTCCGTTCCATTATCCGTTCTTATAATCTAAACATGGGTATTGATTTGATTCTTGACATATGCATAGAAGTCTTGGAAACACTTGAGTACCTATGTTTTGTGTCTCATAAGATAAATCCAAGTCATACGATTGTGGAAATCAATAAAGGTAACAAAATATTTCATGCCACTAACAGAGACAACAGGTGATGTCCATACATCAGAATGCACAAGTACAAAGGGAGACACATTGCGAAGTCTCTTGCTCACATATGAGGATCTAATGTCCTTTCCAAACTCACATGCATAACACATTAGCTTACTCCTATCTATTTTGTTTATTACATCAGGGAATACTTTACTCATAGTTTCAAAAGATATATGACCCAACCGACAATGCATAAGCATCACCTTAGCCTCCTCTTCACTTGACGTTTCCACCAAAGCACTGCATGACCCAGCATCTTCTCCTTGGATCTAGGTACCATAACCCATTACTCCTGATGCTAGTTGTTGATAGTAAAAAATGACACTAGCATATTTATGCATTAGATGATCAAAATAGCTGAATTGTTGTTTCATTAATATAATTCGGTTGACTATATGGTTAGCTGATAAAATGAGATGTTTATTTTATTCGTTTCTGAGACTAATTGACTAATCAAGGTAATTAGCAAAGTGCAATTAAGTGCATGCAAATGGCAAAGGTGGTATGCATGCAGGCAGCAGGATGCATGCAGCACTGCAGGGCCAGATAGTGATCAGACATGCTGCATTGGTGATCAGACGTGCAGCACCAGCAAGTTGCATGCAGTACGCAAAATGGTGACAGAAGGTGCAGGCCATGAATCTTAGGTCTCGACAGCGGAGAAGCAAAGAAGGGAAAGAAATCGGACTCAGCTAGCGGACGCAATTAATTTGTTTTGATTTGATGCCGATTTAACTTGCCATAGACCAGGCACCCTATAAATATAAAGGGTAAGGCCGATTGCGCGATTAATTTGTTTTGATTTGATGCCGATTTAACTTGCCATAGACCAGGCACCCTATAAATATAAAGGGTAAGGACGATTGCAAAAAAGATGGGACAATCGACACAATATTATTTTTATTCTACTTTTGCTTTTCGTAGCCTCTAGAGTAAAATAGATCTTTTCTTCATCAATCATCTTGTTGGTGTACGGATTAATTTTGTGCGGCAACAAAATTGGCGACTCCGCTGGGGAATCGATTTCTAATAAGTTCTTCTTCTCCATCAAAATTAATCTAATCGACCGAGAGGCCAATTTCTTGGTCTCGCCGGCGAATCGATCTGCTAATCGGCTAAAAAGCCGATTGCATCCTTCTTGGATGACCGGCCTGCTTCGCACGTCGCGTGGCAGGAGGGCATCTGTTCCTGTTCGTGGCAACCGAAGACGGCAGTGCAGCAGAGGTGCAATACCACACGCAATCTACAAGGGCACTGGTCAAAGCTTCAGACCGTGGTGACAAATGGTTCTGAGATAGATCCCAACAACGTCATTACGCCCACGCTTGACGAGCTGCCGGAGGAACATCGTCAGGAGATCGAGCGACGCAAGTTAGAGTATGAGAAGACGATGTTGGCATGTTTCCAGAAGACAAGACAAGGTGTTATTATGAAAGAAACTGCACTGCCATCTGTCTCCACCAACCCTGAGGTAAAAAACACTGTAAGTAAAATCTCTCCTTCCCATGAAGATATTGCTCATATGATTAATCAAACTGTTGGTATTGCTATGGATAATGTTTTGACTAGTCATATTAGAGCCGTGATGTTGCAAATCCATGATGAACACAATAAAAAACAACCTATGACAAGTGATGCTAGTGCTTTAAATTTTAGTCATTTTGTAGAACAAGAAACTGTGCCACATTGTTCATCTGCATTTACTACTCAATTTGGTGCACCGTGAAACCACAGTTTATTGAGTGACACTCATGGTGGCCGAAACCACATGCCTACTTCGGCCAATATTGCTACGTCATCGTTTGTCACAACTAATGCGCTCGTCTCGGCTCCAAATTACGGCCGAGTTGCTGAAAATTTAACTAGTATGCATGCACCTCCATATCAAACTGTAGCATACAGTATACCTCCAATACCACCACAAGGATCAGGAATACCATATGGGCCAATACCAGAAGCTTATTTAAATCCTCCTGTGCTTAATACTCCCTATCCACAACCCCAAATTTGTGACATGCCACAACCTAATGCTTTTAGGCCACAGCCAGCTAATGTGGCAAATAATCGGCCTATGGCTGAGCCATTTGTTAGGCATGAAAATATCAGAGAACAAGTAGCTAATATATTCAGAGAAACATTTGGGGTAGAGCCTAAGTGTAGAATGTGTACTTATCAAAAGCCGTATCCTGGGTTCTATGATACGGTTCCATATCCCCGTGGATTCAGAGTACCTGATTTTATTAAATTTACAGGGGATGATGGCAGAACCACTTTAGAGCATGTTAGTCAATTTATTGCACAATGCAGTGAAGCCAATGCTAGTGATGCTTTAAAATTGAGATTGTTTCCTTTGTCATTGTCTAGTACTGCGTTCACTTGGTTCACATCTCTTGCACCTAATTCTATTCATTCATGGCCTGAGTTAAAACAAAAATTTCATGAGTATTTTTATACGGGAGATACTGAATTTAGATTATCACACTTGACATCGGTTAGGCAGAAATATAATGAACCTGTTGCTGAATATATCAGGAGATTTAGAGATACAAGAAATCGATGCTTTAATCTAGTAATATCTGATAAGGATCTTGCTGAGTTAGCCTATTCTGGGTTGCTTTCACATTTGAAAGAAAAACTAGAAGGGCAGGATTTCTTAGATGTGAGTCAAGTGTTGCAAAGGGCTCTGGCTCAAGAAAGCCGGGCTAGAGAGTCTAAAAATTTCCATAGGTCCAGTGAAAAACATAAAACGAGCCATCCTGTTAATTTAGTAGAATATGACTCTACGTCATCTGATGATGAGAGTGTGGATATGTGTGTAGCCGAATGGGCATGGGCTTCAAAATCTAAACCATTCGTTTGCTCTGCTTTGAGGCCGGTTCCACGGAAAAATTGGCATGAAGAAATAAAATATACTTTTGATACTGCTAAATGTGATAGAATTTTTGATTATTTATTGCAAGAGAAACAAATAAAATTGCCCACTGGACATGTCATACCACCTCCTGAAGAATTAAAAAGACGTGCATATTATAAATGGCATAATTCTTATTCTCATGCTACTAACGACTGCAATATTTTTCGTCAACAGGTTCAATCGGCCATAAATGAAGGACGATTGAAGTTTGCTGAGAGCTCAAAAATGCAGTTAGACACTCAACCTTTTCCAGTTAATGTGATTGATTTAAAAAATAAGAAGGTGCTAGTTCGGCCATCACAGGCCGAATCAACAGTAGGAAAAAATGTGATGATTGGTGAGGATAGTAGTGAACCTACAGAAGAAAGTAGAGGTGTGGTTAGAACAGTCCAAATTGAAAATACTCCTGAAGGCCATGAGTCCATCAAAATTACAGTAGGTTCTGCAACTCCTAGGGTCCATGAGAATGGGAGGACAAGGATGACAAAACCAAAAAGCCTAGAAGTAGGTCGTTGGAAAATTAATGAGGGAAAGAATAGGACAAACAAATGGGTTGAGAGGTCGAAGCCCACATTTAAAGAGCTTCTGGCCAAATATGAAGATGGTAAGGCCGGCCAAAGCGGTTTTAGTCGACCCTATAATTTGAAACGACCAAGATCCCCTCCAAGGCAAGAGTTCGGTGGTTGGAATCACCGATGGGAAAATTTTCCTGCAGCCGCACCACATCCTATGCCTAGGCCGCTATTGCCTGTGCCATGGGGTCCTCCTCCTGGTGGTTTTTCTCCTTGTCCGTCATGGGGTTTTTGCAGTCCATGGATGCCACCGACTCCGGTGTTTTTGAGCCATTTCATCCAGGATGGGAAATGCCAAGAAGGCCGGTGTTTGACAGGTTGTCATGGCCTAGAAATGACCGATTTAATAAAAATAATCGGTTTTGTGACCAGAGAGATGATAAATCTCCAAAAGAGTTTATCGCATCAAAGAAGGAGGTGAAACGAGTAAAAATTCAGAGGTGAACAATGCTGCACTGATGAACAGTACCGTGAATAGTGCCAAAAATATTGTGGTTGCTCCTGAAAATAAAGAGAAGCTTCCATTGTTAGCAGGTGCGGAACGGCAGCCCAGATGGTGTCCACCAGGGCTCTCGCATTCACAAAAAAAGGAGGTTGCAGCGGCTCTGTAGAGAAGAATTGAGAGAGGCTCAAGCTGAAAAAATGAGGGATGATTTATTCAATGAAATCAAGCCTATGATACCCGCTAAGAAAGAATGAAGGCTGAAGAAAATTGAAGAGTCAGTGCAGACAAATAGCGATGATGAGCATGATTTGTTAGAATATGAGGGGTCTCCACTAGTTAAAGATGGCTCTCCACCTCCGGAAGGTATGGATATTAATATGGTTTTTACATTACCTTCTGAATTTCGAGCTATTGATGAGGAGGTTGCACAATTGTGTCTCGGCCCTAAAGAAGCTATCTTTGAAAAACCCGATGAATCGTACCGACACTTGAAACCGTTATATGTTAAAGGGCATATTAACGGAAGGCCGGTTTCTAGGATGCTTGTAGATGGTGGAGCTACTGTAAATTTAATGCCATATTCAGTTTTTAAGAAATTAGGTAAGAGGACAGTGAGCTTATGAAGACTAATTTGACGCTTAATGGATTTACCGGCGAGCCGACTGAAGCCAAAGGCGTCATCTCTATGGAGCTTACTGTTGGGAGCAAAACTTTACCTACAGCTTTCTTTGTCGTCGACGTGCAAGGTAATTATAGTGTTTTATTGGGTCGTGACTGGATTCATGCTAATCATTGCATTCCTTCCATCTTGCATCAAACTTTAGTACAGTGGGTAGATGATGATATAGAAGTCATTCAAGCAGACACATCGGCTTATGTTGCTTTGGGCCGATGCTTCAGCTGATTGGCAGCATGGTAATATTCAGTGTTTGACAGGCATAGATCTTTCTGATTATGACTATGTTAGTGTTACTAAGGATGGTTTTGTACCTGTGTCTGTACAGCCGGCTTGTGCAGCCCGGCTTAGCAATATGATGTTATAAATGGATAAGGAACATAGTTTGGATTGGTTGACAGAACGAGTAGAGCACTATCGGTCAAGTAAGAACGATATGTGTCAAGCTATTGATGATTTTGATGAAGTAGAAAAATTAGGATATGGTTTTACGTCGGCTGATTCATTAGAGGAAGTGGACATAGGTAGTGGTAATATCCCTAGGCCGATATTTGTGAATAAAAACATGGCAAATGACTGCAAAGCCAAAATGATTGAGTTGCTTAGAAATTATGTTGATTGCTTTGCATGGGAGTACCACGAAATGCCAGGCCTTAGCCGAGAGCTAGTAGAGCATCGGTTGCCTATTAAATCTGGTTTTAGGCCTCATAAATAGCCACCTAGAAGGTTTAATCCTAATATGTATGATCGTATTAAAGAGGAAATAGACCGGTTATTGAGAGCTGGTTTTATTAGGCCATGTAGATATGTCGAATGGATATCCAATATTGTGCCAGTTGAGAAGAAGAGTAGTGGCAAATTACGCATTTGTGTTGATTTTAGAGATTTAAATAAAGCTACTCCAAAAGATGAATATCCTATGCCTATAGCCGACATGTTGATTAATAATGCTTCGGGACATAGAGTTGTTAGCTTTTTAGACGGCAATGCCGGTTATAATCAATTTTTTATGGCCGAAGAAGATATGTCCAAAACGGCCTTTAGGTGTCCTGGTTTTGTAGGTTTATTTGAGTGGGTTGTCATGACATTTGGTTTGAAAAATGCCGGCGCTACATATCAGCGAGCTATGAATTTAATTTTTCACGACTTACTCGGTATTGTGCTAGACATATATCACTACAAGGTTTTGACCCTAATGCCACGATCAACTTTGCAACGACACGAAATTGGTTGCAATAGGTAGGGGCTATTGCCACCATTTTTATTTTTGGTTGCGATAGTTGACCATGTTGCCACGGATATTTTTGCGTGGCGATTACCATGCATTTCATTGCAATTGGTAGGTGCTATCGCCACCATTTATAAAATGGTTGCAAGTACTTAACAATATTGCCACGTAATGAATTTGCGTTGTGATTCGTTTGATTTGCGTTGCAATATGTCGACATTATTGCCACGCTTTTGCTGATGGTTGCGAATACTGGACAGTTTTGCCACGGTTTTGATTCGTTGCATGAATCGTTGCTTGCGTTGCAATAGGGTTTTATCTATCGCAACGAAATTTGGGTTCGTTGCATCTTCTAGGGTTGTATTGCCACGGTTGTTAGTCGTTGGTATAGAAGACTATCTTTCGTTGCAATAACAAGGTTGTGTTGCCACGAAATTTGAGATCTTGCATCTTCTAGGGTTGTATTATCCAAAAACTAAAATTATGGGTGAGATCTCGTGGATATACGCGTCGTCACGGATGTGTAGGATCTATCCGCGAAGAAATCGGAGCTCTGGAGGTCTATAATAGAAGAAATCAAATGAGGGAAGGACTTTATTGTAAATTCCAGAACTTGAGAGGACCAAACCGCAAAAATGCCGAAATCCCCAATCCACCAGAAACCCTAGCCGCCGCCCAGATTTTGCTTGAGCCCGGCCGTTTCCTTCTCCCTTAGCCCCAACTGTGCTCTCCTCCTTCTCCACTCTCACCGCCGGCGAGACCGGGCCAAACTCGCCGCCGGCCATCTCTTCTTCTCTACCACACCGCCTCCTCCCGGTTCTTCTCTCTCCGCAACCTCCCTTCTCCCTTCTCAACTCCCTTGGGCGCCCCCTCTATTCCACCGCATCTCTCTGCTGCTTCCTCGCCGCCTACTCCCTCAGGCCGCTC
Source organism: Dendrocalamus latiflorus (assembly GCA_017311315.1). Classification (NCBI taxonomy): domain Eukaryota; kingdom Viridiplantae; phylum Streptophyta; class Magnoliopsida; order Poales; family Poaceae; genus Dendrocalamus; species Dendrocalamus latiflorus. The sequence goes on along the minus strand of CM029624.1, from coordinate 32,571,876 downwards.
CCTTCTACCTCCTCCCGTCCCCATCCCTTTCTTCTCCACCACCGCAGCTCCTCCATCCGCGCCGCCCCCCCCTTCACCGGCAATTCTACACCGCGCCGCCTCTCACCTCTCCTCAGACCAGGTCGGCGCGCCTCCCTTTGCCTCTTCCTCCTTCTTCCCCTCTACTCCACTGGCCAACCACTGCTCCTTCTCATATGCGCCCCCGCACCTCCATTAGCGCCGCCACCATCTCTCCTCCACCACATCTCCTCCCGCAGCTGACCTCCTCACTGCTGCTTCCCTTGAGATCCGAGGCCACATCTCCTCTCTCGACCGCCCTTCTCTGCCTCCCTTCATCTGCCCTCGCCACCGCGCCGCCAATCCTTCCGTGCGCCGTCTGCGCCACTTCTCCAGCCCCTCCAAATCCACAGAGCCCACCGCCCACCTCGGCGCCGCCGCTCACCTCGTAGCACCGCCGCCATCTTCCCGCTCTACGGCCACCACCGATCCACATCGCTGCCAACGCCATCGACGAGCTCCATCAGCGCTGCCCCCTGCTACTCCACGGCGCCGCCGACACCTTCACCGAGTCACCTCAGCGTCGCCGCCGGCCGGCAACCCCTTCTTCCTCAACGGCCGACACCTTCACCAAGCCCGCCGCCTGCATCCTCTTCACCAAAACCGACGGCCTCACCCTCTGCTCTGCTCTGCTTCCTCTACTCAGCTCTACTCGGTTAAATTTCATTTCCTCACCCTTCCTCTCTCAGTTCTTAATTACAGATTCAAGTACTTACTGTTAATCTGAAATTGTGATTGGTGATCTATGATGGTGAATTGTGAATTCTGTTCAGAGATCTGTGATGCATGAGATCAATGAATATTCTGTTATTGTGAATTATGCACTGTGATGAATGCTTGTGCTCACTGAGTTGTTCTTTGAGATTAGGTGTTAATTTGTTCAGGTGATTTTGCAATTTGTGATGTTAGTAGTTTAATTACAGTCAGTGCCTACGATTTGTCATCTATTCATGTAGTAATCTTGTTGACGGACATATCCGCAGGGAAGCTGCAAGCAGCACTCTGTGTTCCTGATCCTTAGCTTCCTTGCTTAGTCATGTATTCTTTGGTTTCACTCCTTTACAAGTCATGTACGGTAATCCTTGTTTATTTACAGAATTCAGATCATCTATCAATCTGTTCATGTGGTAATCTCGCTTCAATACACCAGATCATCTGTCCCTCATGAGTCATGTACTGCAATCTTTAGTTGTTTTATTAAAAATTCAGATCATGTATCAAGCATCGCATGTACTGTAGTCTTCTTCAAGAGATCAGATCATCTATCACTCATGTACTTACACTTGCTAATAATTTAATTACTACAGTAGCTTCTTGATGCATTGCGAATCTTGACTCAAATTTATTCTATATATATTCATGCATAGTTTCCTGCTTTCTGTAATTATATTACTAGCCAAGCCTCCATTGATTAACCTTCTCTGAAGTGGCATATTGCTCTGCAAAACACTTGTACCTGACTCCTTCACACTATTTATCACAGCTGTGGACCTTGGATATGGGCCGGATATGCTAGTGCATGCATGTAAGCATGCTTAAAATAATTAAACCTGAATACTGTGACGAAATGTTTGTAAGATATAAGCAGTACGTACGTCATAATTTATGTCCGATGTTCATATTTTTCACAGGCAAATTCAACAACAATTAGGACTTTACCTGAGAGATCCCATGGGGGCGCTGCTGGTAATGGTTACATTCACATTTACAGTAGGAAATTCTCTACGTAAATACGACACGAATGAATTTGTACTCTTTATATATGCGTGATTTTCAGATTTGAAATTCTGGTATTGAAATTTCAAAACCAATTGCCATACCTATTCAAATTGCAGAATATGTTGTGCAGGCAGTTGCTGTCTCGAACTCGCTACAACACTACTACATGGCACTTCTGCTTCCTAGGCTGATTGGGCCGGCCGGCTTGGTCAGGCTCCTTGTTCTAGTCTGGTCGAGCCTGACTGGACTGCTGGCCCTATTCAGCCTAAAGCACAAATTTTATTGTTTTGTCAAATTTTTCTTCACAAATTCGTTAGTTTTGTCAAATCAAATATTTTTCGAATTCCTTCACGTTTTCTGACTTCAAAATAAATTTTGTTATGTGAAATAAATATTTTTAGAATTCCTTAGTTTTGTCAAATCAATACTTTAGGAATTCCTTCACGTTTCTAGACACACGAACCATATCAAATCTTCTAATACATTTTGTTTTTGTCAAATGTTTCTTCACAATTCGTTAGTTTTGTCAAATCAAATATTTTGGAATTCTTTCACGTTTTCAGAAACACAAACCTTTTCAAACCTACGTACGCTAAAAGGCTATGTGAGGAACAAAGCGCACCTGAAGGATCAATAGCCGAGGGATATATCTCAGAGGAGTGCCTTACATTTTGTGCAACATCTTCTTTGAAGATGTTGATACGAAGCTTAATCGACCGGAGCGTTATGAAATCGCCACCGTTATTGAACCACCATCTGGTCTTAGCATATTTGGGAACATTGACTACAATAGGAAAGGAAGTAGTACCGAGTTGGTTTCCAATTTTGAAATGCATAGGATGAGGCACTACATAATAACAAACTGTGATGAGGCCAGGCCATGGATTAAGTAAGCTTAATTTTTGATTTACTTTTTTGGTATCCGTGTCTATGTTTATTTCGAATTAATGCCCTTTTTTGTATTATCATTACAGCAAGCATATGGATGAATTGAAAGCAATCAACCCACGTAATCTTGAAAAAAGACACAAGGCTGAATTTGTAGGCTGGTTTTATGTGAAATCAATACTTTACGAATTCAACATACACGTGTCCATCAATCATTTAAGATATCATTTTTTTGTCCGATTGAGCTAAAAAGTTCACAAAAAATTTTACCTTAACTGCTAACATCTCGTACAAATTCGCCGCTCTAAATCATTCCGTACGGCGTATAAAAAATGATGGAAGTCAACATACACGTATTTTACTATGCCGTTCGTCATCATCAACCATTTAAGATAGCATTTTTTGTCCGATTGAGCTAAAAAGTTCACATCAAATTTTACCTTAACTGCTAACATCTCGTACATATTCGCCGCTCTAAATCATTCCGTACGGCGTATAAAAAATGATGGAAGTCAACATACACGTATTTTACTATGCCGTTCGTCATCATCAACCATTTAAGATAGCATTTTTTGTCCGATTGAGCTAAAAAAGGTCACATAAAAATTTTCACCTTAACTGCTAACATCTCGTACAAATTCGCCGCTCTAAATCATTCGTTACGGCGTATAAAAAATGATGGAAGTCGACATACACGTATTTTACTATGCCGTTCGTCATCATCAACCATTTAAGATAGCATTTTTTTGTCCGATTGAGCTAAAAAGTTCACAAAAAATTTTACCTTAACTGCTAACATCTCGTACAAATTCGCCGCTCTAAATCATTCCGTACGGCGTATAAAAAATGATGGAAGTCAACATACACGTATTTTACTATGCCGTTCGTCATCATCAACCATTTAAGACAGCATTTTTTGTCCGACTGAGCTAAAAAGTTCACATAAATATTTCACCTTAACTGCTAACATCTCGTACAAATTCGCCGCTCTAAATCATTCCGTACGGCGTATAAAAAATGATGGAAGTCAACATACACGTATTTTACTATGCCGTTCGTCGTCATCAACCATTTAAGATAGCATTTTTTGTCCGATTGAGCTATAAAGTTCACATAAAAATTTCACCTTAACTGCTAACATCTCGAACAAATTCGCCGCTCTAAATCATTCCGTACGACGTATAAAAATGATGGAAGTCAACATACACGTATTTTACTATGACGTTCGTCATCATCAACCATTTAAGATAGCATTTTTTGTCCGATTGAGCTAAAAAGTTCACATAAAATTTTCACCTTAACTGCTGACATCTCGTACAAATTCGCCGCTCTAAATCATTCCGTACGACGTATAAAAAAATGATGGAAGTCAACATACACGTATTTTACTATGCCGTTCGTCATAATCAACCATTTAAGATAGCATTTTTTGTCCGATTGAGCTAAAAAGTTCACATAAAATTTTCACCTTAGCTGCTAACACCTCGTGCAAATTCGCCGCTCTAAATCATTCCGTACGACGTATAAAAAATGATGGAAGTCAACATACACGTATTTTACTATGCCGTTCGTCATCATCAACCATTTAAGATAGCATTTTTTGTCCGATTGAGCTAAAAAGTTCACATAAAATTTTACCTTAACTGCTAACATCTCGTACAAATTCGCCGCTCTAAATCATTCCGTACGGCGTATAAAAAATGATGGAAGTCAACATACACGTATTTTACTATGCCGTTCGTCATCATCAACCATTTAAGATAGCATTTTGTGTCCGATTGAGCAAAAAAGTTCACATAAAATTTTCACCTTAACTGCTAACATCTCGTACAAATTCGCCGCTCTAAATCATTCCGTACGGCGTATAAAAAAATGATGGAAGTCAACATACAAGTATTTTACTATGCCGTTCGTCATCATCAACCATTTAAGATAGCATTTTTTTTTTCCGACTGAGCTAAAAAGTTCACAAAAAATTTTACCTTAACTGCTAACATCTCGTACAAATTCGCCGCTGTAAATCATTCCGTACGGCGTATAAAAAAATGATGGAAGTCAACATACACGTATTTTACTATGCCGTTCGTCATCATCAACCTTTTAAGATAGCATTTTTTTGTCCGATTGAGCTAAAAAGTTCACATAAAATTTGACCTTAACTGCTAACATCTCGTACAAATTCGCCGCTGTAAATCATTCCGTACGGCATATAAAAAATGATGGAAGTCAACATACACGTATTTTACTATATCGTTCGTCATCATCAACCATTTAAGATAGCATTTTTTGTCCGATTGAGCTAAAAAGTTCACAAAAAATTTTACCTTAACTGCTAACGTCTCGTACGATTTCACCGCTGTAAATCATTCCGTACGGCGTATAAAAAATGATGGAAGTCAACATACATGTATTTTACTATGCCGTTCGTCATCATCAACCATTTAAGATAGCATTTTTTGTTCGACTGAGCTAAAAAGTTCACATAAATATTTCACCTTAACTGCTAACATCTCGAACAAATTCGCCGCTCTAAATCATTCCGTACGGCGTATAAAAAAATGATGGAAGTCAACATACACGTATTTTACTATGCCGTTCGTCATCATCAACCATTAAAGATAGCATTTTTTGTCCGATTGAGCTATAAAGTTCACATAAAATTTTCACCTTAACTGCTAACATCTCGTACAAATTCGCCGCTCTAAATCATTCCGTACGACGTATAAAAAATGATGGAAGTCAACATACACGTATTTTACTATGCCGTTCGTCATCATCAACCATTTAAGATAGCATTTTTTTGTCCGACTGAGCTAAAAAGTTCACAAAAAATTTTACCTTAACTGCTAACATCTCGTACAAATTCGCCGCTGTAAATCATTCCGTACGGCGTATAAAAAATGATGGAAGTCAACATACACGTATTTTACTATGCCGTTCGTCATCATCAACCTTTTAAGACAGCATTTTTTGTCCGATTGAGCTAAAAAGTTCACATAAAATTTGACCTTAACTGCTAACATCTCGTACAAATTCGCCGCTGTAAATCATTCCGTACGGCTTATAAAAAAATGATGGAAGTCAACATACACGTATTTTACTATGCCGTTCGTCATCATCAACCATTTAAGATAGCATTTTTTTGTCCGATTGAGCTAAAAAGTTCACAAAAAATTTTACCTTAACTGCTAACGTCTCGTACGAATTCGCCGCTGTAAATCATTCCGTACGGCGTATAAAAAATGATGGAAGTCAACATACATGTATTTTACTATGCCGTTCGTCATCATCAACCATTTAAGATAGCATTTTTTGTTCGACTGAGCTAAAAAGTTCACATAAATATTTCACCTTAACTGCTAACATCTCGAACAAATTCGCCGCTCTAAATCATTCCGTACGGCGTATAAAAAATGATGGAAGTCAACATACACGTATTTTACTATGCCGTTCGTCATCATCAACCATTAAAGATAGCATTTTTTGTCCGATTGAGCTATAAAGTTCACATAAAATTTTCACCTTAACTGCTAACATCTCGTACAAATTCGCCGCTCTAAATCATTCCGTACGACGTATAAAAAATGATGGAAGTCAACATACACGTATTTTACTATGCCGTTCGTCATCATCAACCATTTAAGATAGCATTTTTTTTCGATTGAGCTAAAAAGTTCACATAAAATTTTCATCTTAACTGCTGACATCTCGTACAAATTCGCCGCTCTAAATCATTCCGTACGACGTATAAAAAATGATGGAAGTCAACATACACGTATTTTACTATGCCGTTCGTCATAATCAACCATTTAAGATAGCATTTTTTGTCCGATTGAGCTAAAAAGTTCACATAAAATTTTCACCTTAACTGCTAACATCTCGTGCAAATTCGCCGCTCTAAATCATTCCGTACGACGTATAAAAAAATGATGGAAGTCAACATACACGTGTTTTACTATGCCGTTCGTCATCATCAACCATTTAAGATAGCATTTTTTGTCCGATTGAGCTAAAAAGTTCACATAAAATATTACCTTAACTGCTAACATCTCGTACAAATTCGCCGCTCTAAATCATTCCATACGGCGTATAAAAAATGATGGAAGTCAATATACACGTATTTTACTATGTCGTTCATCATCATCAACCAATTAAGATAGCATTTTTTGTCCGATTGAGCTAAAAAGTTCACATAAAATTTTCACCTTAACTGCTAACATCTCGTACAAATTCGCCGCTCTAAATCATTTCGTACGGCGTATAACAAATGATGGAAGTCAACATACACGTATTTTACTATGCCGTTCGTCATCATCAACCATTTAAGATAGCATTTTTTTGTCCGATTGAGCTAAAAAGTTCACAAAAAATTTTACCTTAACTGCTAACATCTCATACAAATTCGCCGCTCTAAATCATTCCGTACGGCCTATAAAAAATGATGGAAGTCAACATACACGTATTTTACTATGCCGTTCGTCATCATCAACCATTTAAGATAGCATTTTTTGTCCGATTGAGCTAAAAAGTTCACATAAAAATTCACCTTAACTGCTAACATCTCGTACAATTCGCCGCTCTAAATCATTCCGTACGGCGTATAAAAAATGATGGAAGTCAACATACACGTGTTTTACAATGCCGTTCGTCATCATCAACCATTTAAGATAGCATTTTTTGTCCGATTGAGCTAAAAAGTTCACATAAAAATTTCACCTTAACTGCTAACATCTCGTACAAATTCGCCGCTCTAAATCATTCCGTACGACGTATAAAAAATGATGGAAGTCAACATACACGTATTTTACTATGCCGTTCGTCATCATCAACCCTTTAAGATAGCATTTTTTGTCCGATTGAGCTAAAATGTTCACATAAAATTTTCACCTTAACTGCTGACATCTCGTACAAATTCGCCGCTCTAAATTATTCCGTACGGCGTATAAAAAATGATGGAAGTCAACATACACGTATTTTACTATGCCGTTCGTCATAATCAACCATTTAAGATAGCATTTTTTGTCCGATTGAGCTAAAAATTCACATAAAATTTTCACCTTAACTGCTGACATCTCGTACAAATTTGCCGCTCTAAATCATTCCGTACGACGTATAAAAAATGATGGAAGTCAACATACACGTATTTTACTATGCCGTTCGTCATCATCAACCATTTAAGATAGCATTTTTTGTCCGATTGAGCTAAAAAGTTCACATAAAATTTTACCTTAGCTGCTAACATCTCGTACAAATTCGCCGCTCTAAATCATTTCGTACGGCGTATAACAAATGATGGAAGTCAACATACACGTATTTTACTATGCCGTTCGTCGTCATCAACCATTTAAGATAGCATTTTTTGTCCGATTGAGCTAAAAAGTTCACAAAAAATTTTACCTTAACTGCTAACATCTCATACAATTCGCCGCTCTAAATCATTCCGTACGGCCTATAAAAAATGATGGAAGTCAACATACACGTATTTTACTATGCCGTTCGTCATCATCAACCATTTAAGATAGCATTTTTTGTCCGATTGAGCTAAAAAGTTCACATAAAAATTTCACCTTAACTGCTAACATCTCGTACAAATTCGCCGCTCTAAATCATTCCGTACGGCGTATAAAAAATGATGGAAGTCAACATACACGTGTTTTACAATGCCGTTCGTCATCATCAACCATTTAAGATAGCATTTTTTGTCCGATTGAGCTAAAAAGTTCACATAAAAATTTCACCTTAACTGCTAACATCTCGTACAAATTCGCCGCTCTAAATCATTCCGTACGACGTATAAAAAATGATGGAAGTCAACATACACGTATTTTACTATGCCGTTCGTCATCATCAACCCTTTAAGATAGCATTTTTTGTCCGATTGAGCTAAAATGTTCACATAAAATTTTCACCTTAACTGCTGACATCTCGTACAAATTCGCCGCTCTAAATTATTCCGTACGGCGTATAAAAAAATGATGGAAGTCAACATACACGTATTTTACTATGCCGTTCGTCATAATCAACCATTTAAGATAGCATTTTTTGTCCGATTGAGCTAAAAATTCACATAAAATTTTCACCTTAACTGCTGACATCTCGTACAAATTCGCCGCTCTAAATCATTCCGTACGACGTATAAAAAATGATGGAAGTCAACATACACGTATTTTACTATGCCGTTCGTCATCATCAACCATTTAAGATAGCATTTTTTGTCCGATTGAGCTAAAAAGTTCACAAAAAATTTCACATTAACTGCTAACATCTCGTACAAATTCGCCGCTCTAAATCATTCCGTACGGCATATAAAAAATGATGGAAGTCAACATACACGAATTTTAACTGTGCCGTTCGTCATCATCAACCATTTAAGATAACATTTTTTGTCCGATTGAGCTAAAAAGTTCACAAAAAATTTTCACCTTAAACTGCTAACATTTTGTACAAATTCGCCGCTCTTAATCATACCGTACGGCGTATAAAAAATGATGGAAGTCAACATACACGTATTTTACTGTGCCGTTCATTATCATCAACCATTTAAGATAGCATTTTTTGTCCGATTGAGCTAAAAAGTTCACATAAAATTTCACCTTAACTGCTAACATCTCGTACAAATTCGCCGCTCTAAATCATTCCGTACGGCGTATAAAAAATGATGGAAGTCAACATACACGTGTTTTACAATGCCGTTCGTCATCATCAACCATTTAAGATAGCATTTTTTGTCCGATTGAGCTAAAAAGTTCACATAAAAATTTCACCTTAACTGCTAACATCTCGTACAAATTCGCCGCTCTAAATCATTCCGTACGACGTATAAAAAAATGATGGAAGTCAACATACACGTATTTTACTATGCCGTTCGTCATCATCAACCCTTTAAGATAGCATTTTTTGTCCGATTGAGCTAAAATGTTCACATAAAATTTTCACCTTAACTGCTGACATCTCGTACAAATTCGCCGCTCTAAATTATTCCGTACGGCGTATAAAAAATGATGGAAGTCAACATACACGTATTTTACTATGCCGTTCGTCATAATCAACCATTTAAGATAGCATTTTTTGTCCGATTGAGCTAAAAATTCACATAAAATTTTCACCTTAACTGCTGACATCTCGTACAAATTCGCCGCTCTAAATCATTCCGTACGACGTATAAAAAATGATGGAAGTCAACATACACGTATTTTACTATGCCGTTCGTCATCATCAACCATTTAAGATAGCATTTTTTGTCCGATTGAGCTAAAAGTTCACAAAAAAATTTTCACATTAACTGCTAACATCTCGTACAAATTCGCCGCTCTAAATCATTCCGTACGGCATATAAAAAATGATGGAAGTCAACATACACGAATTTTACTGTGCCGTTCGTCATCATCAACCATTTAAGATAACATTTTTTGTCCGATTGAGCTAAAAAGTTCACAAAAAATTTTCACCTTAACTGCTAACATTTTGTACAAATTCGCCGCTCTTAATCATACCGTACGGCGTATAAAAAATGATGGAAGTCAACATACACGTATTTTACTGTGCCGTTCATTATCATCAACCATTTAAGATAGCATTTTTTGTCCGATTGAACTGAACTTCTGGCCCTGTTCAGCCAATAGCACAAAAATTTTTTGTTTTGTCAAATTTTTCTTCACAATTTGTTAGTTTTGTCAAATCAAATATTTTGGAATTCCTTCACATTATCTGACTTCTAATAAATTTTTTATGTGAAATAAATATTTTTAGAATTCCTTTGTTTTGTCAAATCAATACTTTACGAATTCAACATACACGTGTCCATCAATCATTTAAGATTGCATTTTTTGTCCGATTGAGCTAAAAAGTTCACATAAAATTTTCACCTTAACTGCTAACATCTCGTACAAATTCCCTGCTCTACCAACACATGTATAGTATGAAAATTAAAGTTACGATATATTTACGAGTAAATTATGTTCCTTATGACTGATGAAGAAAAAAATCTATCAATGTTGTGTTTTAATTCGATACAGACTTAATAGGACATTGTCATATGATTGCCAATATTGAATTATATTATGGATGCTATGGTCATCATAAAATAAATTATAGTCTCCTCTCAAATCCCCCCTCGGGCAGCCCCCACATCCCTCCCTCCTCTCCCGTCTCCCCCACCCGCCTCCACGGCTCCGCCTGCCCCCCGCCCCTCCTCCACTCCTCGCCGCCCCGCCGCCAGCCGGCCCCCCACTCCCGTCCCCCTCGTTGCCCTCCTCCTCTCCCCCGCCGCCGACCCCCTCTCCCGCCCCCCGGCGCCGACCCCATCTCCCGCCCCCATCCCCTTCCTCTCCGCCGCCGCCGCCCCTCCCCCCCCCCCCCCGCCGCCGCCCCTCCTCGACCCCCCCCCCCCCCGCCGCCACCCCCCTCTCCCCCCGTCCCCGTCCCCTTCCTCTCCGCCACCGCCGGCGCCCCTCCTCCCCCCGCCGATGCCCCTCCTCGTCCACCCCCCGGCACCCCTCCTCTCCCCCGCCACCGCCGCCCCTCCTCCCCCCGGCATCCCTCCTCTCCCCCGCCGTTGCCCCTCCTCGTCCCCCCCGGCGCCCCTCCTCTCCCACGCCGCCGCCCCTCCTCCCCCCGGCACCCCTCCTCTCCCCCGCCGGCGCCGCCCCTCCTCGACTGTCGACTCGGATCCGGCCAAATGGCCACCCGTCCGGCCATCCCTGCAGCTCGGCGCCTCGGCCATGGCTCCGCAACCGTAGGTACTCCCTCCTACGGTCCGACCCTCCCTACTCCCTGTCTCCCCACCTAATCCTATGTTTATTAAATCGTGTGGTCTCAACATATTTGATCAAAAATATTCTAAAAGAGTTGCATTGTAACCCAAAACCATAGTCCGTGGAAATTTCCCTCCAAAATTTTACACAAATTCCATCGCCCGCTAGTTTTGGCTCCAAAGTTAAAGCCCACGACCCCCACGCCCCCGGCCCCACTTTTCCCTCGTCATCAGACGCGCCTCCTGGGTTACGACTCACCGCGCCTACACTGATGGCGCCGCCCCCTACCACCAGGACGTCGTCCCCTACCACCATGGCCGGCCAACGTGGTCTTCCTCAAGACGTTGATGCCTGTGCTGCTGAAGAGGAGTCGTTGGCTGCTCAAGTTTCCTACAGGTATGTTGCCGACACTTTCCCCTAGGGTTTACCATAACCTGGTGTTAGATCGGACGAATGATGATGTATGATTAATGGGGATCGTTACAAGTCTGAGTATAGGGCACAGGTCTGTGATTCTGTTCTTCCCAGGGTTAGAACAGGAACATTTTTTTTTGGCGAAAGCTACAGGATCATTGCAAGTACGTCATGTTGTTTCAATCTTGTTTTCTGAGTACTTCTCTTGGTTCCATGGACAAGATTCAGTTAGTAATTCTGTATCTATTCACTTAGCAGAAAGAGTGAATAAAAGTTTTTTTAAAAGGCATTTACAATAGACATGATCATGAAGACCAGCAACTCACATTTATCGAATTTTACCAACAGCATGTCTCGATTTTGCTGAAATATTGGAGCTTCACTTTCTGAATCAAGCAAACAAAGATTCAGTTAGTAATTCTTGGCGAAAAATATGTTCATCCTCATCTTGTTTCCAAGGACAAGATTCAGTTAGTAATTCTGTATCTATTCACTTAGCAGAAAGAGTGAATAAAAGTTTTTTTTAAAAGGCATTTACAATAGACATGATCATGAAGACCAGCAACTCACATTTATCGAATTTTACGAACAGCATATATCGATTTTGCTGAAATATTGGAGCTTCACTTTCTGAATCAAGCAAACAAAGAGCACAATCTTTATTTCAGTGCTACTATACTATGCAGCAGTGCTCCTTAAAGGATCAAGAAATATGAGTAAAATTATGTGTGATGCACTGATGCTGCTCCCTCCTATTTTCGTTACATATAACTAGAGTGCATAGGATACTTGGTTTTCTACTAAATCTTGTTTTAATTTTCAATACGAATCTGTTGTTCTGTAGGGCACCAGGTGGGAACTTGGCCGGCTCACGTCGTGATCGTGAAGAGGTTCAATCCGAGGTTGCTGAAGACGATCAGTTGGTTCTTGAAGGATCCAGCAGGTATTATGGAAGATAAGTGGGGATCATGATAGAGATGTAGGATTTGCATATGATACTCTTTGCTGTTGTGGTTACAATAGGGCATTTTGCTCATACAGAAAAGTGTTAATTTCAGTTTTTGTGCCCCGATTCAAGCAATAAGGGTCACTTGATAGTATCCTTCAACTAGTATCATTACTGTAGAGTAATCTGTACATATCCATAATTCATATTTCACTACGGCTTTCATATGTGAATTACAGTTCTCACTACGGAATTGAGAATAACATCAACACAGATCAAAATTTATCGTAAAACAAATAAAATAAGGTCTTAGGAACATTGCTGGGCAAAGTATTTATGTCTAACATTATGTCATTCCCATTACTATTCTTAATATGCATAGGATAGTTTCTTTTTATATTTTATAATCAGGCCAAACAAATATAGAATTGGTTATGTCATCTTCTTTTTACAATTTAATCACGGTTTTCATGTAACAAATCATGGCATAGGATACTTGGTTTTGTGCTGAATCTACTATTAATTTTCAATATTAATCTGTTGTGTGTAGGGCACCAGATTTTTATTAACTACTCATGGCAAATAATTAATTGCATTCTTGATCTTGTCAACATGTTCGTTTATTAACAATTTCCCTATCTATATAGTGCCCCATTGACTGGTGAGATGTGGAAACTACGTTTTCATTGCAAGGGAGAATGTCCAGAGAGAGAGATCGTCCGGATCACCATTGATAGGGCCGATGTAACATATTTGAACTTGATAGCTTGGAAAGAACAGCTAGGGTATGCAGGGAGGGACTACTTATACTATATGAAGAGATGTGGCGAAAACGTAGCAAGTCTTCAGCTGATTGATTATTCCAGAGACATAGAAAGCATGATAGAAAACAATGTGGCAGATAGGAAAATCAGACTTTTATTGACAAGGGATGCAGTAACTGAACAACAAGTGAGCATAACACCCATCAAGCGACCAAGGGAGCAGTCACGAAACCTTGCTGAACCTTGTACAGATGAACCAATTTATGCATACAAACTTTGGCTGGCGAAGCTGCAGAGGGACCAACAAACGGGTATGATATTTACGTTGTCGCACCTGCACAGATCATAATTATATCCATATAACCAATATATAGTACTGAACACTGTTGGTGACTCGCAGATTTAAGGGATGACTTCCGGGAGGAAACAACCAAAACATACACAGAATTTTTGAGGCAGAAAGGGCACCTTCAAGAAATTAGTAATTTATTTTGTTTTCACATTCTATACGTTATAAAAAATCAAAATTATCTAGCTGAACCTGTTGATATTGTGTGCAGTGTCGTATTTATATCAACAATGCAATGAAGATGGCTGTCATAATATGAGCGCCACACCACCCACAGATAGGCCAACTCATGCTCGGAAGAAAAGAAAACAGGGAAATGGTTCGTTATGCTTCGTATACACTTTTAATTCGGGGTTTGAATCTCTATTGCTGAATATATGTGTGCTCACATTTTTTTTCTTAACCCTTTGTAAGGAGATGGCAAGAAAGGTGCGCGTGGTACCCTTAAAGGATTAGCGGCTGCCACAAAGAGAATTAGGAATGGCTCTCAGAAACTACCCATCCAATTTTCAACAAGAATGGGAGGTCCGATTGGAGAAAACTCCCGTACATTTGTGGATGAAGTAGTAATTTTTACAAGGAAAAGGGTTCCACTAATTGGAGTTAACAGTTGGAAAGATGTGATGGATAATGTCAAACTGGCTATTGCAGACGATATACAGGTATGTTGCATAAGTCAACTTCTATTCCAGGCGCAATAGAGCAATAGAAATTGCTGGACGCAGGCATATGAACCTTCTCATCTGTAGCAGCATATCCTTTGCCAGCCGCTGAAGATTCCTTCTTTCTTGGGGTAGATGATTTTGAATTCATCTTTTGCACCTCCTCCTTAGTGTAAATATAGATCTTGCGCACTATGCTACAGAATTCTCTGCTCATGAAATAATGAATTGGTATCAGTACTAGGAAGGGAAGCTCTACTGCATACATATCAAACAAGCACCAAGATAAGGAGCCTTACTCCCATGGATCATCTCCCACAAGCATCATATCACCCTCGTCGTCAGTATAAACAATCTGCCAATTTTTGTTTGAAGACATCAATTCACCATCAAATTCAAACATCTTGTCTAGCTCAGCTTTGAGTTCATCATAGTCATTGAACTTTGAGAGATCCACCGATCTGCCAAGTGCAACACCTTGCTTATGAACCTGCCAAAACCATTCCCGGTGCAATGTCAATTAGAGAAGACAGACCTCCAAAAGAGCACAGGCTTAGTACATATTGCCAAAAAACATTATGTATACAATATTTAAGAAGCATTATGTATACAATATTTAAGAAAGTAATCATACATACTGTCCTCATGCATGGACTAAATAGTGTTGCTCATGACAACATAAATGAACAAAGAAATGCACAAAGGGAAAAGATTTATCACAAAACCTGCTCTATATGTTTCATTAAGCAAATCATGTATGAGTGACTTCTTTTTAAAAAAAAACACAAATGTTACCATAAAGGGACTGGAACTGTGATTTTATCAGTGTGTGAAAACGTCTAATTTTATCAGTATAGTTCAATTCTGTGTATAGTTTTGTTTTTGCCCAGTATAGTTTAATTCTGTTTGACCAGTACTGCTGGACTCATACTTGACACTTGTATGTGCAAAGTTTTTTCAGTTTACCATCCAGCAATACTTCGCTATTATCTTATCCTGAAACCCATATTTGTTTTTCTATTTTTAACAGAGTAGATGGGACTTTATCAACACTGAGGATCCAAAGGAAAAGATATGGAAGGTTGCAAAGGAGCGGTACAAAGGATGGCGATCAATTTTCAGTTCTACCTACAAGGCATACGCCAGTTATGCTGAGAGGATGAAACATATGCCTGAAGATGTAGACATTGTTGAGTGGCACTACTTGATGTTATATTTTGGAACTGAACAATTTCAGGTACTAACTTCAATTATTTCAGCAAACGCACATGATCTAAATATTACATTATTGTTGAATAACACTTCATTTTTTTCAGAAGAAAAGCAACCAGAACTCTGCAAACCGTCAACAACAAAAAACCATGCATCTGATGGGTTCCAAACCATTCTCCCAGTTAAGCTATGAGCAGGTAATCATTTGGTTCATTAATCTAGACTTTTCATTATATGATGTGATATCCATGTCATATATTATTGCCTTCTTAGAGAAACCGCGAAACTGGCGAAGAGCCAAGTGATTTATCTCTTTGGATGGCTACTCACACGAAGCATGGCAAATGGTCAAATGACGTTTCTAAGGATGTATACGTGAGTACAACTTTCTTCATGACTTTGTCATTCCGAGTAGTATCGTGATTCATTTGCCCTTGTTAATAAATCTAATCTATTCTATACTGTCAATTAGTATAATGCAGCTTCCAAAATTACTGAGAGACAAACATCATCAGAAAGAGCCGTGATTACATCCGAAGAGGAAAACATTATTTTCCAGTCAACGTACAAGGAAACCACGCGAAGCAAATCATCCAAAGTTCATGGCCATGGATACTTGGCAAAATATCCAACTCGCAGCCAACTGTTGAATGACAAACTCGAAGAACAAGCACGTGCTGCCGCTGCAACCCAACACAAAAATGATGTGCTTGAAGAACAGCTTGAGATTGTAAATGAAAAGCTTGCAAATGAAAAAGCTGAAAGGGAAAGGGACAAGGAAGAAAGCATGAGACAGATGCAAGAAATGAGGCAAGAGTTCCAGTCTATGGTAGCGCAACAGATACAAGCAGCATTACATCAGGTAAAAAATAATGAATATTTTTTAAACCTTCATGGATTTGTACACCATATGTGAGATAATCTCCAAATGCACAAAGCTAATTTACATGATTCTTTTCATTAAGGTTGTAGATTTTGCATTGTTCATTAAGCCATATTGCTTAGTTTGAACTTCCTCCAATGTAGTAGCGGAGCCAGAAGCTTTTAGGAGCTCGGGCTGGTCAGGCGGTGGCTCCGCCACTGCTCCAATGTCATTTCTCACCATAGAGCTCATCTTTTGGTAGATATAGATTTTGGATGGCTGAATAAACTGTCAGCTTAAATCAAAATAAACTGTAATGTAACAAAAGGATACTGTAAAATAGAGAAATGATGTAACTTGTAAATAGATAGGATAGTTGCACTTGCCTCAACAAGACGACATGCTTCCAATGAGGAGAAAGATGTTATTTAGCTGTCATACGTGTCAACTGAACTTGCTCTTGCAGTTGTTTGTTCTCTAAATCCAGTTAAGAGTTTAGATTTCTCATTCTTTGCATTCTAGGATACTGTAAGCACGGTTTCAGCTGCTCTTTCCAAAGTACCTCATTCTGATCGAACTATGCATGCACTGATTGTGTTGATCTTCTAATGTTATCTTCCTATGCAACACAACAACTAGTAGTAATGTGTTAACCTACTAGACATGGTTCAAGAAAACCTGTTTCGAATCACTAAAAATTGCTTACACGGTGTTATGCTATATAACCTGATCCAAGCACCAGCCTTACACTGTGTCAAGTTGGTGTGAATTTATTTGTTTTGCACTGTGCTATGATTTGGTTTCCTATTAATTTCACACTTTGTTAGTTTCTGTACAAAATTGAAGGACATTAACAGAGTAGATTGCATGATGTTCACTCTCCAATGTAGACAATATATTGATTTCAGATTAGTACATCTGTTACTATAGCATAGGTGATGTTCTCCAATGTAGACAATATATTGATTTCAGATTAGTACCTTTATTACTATAGCACAGGCCAGAGTAGACATATGCCCTGGTCTTTTTTCCTTAGAACTAAATGCAATGCAATTTTATCTACTTGACCAATAATGAAGTAATATCTAGTATACTAGGATTTGCTTTGTTCCACTTAGAAATACATATCAGTAATAACTATTAACTAGTATACCTTGTGTCGGGTTGTACATTTTCAGCTATTGAACTTTACAAGTTTAGAATGTATATGTTTCTCTTTCTCCTTGCCCTCCACAATTGTGGTTGCTGCTCATGTTCTCCTTTTGGACAGCATTTTATACTTCTATTCGTGCATATAACATCTAAGTGACATTCCATTTATCTTTTGCTTTTAGAAGTCTACCAACTGCAGTGAACCAGTTCAAACCTTAGGTACAACAGAGGTTGCAGCGAGGATAAGTGATAAGAACAATGTCCAAACGCCAGTACATGGAGAAGATATATTACAATAGGTAAGTTAATTGAACAATGGATCCAACCATCCTGGATTTCTACCTTGCATTAATGTAACGTAATATTGATCCGACATCTAAATATTTTCAGACTCAGCCGGAAAGTGTTCTGACCACACAAAAAGAAGCTAGACCACCTCCTCGCACCAATAGAGCTTCTACTGTTAACAAAAGTCTATTCAATAACAACAATGCCAATGCGGCACCAACTATTATTTCATTACAACAGCTGCAGAATACCGCTAAAACCCGTGCACAGAAAAAGAACAAGGTAAGAAATGCAAATGTCAGTACAGATTTTTGCCAAGTAATTTTCAGATTGTGCAGTCCTATATTGATTCCAGTTATCTGGTTTTCCTTTTTGTTAGACATTATTTGCATGAGTAGACTAACAAACCCAGGGTAGTGATTTCCATGTGTACTGGCCATGTGATTGTGAACAATTAGCTGCATTCTATATCCTTTAGGTGTCTACGCCAGTGGAAATTTCTAGGATCTTACTGGCATCCTGATTTCTAGGCAAGCTCAGAAGCTTGTTTCCCAGAAGGAAATTTCTTGTGACGTATGTATGGCATTGATTCCTGATTTCTACGCAAGCTCAGAAGCTTGTTTCCCTGCATCTTTTGCCATATTGGATTCTATGGATGTCATAGTTAATGTAAGAAAGAGAAATGCAGCTGCTGTCATTGTGCAGTTTCAAGACTTTTGTTTCCCTGTAGCTATTGTCATTGAGCATGACATGGTAAGATGGAATGTTATCTAGTTTATGCACTACCCCTCTTGTCATTGACATACTAGCATATATGTAATTTAGTTATCTAGTTTATGCACTACCCTTCTTGTCATTGACATACTGGCATCTATGCTAATTGGCAAGATGGAATGTTATCTAGTTTATGCAATACCCTTCTTGTCTGCCATTAGCCAAGATATATGATGCCTACTTTACTAGTTTTAGTATGACTTGGTAAGATGGAACGTTATCACTTTAGCTAACAAACCAGCTAAAACCCGTGCACAGAAAAAGAACAAGGTAAGAAATGCAAATGTCAGTACAGATTTTTGCCAAGTAATTTTCAGATTGTGCAGTCCTATATTTTCTCAGCTTCCCCAATGTTTTAAGGCTCCATAAAATCATGTAAAAATCATATGGTTGCATAGGACTTGATAATCATTGTTTATGATCAATTGATCAATTCCTGCAGATATTGATTCTTGTTTCAGTAGATACTAAGCTAAAAATTCGGTAATGAAAACCCTGTACAATCTTGTTTCTTGTACTTCATCCTTAATCGTCGGTACATGCAAATATACTGCAATTGTCTTAATGAAAATGTAGAATGCTGTGGTAACAACCGATGTAGAAGAACATATTATTTTTCCCTTCTCATGAATTTATGAATCTTTACAAATGGAAATAACAAATATGTTTTCTGAGACAACATGTGTCTGTGTAGTGTGATGATCCATTTTGATAAACCAGTTTAGTAAGCCCAAATTTCTGTAAACACTTACAGGTTACTAGTAAAAACCTGTAATCACTTACCAGCTAACTAAATCAGCTTATTAATAGATAAACCATGTGTCTGTGCAGTGTGATGATCCATTTTGATAAACAATATTCAATAGGTAACTAAACCAGCTTACTAATAGATACATCATGTTTTTTTTCTGAGAAACAGTAAATGGAAGATTGCATGTTTACTAGGCATTCTTCTAAGCCCAGAATTCTTGCAGTTTAAGGAGCCATCTAAATTCACACCCTATTATCAAAAAACTTGGAACTGTTAAGTTACCTGGGCACCATCATCGTCGCTAACCAAATTTTTGTATTTTCGCTTAGAACCATGTTGTAGCCCAAGTTGTATAGGTTTCTTGCATGGATGAGTTTGCCTATTTTATTAATGTGCCAATTTTGTGCTTGTGTTGCACAGGAAAGTAATTGAGCGGGGCGCTAAGGTTCAAGAATTCTCAGAGCAACTCGCATATGAACAAATATCGACCTTGGAGATTTCTTTTCTTATCGCAAGATTATTTATGATCTTTTTAGTCTCATTTTGGAGATTGACATTATAATCTTGTATTATTTGCTTCACTGGACATGATACTCCTTTTAGTTTCATAATATGGTGGATGAAAATAAAGATGTTTGGATTTCATATGTCATGCTGCATTTTATATGTCGCTACTACTGTATTGCAACAGCGGTTCATTGAATATATATAAAATGCAATATGTTGCCCTGAATTATTATTTCGTTGCGATACATTGCTTATTGCCACGTTGCTCCTTCGTTGCGATGCAGCTCTTATTGCCACGTACATTCATCGATGGTATAAGTCTTACTTACAACCTAACTCATTTCGTTGCGTTAACATCTCTAGCCACCAAACATTTCTTGTTGCAATAAAACCTATTGCATCCAAATTATAATCGTGGTAATAATTTCCATTGCAACGAAATGTGTCACGTGGCGCGAAAAACACTTGCAACAAAATGATGCACGTAGCAAAAGGTTCTATTGCAACGACAGTTTTGTCGTGGCAATAACGTTTATTGCAACGGAGCATGTTCGTGGCGCCAAACACTATTGCCACGGCGTCACTCGTGGCAATATTTGCAATCGCAATGCAATAAGTTCGTGGCACTAGAGGTTATCGCCACCATGACAGTCGTGGCAAAAGCCTCTGTTGCCACAAATAACTTCGTTGCATCTCCTATGTATCGCCATGCTCCACTTCGTGGCAATAAGCATATCTATTGCAACGAAACACAAAACCGATGCGCAAACTTTAGAGCAGCTAGCACTAGCAACGCTTGGCAACGAAAGTGATTTGGTTGGCATTGGTACCTATTGCAACCAAACTGGGCCTATTGCAACGTTTTCGCGTCGTTGCGAAACACCTGATTCCTTGTAGTGTATATTGATGATGTAGTAGTTAAATCGGATAATATGGATCATCATTTGGCCGATTTGACACTAGCATTTGAAAGGATGCGTCGGTATGGTTTAAAAATGAATCCACTCAAATGTGCTTTTGGCGTGTCAGCTGGAAAGTTTCTAGGATTCATCATACATGAGAGGGGAATAGAGATAGACCCTGCTAGATTAGAGGCTATTCAGAAAATAAAGGCACCAGAATGTAAAAATGACGTGCAAAAATTCTTAGGAAAAATAAATTATTTAAGAAGGTTTATATCTAATCTGTCTGGAAAAATTGACGCATTTACACCCATACTTCGGTTAAAGAAGGAGACCGAATTTACTTGGGGGGCAGAACAACAGAGGGCCTTTGATGAAATTAAGAAGTATTTGTCTACTCCTCCTGTTTTGAGGGCGCCTAAAGCCGGGACGCCGTTTCGGCTATATATTGCTGCGGAAGATGGTGTTATTGGTTCTGTACTAACACAGGAGGTAGAAGGCAAAGAATTTGTTATCACTTATTTGAGCCGGCGTCTTCTGGGGGCAGAAACAAGGTATGTATTTATTGAAAAATTGTGTTTATCCTTGTATTATGCTTGTACCCATTTAAGGCATTATTTATTGTCCAGCACTTGTGTGGTAACGTGTCAGACCGATGTTATTAAATATATGTTGCAACAGCCGATTTTAAGTGGTAGAATCGGAAAATGGGCTTATGCATTGGTAGAATATGATTTGGCTTATGAATCTTTAAAATCTATGAAAGGCCAAATTGTAGCAAATTTTATTGTAGATCATAGAGTTGATAATGGTATGGAGTTGATCAGTTATTTATCTGTATCTCCATGGAAGCCCTATTTTGATGGTTCGGCCTGTAGAGAGGGACAGGGTGTTGGTATTGTCTTAATTTCGCATAGAGGTGCCATTTTTGAAACATCGGTCAGTTTGGAATATTTTTGTACTAATAATCAGGCCGAGTATGAAGCACTTTTATTAGGATTGCAAATTTTAGAATCCATGGATGTATAAAAATATAGAAGCTTTTGGTGACTCGTTATTAGTTGTGCAGCAAGTTTCTGGAATTTATCAGTGCCTTGCTGGTTCATTGAATAGATATTTGGAAAAGTGTTTAGAGATCGTATCAAACCTAGATGATTTTACTATCAGTCATATATCTAGAGGAGATAATTTTCGAGCTAATGATCTTGCGCAGCAAGCATCTGGTTATCATGTTAGTAGAGGCAAGCTATTTGTGATAGAAAAACCGATGCACAAAAATGTTCCTGTTTATATGGCCGAACAGCAAGGCAGCAGTTCGGATGTTTTAGAAACATCAAATATGGCTGAACTCAATGACTGGAGAAAACCTTTACTTAATTATTTAGAAAATCCCAGTAAATCTGTAGATAGAAAAATTCGGCGACAGGCTTTAAAGTATACATTGCTTGATGGAGAATTATATCGCCGAACTGTAGAAGGATTGCTTTTAAAGTGTTTAAGTTCAGACCAATCTAAAATTGCTATGGGTGAGGTACATGAAGGTATTTGTGGCACACATCAGTCGGCCCATAAGATGAAATGGTTGTTGAGACGAGCTGGTTTTTATTGGCCGACTATGTTAGAAGATTGTTTTAAATATTATAAAGGTTGTGAGTCCTGTCAAAAATTTGGTGATATACAATTAGCACCTGCTGCCGTGTTGCATCCTATTATTAAACCATGGCCGTTTCGTGGGTGGGGTTTAGATTTTATCGGCCAGATACACCCTGCATCTTCTAAAGGTCATCGTTTTGTTTTAGTAGCTACAGATTATTTTACAAAATGGACAGAAGCTGTTCCTCTTAAAAATATGACACATAAAGAAGTAATTGATTTTATCTTGGTGCATATTATTCATAGATTCGGCATACCACATACTTTAACGACTGATCAAGGGTCGTCTTTTGTGTCTCATCAAGTACGTGAGTTTGCCGAATCGTTGAAAATTAAACTGCTTAATTCTTCACCATACTATGCTCAGGCTAATGGGCAAGCCGAGTCTAGTAATAAGATTTTAATTAAACTTATCAAAAAGAAAATAGAAGAATATCCTAAGAGATGGCATGAGGTTCTGTCTGAGGCATTATGGGCTCATCGTATATCTAAGCATGGTGCTACAAAAGTGACACCATATGAGTTAGTATATGGGCAGGAGGCCGTTTTACCTGTTGAGGTGAATCTGGACGCTCTTAGGTTGGCCAGGCAAAATGATTTGTCGGCCGTGGATTATCATGACTTAATGATGGATAGAATAGACAAAGTTACAGATGAGAGGATAAAAGCTTTGAGAGAAATTGAGAAAGACAAGTTAAGAGTAGCTAAGGCCTATAATAAGAAGGTAAAGGAAAAATCGTTTCAAATTGGAGATTTAGTATGGAAAACGATTTTACCTATTGGGTCAAAGGATAATAAGTTTGGAAAATGGTCTCCAAATTGGGATGGTCCGTATAAAGTTATAGAGATTGTTCCTGGAAATAGTTATTTTGTGCAAAATTTGCATGGAGAAAAATTGCCTAGAGCACTTAATGGAAAATATTTAAAAAGATACTATCCAAGTGTGTGGCAAAATGCATGAGAAAATATGGCCGGTGTTTGCCAGTCATCGTCCTGAGAAATATTATTTATGGCTGATGTGTTGTAGACCATCGTCCAAAGAAAGTTTGAGGTGAGTAGGTTATTGCCCCTAGCTGGTTTCGTTATGCAAGTGTTTTTTTAGCAAGCTTAAAAAAACAGGGGGGCATGTGTTGATAGTAAAAAATGACACTAGCATATTTATGCATTAGATGATCAAAATAGCCGAATTGTTGTTTCATTAATATAATTCGGTTGACTATATGGTTAGCTGATAAAATGAGATGTTTATTTTATTCGTTTCTGAGACTAATTGACTAATCAAGGTAATTAGCAAAGTGCAGTTAAGTGCATGCAAATGGCAAAGGTGGTACGCATGCAGGCAGCAGGATGCATGCAGCACTGCAGGGGCAGATAGTGATCAGACGTGCTGCATTGGTGATCAGACGTGCAGCACCAGCAAGTTGCATGCAGTACGCAAAATGGTGACAGAAGGTGCAGGACATGAATCTTAGGTCTCGACAGCAGAGAAGCAAAGAAGGGAAAGAAATCGGACTTGGCTAGCGGACGCGATTAATTTGTTTTGATTTGATGCCGATTTAACTTGCCATAGACTAGGCACCCTATAAATATAAAGGGTAAGGCCGATTGCGCGATTAATTTGTTTTGATTTGATGCCGATTTAACTTGCCATAGACCAGGCACCCTATAAATATAAAGGGTAAGGCTGATTGCAAAAAAGATGGGACAATCGACACAATATTATTTTTATTCTACTTTTGCTTTTTTTAGCCTCTAGAGTAAAATAGATCTTTTCTTCATCAATCATCTTGTTGGTGTACGGATTAATTTCGTGCGGCAACACTAGTCCTAAGTTTTTTGTCATTCTGCCTCTCCTGAACAAGACAAGTTTCTCGATCAAATATAACCTGGCAATCCAAATGATCAATCAATGACCTTACTGAGATCAAATTGATTGGAAAGGAGGGAGCATGTAAAACTGATGATAGTATAATAGAGGGACTGCATTGGACAACACCGACACCCTTAATGGGTTGGGATGTTCCATCATTCGTTTGGCTAGTTTCCATGTTTGTAGGTGGGAGTGGAGTATATGATTTAAATTAATTGAACAAACTTGTAACAAGTGTTAATGTACATGAATCTATAATCCATTTACTTGGATTGGAGTGAGCCAGATTAGCGGAAGCGCTGGATACAATCACAATCCTTTCATCTTTGCTTCCTAAATTTTCAACTTTCTTCTTTAGCTGCCTCAACTCCTCTAGCTCTACAACTGAGACCTCAACACGTTCAGGTGACTCTTCTTCAGTCATTGCAAAGTTTGCCTTGTAGCAACTCTTGTCTCCCTTGCTTCCACCTCCTTTCTGGCCACCCTTAACATAGACTCGATCTTTACCCCGATTAGGCTTACGAGGATGGGGATAGTTATGGCTTAGGTGACCCATCTCACCACAATTGAAATAATCTCTTGTTTCAGTTACTGACAAAATAGGACGAGCAACTAGCAATGTTGTGCTTGCTATCACCTTTAATCTAGTCTCTTCTTATGCAATAGCAACAATTGCTTCCTCCAGTGTAGGAAAAGTAGGCTGGTGAAAAATAGTAACTCGCCTTCCATCAAATCTTGGATTTAACCCTTTCAAAAATTCAATCACTCGCGTGCGTTCAATCCACTTCTTAATAGTGGATATGCAGTCTGCATGGGGTAACTCAAGAGGATCGTAGTGATCTAGATCAGCCCATAATCACTGTAGCTCAGCAATATACTCCATCACAGAGCTCTCATCCTATCTCAGATCACTAACTCTCTCCTGTGTCTCAACCATCAGCATTACATTCCCTTTTCCCGAGTACACTTTTGACAAAGTTTTCTATACCTCGGTCGTTTTGAGATGGTTTCGATAGTTGCAGCAATAGTTGGAGACACCGAACTCAATAGCCACGCCACCACTAGTGAATTGGTAGCACTCCAAGTTCGCCATTCTGCACCTATCTTGTCCGCTGGTTCTGTTGAATCTTCTTTGACAAAAATCCTCCAACGCTTTTGTCCTCAGGATTAATAACGCCCTCTGTGACCAACTCAAATAATTTCTTACACCCTCCAACTTAACATCATTCAGCATCAATTCTATTTTCTTCACCATTTCAGCATGAGAAACAATTGCACTACTTGAGGACGATATCCCACCTGTCTTCTCTATGAGAAGTTGTGCCAACTTCTCAAGCACATGCTGTAGTTCTTGACTCTCCCCCATAGCCCACTCCGCTTCCTGTACCGCAACACTACCCCAGCCACAAAATGAAGACCAGCAAAGGCACAAACAACCAGCTTCTATCTAAAGAGGCCAAATTAGAATTACTTTACTTGGCAGTGTAATTGGGTATCTCGAATCCTCCTAATGTCATCGTCGAAGGCCACCTTGATGTCGCCAAATCCCACTGGCTGTAATCCAAAAATCTCACCCTCACTCTCTTTCGCTGCCACTCAAGCTGCCTCTCGCTTCCCCTCATCCTCCTCTTGACTAGTGAAGGAATGCACCTATGATCAACCGTCTCCGACTCCACCGAAAATACCAAGCCAACGCAGTCTCCTCTTCCTCCTCTACCACGTCCCAAGCTACCGCCACTGATACCTTCTCCCTAATCTGTTTGTTCGTTGGGCTACAGCTCCCGAGAAAATTGATCATTTGCCACTTTGAAGAGTGGGCTTCGCAAAATTGCCACTTTCAAAATTGGCTTCGCAAAAATGCCATGCAGTACATGTACCTCTTGATTACTATGCCATTTGAGCGATTTAACTCATTTAATATTTTTTTTCTAATTATAAAGGCCGGAAAAGACATTTCTACCCTTGTGCTTAATTCTTCAGATATACCTCACCGAGAGCTGCGCGGCGACGACGAGCGCACGGTCCTGGATCCTCACACCGTGGTGCCCCTCGTACTTCTCCTTGAGCCGTCGCAGTATGCTGATGGTGTCGGCAACGCTCGGCTCGGCGACGAACACCTGCTGGAACCGCCGCTCGAACGCCGCGTCCTTCTCGACGTACTTGCGGTACTCCTCCAGCGTCGTGGCGCCGATGCACCGGAGCTGGCCCCGCGCCAGCATTGGCTTGAACAGGTTGGCCGCGTCCATGGACCCCTCCGTCCTCCCGGCGCCAAGGACGAGATGTATCTCGTCGATGAAGAGGATCACCTTCCCCTCGGCCTCCTCCATCTCCTTGAGCACTGCATTGAGCCGCTCCTCGAACTCGCCGCGGTACTTGGCGCCGGCGATGAGCGCGCCCATGTCGAGCGCGATGAGGCGGACGTCGAGGAGGTTGCTGGGCACGTCCCCGCGCACGATACGTTGTGCGAGTCCCTCCACGACGGCCGTCTTGCCGACGCCGGGCTCGCCAATGAGGACGGGGTTGTTCTTCGTGTGGCGCGAGAGGATGCGCACGACGCGACGTATCTCCTCACCGTGGACGCCGGCACGGTGTCTGGCGGCGGGGATTGCGACGGCAGCTTCTTGAGCGCGCTGCTCAACACGCGCTCGAACGAGTCCGCAGCGGCCCCGTCCCCGCCGGACGCCTGCGAGATCGCCTGCCGCAGGATCCCCGCCTTGTCCGCAGCCAGCGCCGCGGCCAGGTGCAGCGGCGTGAGCTGCGCGTGGCCGGCCTCTGACGCCATCTCGTGCGCCGCCACGAGCGCCTCGTTGGTCTTGTGCGTGAAGTTGTCCGGATTCATGGCACCAACTACCTCTTCTCCTCACAATCTACAACAAGAATCAACCTCTCTGCGTTTGTGGAGCTGTGCTGTGCTGAGTTGAGTGGGGTGGGTCCCATAATCATTTCTTCCTTTTTAACTGAATAGTTTGGGTATATGAAGAATTTAGCATAAGGGTAGAAATGTCTTTTTTAGCCTTTAAAATTAGAAAAAAAATATTAAATGAGTTAAATGGCTCAAATGGCATAGTAATCAAGAGGTAAATGTACTGCATGGCATTTTTGCGAAACCAATTTTGAAAGTGTCAATTTTGCGAAACCCACTCTTCAAAGTGGCAAATGATCAATTTTCTCACAGCTCCCGCAGCTCCTCCGCTCAGATCTGTCTGCCTCAGCGCGCGCTCCTCCCCTGAGATCTGTCGCCACCGAGGTCAATTCGCATGGCCGCCGAGGCACCAGAAGTCCTCCTCCACAAAGGGATGACGAGTAGCTTCTCCTCCTCCACGTCACTGCAGCACACCGCAACTAGGCGCCGCCTCCTTTAGGTACACCTTCTTCCGTCCACACCGCCTATGCTTCCTAGTCACCGGAGACTGCCCTTGCCCTCTGGCCACCACCTCCACCTGAACCAAGCATCGCCGCCACAGCACCTAGGGTTAGGGCGCTGCCACAACCCGGCTCTGATACCATGTGAAAATTTTGTGTGTGTTATTCCTTTGCTGAGTGCTCAATATACTATTCACATGCTCATGGCATGGGCCATATGGGCTAGCGTAAAGCCTACATACTCAACACCAGTGGCGAAGCCAGGATGAAAATGGAGGGTGGGCTCAAAGTGAATGGTCTTTAAGTGTTAATGTGTTAATAGGGAGTAATTAGGCATCATGCTGAACCAAAATAAGTGTTATCTCTTCCTTTTTTTGTCTATTGGTTATGTCATAAATCATCAACATAATGTGCTTTATGTTGTCAATACCAATTTCAAACAGAATAAACAAGCATAAAGGCTAAGTTTTATCATTGCGGTGATATTCCATTCTAAAGCATCAAAGGAAAAGAATAAATCATTTAACTTGGACTTACTCGTAAGCAGTGGCAGATCCAAGATTGGAGCACGACTCAGGCTAAATTTAAACCAAGTAATAATCTAGCATACCACAAATTTAGAACTATATTATGATATAACAAAAAATACGCCATAAATACATCATTGATATGAAAAATACCATGCTATGATTTATCCACTCATCATTCATTTTGTTTCGTAAATCAGCCTTAATGATGTTCATAGCTGAGAAGCCTCTTTCTACAGTTGTTTTTGCTATGGATAAAATTAAAGCCAATTTAATGATCATTCTTTCATTCGTACTAATTTTGAATCATAAAAATAATTTCTACTAAAGTCCTAAATATGTATTCCCGTTAGATCGGTTTCTCTAATCATCCATAATCTATTTATGATTCATCCTTATCTAGTGCAGACTGTGCATACGGCCAAACGACAGAACACAGAAGACCTCACGAGTCACGGCCTCACCTCGATCATGTCCTCATTTACCTGCGCAGCTGCACTACTGGCTTCTGTCTCGCACTCCCGCTTGGTTTTCTCGCCTCGGCTGCTCCGCTGCAGCACGGCTCTCTCCTCCGCGACTCTGCCTCTCTGCTCGCCTGCTCCTGCGCGGCTGCGCCTGAGACTCCGAGATCGCGAGAGCTCCCCGCCTGGCCGCCTCCCTGTGCTCGGCTGCGGGCTGCGGCGGTGCGGCCTGCAAGGGCGGCGCCGCGGCGGCCGCAGACCACGGCGTCGCTGCGTGACGAGGGCGGAGGGCGGAGCCACGGCGGAGGCGCAGCCGCGCTTGCGCAGGTCCACCGTCCACGAGGCGAGGCGGCGGCCGGCGGTGGGGGCGTGCGCAGCGGCGCAGGCGGCGACCGGAGGTGGGGGCGCGCGTAGGTGCAGGCGCGCAGGCGAGGGAGGCGGCCGGCGGTTGGCGCGCGCGCAGGCGACGGCAGATCGCCTCATCGCCGGATCGGGGGGCTCCGGGGCTCAGTTCTGAAGCATTTGGGGGCTGGGCGCTGGGGTTGGAGGTTAGGGTTTCTTTATGGGGTGTTACTGGATGTCTCATGGGCCTGGAATGGATGGGGGATTGGGGGGTGCCGCCGCCGCGGGGAGGTGAGGCTCGAGCCTTACTAAGCCTCCCCGCTGGCTTCGCCCCTGCTCAACACTAACCAGGTTGAAATGTTGAATTACTGTATATGGTATGAACACAGCTGAATCATCATGCAGCAACCTGAACCCTAAACTATTGCCTACAGTCAACGGGATGATGCATTAGCATAGACTAATGAAACCAAGAGTTACGCACTTTTTTGGCTTGGCTAACTGTAACAGCCCTGTTTTTGGGAACAGGGCCATCAAACTTTCCGCAACAGCTCAGGAGTTTAGTTGCGGATAGAAAAAATATTATGCCTGCTCACGAATATTTAAAATGGATTAATTAGATTAAAATAAGACCTAGCAGATAACTTTAGCAATTTTACGGGAGTCTAAGCCAAAACCTTAACTTACAACCAGAAGATCCAAAGAAAACTCCCACAGGAACACTTGAGTGTGGTCGTAACCCTAACACGTAAAGCTTAAAATTTCCTTTCTTTCGGTATCTATTGTGGTGAAAATATAGCAAGATTGAGTACAACTAACAGTACTCAGCAAGTCCCTATAGTAGAATGCATTTATAGGGCCATCATCTACGTGCAAGTTAAACCAAAGGATGATTTTATGTTTGTTTTGCATGAAGCCAGATTTTCAATATCATATCATAATTAGTTTTCAAACCTATGACTTAGCCACTTTAACTGAAATAAAATAAATAAGTAAAATGTCCATAAGCATTTGACTATGTGGAAGCAACTCTCCTCACAGGTATTTCACATATTCGGTCCATGGATCTTAGTCCACGTCCTTTACCATAACGTCATACCAGTAACCATTTTATGAAAACTACATACCGTGGTATTTCCACACTTTGCCCATGGCCGGGGGCATAGTTATTCGAATAGATTTTAACACTCTATAGAGGTGTACAACTTTACCCACAAGATATGATTATCTGATAATATCGGCTATTACACATTTCCATAGACGTATGACCAAGTAATCATAACAAGGCCTTTACAATTCTTGTTTTGATATTTTCTCCTGCTCCAGAGTTATGCACCCTCAGCACTAAGAGACTCTGTTATTGGCTTATTGAGAGTGCACTCTATCTCAGGGCAGAGAGCTTTTGAGTCTCTCCTTGGCAGTGATCCCTATACGTTCACCCCCAAACATATCCTTCCCCGGGCAATGACCCCGCAGGTCACCCCCAACTGGCGTTGGAGACTATATCAAAACAAAACATATTAGTTGGCCAAGTCCGTCCCATACCAGACTTGTGGTTGTACAGTTGGGTGTAGAAATGAGTGTATACGGATTTGGTCTTTCATCGACTTAGGCGAGACAAAGTAACAATCCAGACCTCGGGCAGTACCTACACCGGTCTTAAGTGAACCTCTCTCCTGGGTCTCCCATCATTTTATAAAAATTCTCTGTTTCTAGAGGTAACCCATATTACCACTACTTTTATCATGTTTCAAATTTCAGTTGGCAATGTTTGTGTCATATTTACTATTATCTCTAAAGCATATCTAAGCACAACCATTATTTGGTAATATTGCTATTGTGATAATCCTATGGTGACAAGAGTAAGGTAATATCAAAAGGGAAGATAAGAGGTATCACTGTATGGTGTAGCTAGGCAATCTATACACATAATAAAGGCAAGCATGCATTGTATTTGAAATCAAATATTGCATTTGAAAATTAGGTTCAACATGATCAATATAAGGACTTGCCTCCTTTCCCGATATCTTCGGTCTTCTTTGTAGGCACCAGGTTCACTTCAATTGCTCTTGTAGTTCTTCGATTGACTAACTCGCTGG
>CM029624.1:32490461-32540461 GCA_017311315.1 Dendrocalamus latiflorus | reverse complement strand
GCGTGACCTGTAGCTCACCATTTGAGCTTTTCTAGTCGTTCCGGGGTTTCCGGACCAATGCAGGGTTTTTTATTTTTTTGGAGCACATTTGGCCGAAAGCGTGACCTATAGCTCACATTTTAGCTTTTCTGGTCGTTCCAGGGCTTCCGGACCAGTGCGGAGATTTTTATTTTCCGGAGCACATTTGGCCGAAAGCGTGACCTAGCTCACGATTTTCAGCTTTTCTAGTCGTTTCAGGGTTACCGGGCCGGTCCAGGGATTCTTATTTTTCACAGCACATTTGCCGAAAGCGTAACTATAGTTCACAATTTTCAACTTTTCTAAACATTCTAGACTTACCAGAGGATTCCAGGAATTTTTGTTTGGAGCACATTAGCCGAAAAGCGTGACCTATAGCTCACGATTTTCATCTTTTCTAAACATTCTAGACTTACCAGAGAATTCCAGGGATTTTTGTCGCATCACATTTGGCCGAAAGGATAACCCATAGGTCAAGATTTTCCACTTTTCTAGTCTTTCTGGGATAACTAGGGGAATCCGGGGATTTTTTTTTCCTCTTCATATTTGGCCGAAAGCGTGAATTATAGCTCACATTTTTAGCTTTTCTAGTTGTTAAAGGGTTACCGGAGTTGTCGTGGGAATTTTGTTTCTTGGAGAAGAGTTGGCCGAAAGCGTGACCTATAGCTCACGATTTTCAGCTTTTCTAGTCGTTCAACGGTTTCCGGACCAATGCGGGGATTTTTATTTTTCGGAGCACATTTGGCCGAAAGCGTGACCTATAGCTCATGATTTTCAACTTTTCTAGTCATTTCAGGGTTACCGCGCCAGTCCGGGGATTTTTATTTTTTGTAGCACATTTGACCGAAAGAGTGACCTACAGCTCACGATTTTCAGTTTTTCTAGTCGTTCCGGGGTTATCGGACCTGTCCAGGTATTTTTATTTATCGGAACACATTTGGCCGAAAGCGTGACCTATAACTCACCATTTTAGCTTTTCTAGTCGTTTCAGGATTACCGCGCCAGTCCAGGGATTTTTATTTTTCGTAGCTCATTTGGCCAAAAGAGTGAATTATAGCTCACGATTTTCAGCTTTTCTAGTCGTTCCGTGGTTGTCGGACCTGTACAGGGATTTTTATTTATCGGAGCACATTTGGCCGAAAGCGTGACCTATAACTCACCGTTTTAGCTTTTCTAGTCGTTCCGGGGTTTCCAGACCAATGCGGAGATTTTTATTTTTTGGAGTACATTTGGCCAAAAGCATGCCTATAGCTCATGATTTTTAGCTTTTCTAGTCGTTATAGGGTTACCGGGCCGGTCCGGGGATTTTTATTTTTCGTAGCACATTTGGCCGATAGAGTGACCTATATTCAGCTTTTTTAGTCGTGCCATGGTTACCAGAGCATTTCGACAATTTTTGTTTCTCGGGGTAGATTTGGTCGAAGGCCTGACCTATAGCTCACGATTTTAGTTTTTCTAGTGTTCCGCGGATTTTTATTTTTCGGAGCACATTTGCCGAAAGCGTACCCATAGCTCACGATTTTCAGCTTTTCTAGTCATTCCATGGTTACCGGAATAGTTCGGGTATTTCTATATTTTGGAACAGATTTGACCGAAAATGTGACCTATAGCTCACGATTTTCAGCTTTTCTAGTCGTTCTAACTTCTAAGGTCACCGGGCCTGTTTGGGGATTTTTATTTTTCGGAGAACATTTGGCCAAAAGACTTAACTATTGCTCACGATTTTCAGCTTTTCAAGTCACTCCAGGGTTACCTGAGCAGTCCGGGTATTTTTATATTTTGGAGCAGATTTGGCTGAAAACCTGACCTATAGCTCACGATTTTCAGTTTTTCTAGTCGTTCCAGGGTTACCGGGCCAGTCCGGGGATTTTTATTTTTCGTAGCACATTTGGCCGCAAGAGTGACGTATAGCTCACGATTTTCAGCTTTTCTAGTCATGCCAGGGTTACCGGAGCATTCCGACGATTCTCGTTTCTCGGGGCAGATTTGGTCGAAAGCGTGACCTATAGCTCACGATTTTAGTTTTTCTAGTCGTTCCGGGGTTACTGGAGCAGTCCAGGGATTTTTACTTTTCGGAGCACATTTGCCAGAAAGCGTGACCTATAGCTCATAATTTTCAACTTTTCTAAACATTCTGCACTTATCGGAGGATTGCAGAGATTTTGGTCGCATCACATTTGGCCGAAAGGATGACCCATAGGTCAAGATTTTCCACTTTTCTAGTCTTTCTGGGGTAACTAGAGAACTCCGGGAATTTTTTTTCCACTTCACATTTGGCCGAAAGCGTGAACTATAGCTCACATTTTCAGCATTTATAGTTGTTCAAGGGTTACCGGAGTTGTCGGGGGAATTTTGTTTCTTGGAGAAGATTTGGCCGAAAAAGTGACCTATAGCTCACGATTTTCAGCTTTTCTAGTCGTTCTGGGGTTATCGGACCTGTCCAGGGATTTGTATTTATCGGAGCACATTTGGCCGAAAGCGTGACCTATAACTCACCATTTTAGCTTTTCTAATCGTTCCGGGGTTTTCAGACCAATGCGAAGATTTTTATTTTTCGGAGCACATTTGGTCGAAAGCATGACCTATAGCTCACGATTTTCAGCTTTTCTAGTCGTTCCAGCGTTACCGGGCCGGTCCGGGGATTTTTATTTTTCGTAGCACATTTGGCTGATAGAGTCACCTATATTCAGTTTTTTAGTCGTGCCGTGGTTACCGGAGCATTTCGATAATTTTTGTTTCTCGAGGTAGATTTGGTTGAAGGCCTGACCTATAGCTAACGATTTTCATCTTTTCTAATCGTTCCAATATTACGGGAGGATTCCGGGGATTTTTTTCGCATCACATTTGGCCCAAATTATGACCCATAGCTCAAGATTTTTCCGCTTTTCTAGTCATTCCGAGGTTACTGGAGGACTCTGGGAATTTTTTTTGCATCACATTTGGCCGAAAGCGTGACCTATACCTCACTATTTTAAGCTTTTCTAGTCGTTCAACGGTTACCGGAGCAGACGGGGGAATTTTGTTCCTCGGAGCAGATTTAGGCGAAAGCGTGACATATAGCTCACGATTTTCAAGTTCTCTAGTCGTTCTGGGGTTTCGAGACCAGTGCGGGGATTTTTATTTTTCGGAGCACATTTGGCCGAAAGCGTGACCTATAGCTCACGAATTTCAGCTTTTCTAGTCGTTTCTGGGTTACCGAAGCAGTCCCGTGATTTTTATTTTTCAGAGCGCATATGCCTGAAGGCGTGACCTATAGCACACGAATTTCAGCTTTTCTAGTCATTCCGGGGTTACTGGAGGACTCTGGGGATTTTTTTTTGCATCACATTTGGCCGAAAGCGTGACCTATACCTCACTATTTTCAGATTTTCTAGTCGTTCAACGGTTACCGGAGCAGTCGGGGGAATTTTGTTCCTCGGAGCAGATTTAGGCGAAAGCGTGACATATAGCTTCTCTAGTCGTTCTGGGGTTTCGAAACCTGTGAGGGGATTTTTATTTTTCGGAGCACATTTGGCCGAAATCGTGACCTATAGCTCACGAATTTCAGCTTTTCTAGTCGTTTCTGGGTTACCGAAGCAGTCCCGGGATTTTTATTTTTCAGAGCGCATATGCCTGAAGGCGTGACCTATAGCTCACGAATTTCAGCTTTTCTAGTCGTTTCTGGGTTACCGAGGCAGTCCGGGAATTTTTATTTGTAGGAGCACATTTTGCCGAAAGCGTGACCTATAGCTCACGATTTTCAGCTTATCTAGTCGTTCCGGGGTTACCGGACCTATGCAGGGATTTTTATTTTTCGGAGCACATTTGCCGAAAGCGTACGTATAGCTCATGATTTTCAGCTTTTCTAGTCGTTCCATTGTTACTGGAGCAGTCCGGGTATTTTTATATTTTGGAACAGATTTCGCCAAAAACGTGACCTATAACTCTCGATTTTCAGATTTTCTAGTCGTTCTAATGTTACCGGGCCAGTTTGGAGATTTTTATTTTTCGGAGCCCATTTGGCCGAAAGACATATCTATAGCTCACGATTTTCAGCTTTTCTAGTCATTCCAGGGTTACCGGCGCAGTCTGGGTATTTTTATATTTTGGAGTAGATTTGGCCGAAAACCTGACCAATAGCTCACCATTTTCAGCTTTTCTTGTTGTTGTACAGTTACTAGGCCAGTCTGAGGATTTTTATTTTTCGGAGCACATTTGGCCGAAAGCGTGACGTATAGCTCACGATTTTCATCTTTTCTAGTCGTGCCAGGGTTACCGGAGCATTCCGACGATTTTCGTTTCTCGTGGCAGATTTGGTCGAAAGCGTGACTTATAGCTCACGATTTCAGCTTTTCTAGTCGTTCCGGGGTTACTGGAGCAATCCAGGGATTTTTATTTTTCGGAGCAAATTTGCCAGAAAGCGTGACCTATAGCTCATGATTTTCAACTTTTCTAAACATTCTGGACTTCCCGGAGGATTCCGGAGATTTTTGTCGCATCACATTTGGCCGAAATGATGACCCATAGGTCAAGATTTTCCACTTTTCTAGTCTTTCTGGGGTAACTAGAGGACTCGGGGAATTTTTTTTCCGCTTCACATTTGGCCAAAAGCGTGAACTATAGCTCACATTTTCAGCATTCATAGTTGTTCAAGGGTTACCGGAGTTGTCGGGGGAATTTTGTTTCTTGGAGAAGATTTGGCCGAAAGAGTGACCTATAGCTTACGATTTTCAGCTTTTCTAGTCGTTCTGGGGTTATCGGACCTGTCCAGGGATTTTTATTTATCGGAGCACATTTGGCCGAAAGCATGACCTATAACTCACCACTTTAGCTTTTCTAGTCGTTCCGGGGTTTTCAGACCAATGCGGAGAATTTTATTTTTCGGAGCATATTTGGTCGAAAGCATAACCTATAGCTCACGATTTTAAGCTTTTCTAGTCGTTCCTGGGTTACCGGGCCGGTCCGGGGATTTTTATTTTTCGTAGCACATTTGGCTGATATAGTCACCTATATTCAGTTTTTTTGTCGAGCCGTGGTTACCGGAGCATTTCGACAATTTTTGTTTCTCGAGGTAGATTTGGTCGAAGGCCTGACCTATAGCTAACGATTTTCACCTTTTCTAATCGTTCCAATATTACGGGAGGATTCCGGGGATTTTTGTCGCATCACATTTGGCCCAAATTATGACCCATAGCTCAAGATTTTTCCGCTTTTCTACTCATTCCGAGGTTACAGGAGAACTCTGGGGATTTTTTTTTGCATCATATTTGGCCGAAAGCGTGACCTATACCTCACTATTTTCAGCTTTTCTAGTCGTTCAACGGTTACCGGAGCAGACGGGAGAATTTTGTTCCTCGGAGCAGATTTAGGCGAAAGCGTGACATATAGCTCACGATTTTCAGGTTCTCTAGTCGTTCTGGGGTTTCGAGACCAGTGCGGGGATTTTTATTTTTCGGAGCACATTTGGCCAAAAGCATGACCTATAGCTCACGAATTTCAGATTTTCTAGTCGTTTCTGGGTTACCGAAGCAGTCCCGGGATTTTTATTTTTCAGAGCGCATATGCCTGAAGGTGTGACCTATAGCTAACGAATTTTAGCTTTTCTAGTCATTCCGGGGTTACTGGAGGACTCTGGGGATTTTTTTTTGCATCACATTTGGCCGAAAGCGTGACCTATATACCTCACTATTTTCAGATTTTCTAGTCGTTCAACGGTTACCGGAGCAGTCGCGGGAATTTTGTTCCTCGGAGCAGATTTAGGCGAAAGCGTGACATATAGCTCACGATTTTCAGGTTCTCTAGTCGTTCTGGGGTTTAGAGACCAGTGCGGGGATTTTTATTTTCGGAGCACATTTTGCCGAAAGCGTGACCTATAGCTCACGAATTTTAGCTTTTCTAGTTGTTTCTGGGTTACCGAAGCAGTCCCGGGATTTTTATTTTTCAGAGCGCATATGCCTGAAGGCGTGACCTATAGCTCACGAATTTCAGCTTTTCTAGTCGTTTCTGGGTTACCGAGGCAGTCCGGGAATTTTTATTTGTAGGAGCACATTTTGCCGAAAGCGTGACCTATAGCTCACGATTTTCAGCTTATCTAGTCGTTCCGGGGTTACCGGACCTATGCAGGGATTTCTATTTTTCGGAGCACATTTGCCGAAAGCGTACGTATAGCTCATGATTTTCAGCTTTTCTAGTCGTTCCATTGTTACTGGAGCAGTCCGGGTATTTTTATATTTTGGAACAGATTTCGCCAAAAACGTTACCTATAACTCTCGATTTTCAAATTTTCTAGTTGTTCTAAGGTTACCGGGCCAGTTTGTGGATTTTTATTTTTCGGAGCCCATTTGTCTGAAAGACATATCTATAGCTCACGATTTTCAGCTTTTCTAGTCATTCCAGGGTTACCGGCGCAGTCTGGGTATTTTTATATTTTGGAGTAGATTTGGCCGAAAACCTGACCTATAGCTCACGATTTTCAGCTTTTCTAGTTGTTGTAGGGTTACCAGGCCAGTCTGGGGATGTTTATTTTTCGGAGCACATTTGGCCGAAAGCGTGACGTATAGCTCACAATTTTCAGCTTTTCTAGTCGTGCCAGGGTTACCAGAGCATTCCGACGATTTTCGTTTCTCGGGGCAGATTTGGTCGAAAGCGTGACCTATAGCTCACGATTTCAGCTTTTCTAGTCGTTCCGGGGTTACTGGAGCAGTCCAGGGATTTTTATTTTTCGGAGCACATTTGCCCGAAAGCGTGACCTATAGCTCATGATTTTCAACTTTTCTAAACATTCTGGACTTACCGGAGGATTCCAAAGATTTTTGTCGCATCACATTTGGCCGAAATGATGACCCATAGGTCAAGATTTTCCACTTTTCTAGTCTTTCTGGGTAACTAGAGGACTCGGGGAATTTTTTTTCCGCTTCACATTTGGCCGAAAGCGTGAACTATAGCTCACATTTTCAGCATTCATAGTTGTTCAAGGGTTACCGGAGTTGTCGGGGGAATTTTGTTTCTTTGAGAAGATTTGGCCGAAAGAGTGACCTATAGCTCACGATTTTCAGCTTTTCTAGTCGTTCTGGGGTTATCGGACCTGTCCAGGGATTTTTATTTATCGGAGCACATTTGGCCGAAAGCATGACCTATAACTCACCACTTTAGCTTTTCTAGTCGTTCCGGGGTTTTCAGATCAATGCGGAGATTTTTATTTTTCGGAGCACATTTGGTCGAAAGCATGACCTATAGCTCACGATTTTCAGCTTTTCTAGTCGTTCCAGGGTTACCGGGCCGGTCCGGGGATTTTTATTTTTCGTAGCACATTTGGCTGATAGAGTCACCTATATTCAGTTTTTTAGTCGAGCCGTGGTTACCGGAGCATTTCGACAATTTTTGTTTCTCGAGGTAGATTTGGTCGAAGGCCTGACCTATAGCTAACGATTTTCATCTTTTCTAATCGTTCCAATATTACGGGAGGATTCCGGGGATTTTTGTCGCATCACATTTGGCCCAAATTATGACCCATAGCTCAAGATTTTTCCGCTTTTCTAGTCATTCCGGGGTTACTGGAGAACTCTGGGGATTTTTTTTGCGTCATATTTGGCCGAAAGCGTGACCTATACCTCACTATTTTCGGTTTTTCTAGTCGTTCAACGGTTACCGGAGCAGACGGGGGAATTTTGTTCCTCGGAGCAGATTTAGGCGAAAGCGTGACATATAGCTCACGATTTTCAGGTTCTCTAGTCGTTCTGGGGTTTCGAGACCAGCGCGGGGATTTTTATTTTTTGGAGCACATTTGGCCGAAAGCGTGACCTATACCTCACGAATTTCAGCTTTTCTAGTCGTTTCTGGGTTACCGAAGCAGTCCCGGGATTTTTATTTTTCAGAGCGCATATGCCTGAAGGCGTGACCTATAGCTAACGAATTTCAGCTTTTCTAGTCATTCCGGGGTTACTGGAGGACTCTGGGGATTTTTTTTTGCATCACATTTGGCCGAAAGCGTGACCTATAGCTCACAATTTTCAGTTTTTCTAGTCGTGCCAGGGTTACCGGAG
The DNA here is from genome assembly GCA_017311315.1 of Dendrocalamus latiflorus. Classification (NCBI taxonomy): domain Eukaryota; kingdom Viridiplantae; phylum Streptophyta; class Magnoliopsida; order Poales; family Poaceae; genus Dendrocalamus; species Dendrocalamus latiflorus. Next base: position 32,532,422 of record CM029624.1, on the reverse strand, counting down.
TATTCCGACGATTTTCGTTTCTCGGGGCAGATTTGGTCGAAAGCGTGACCTAGCTCACGATTTCAACTTTTCTAGTCGTTCCGGGGTTACTGGAGCAGTCCAGTGATTTTTGTTTTTCGGAGCACATTTGCCCGAAAGCGTGACGTATAGCTCATGATTTTCAACTTTTCTAAACATTCTGGACGTACCGGAGGATTTCAGAGATTTTTGTCGCATCATATTTGGCCGAAAGGATGACCCATAGGTCAAGATTTTCCACTTTTCTAGTCTTTCTGGGGTAACTAGAGGACTCCGGGAATTTTTTTTCCGCTTCACATTTGGCCGAAAGTTTGAACTATAGCTCACATTTTGAGCATTCATAGTTGTTCAAGGGTTACCGGAGTTGTCGGGGGAATTTTGTTTCTTGGAGAACATTTGGCCGAAAGAGTGACCTATAGCTCACGATTTTCAGCTTTTCTAGTCGTTCTGGGGTTATCGGACCTGTCTAGGGATTTTTATTTATCGGAGCACATTTGGCCGAAAGCATGACCTATAACTCACCACTTTAGCTTTTCTAGTCGTTCCGGGGTTTTCAGACCAATGCGGAGATTTTTATTTTTCGGAGCACATTTGGTCGAAATCATGACCTACAGCTCACGATTTTCAGCTTTTCTAGTCGTTCCGGGGTTATCGGACATGTCCAGGGATTTTTATTTATCGGAACACATTTGGCCGAAAGCGTGACCTCGCCATTTTAGCTTTTCTAGACCGATGTGGTGATTTTTATTTTTCGGAGCACATTTGGCCAAAAGCATGACCTACAGCTCACGATTTTCAGCTTTTCTAGTAGTTCCAGGGTTACCGGGCCGGTCCGGGGATTTTTATTTTTCGTAGCACATTTGGCCGATAGAGTGACCTATATTCAGTTTTTTCCTCGAGGTAGATTTGGTCGAAGGCCTAACCTATAGCTAACGATTTTCATCTTTTCTAATCGTTCCAATGTTACGGGAGGATTCCGCGGATTTTTGTCGCATCACATTTGGCCCAAATTATGACCCATAGCTCAAGATTTTTCCGCTTTTCTAGTCATTCCGGGGTTACTGGAAAACTCTGGTGATTTTTTTTACATCACATTTGGCCGAAAGCGTGACCTATAGCTCACGATTTTCAGCTTTTCTTGTCGTTCAACGGTTACCGGAGCAGTCGGGGGAATTTTTGTTCCTCGGAGCAGATTTAGGCGAAAGCGTGACATATAGCTCACGATTTTCAACTTCTCTAGTCGTTCTGGGGTTTCCAGACCAGTGCGGCGATTTTTATTTTTCGGAGCACATTTGGCTGAAAGCGTGACCTATAGCTCACGAATTTCAGCTTTTCTAGTCGTTTCTGGGTTACCGAAGTAGTCCTGGGATTTTTATTTTTCAGAGCGCATATGCCTGGAGGCGTGACCTGTAGCTAACGATTTTCATCTTTTCTAATCGTTCCAATATTACGGGGGGATTCCGGGGATTTTTGTCGCATCACATTTGGCCCAAATTATGACCCACAGCTCAAGATTTTTCCGCTTTTCTAGTCATTCCGGGGTTACTGGAGGACTCTGGAGATTTATTTTTGCATCACATTTGGCCGAAAGCGTGACCTATAACTCGCCATTTTAGCTTTCCTAGTCGTTCATGGGTTACCGGGCCTGTCCGGGTATTTTTAATTTTCGGAGCGCATTTGGCCAAAAGATTGACCTATAGCTCACGATTTTAATCTTTTTCTAGTCATTACATGGTTACCGGAGCATTCCGGGGATTTTTCTTTCTCGAAACTAATTTGGCCGAAAGCGTAACCTATAGCTGACGATTTCAGCTTTTCTAGTCGTTCCAGGTTTATCGGAGCAGTCCAGAGATTTTTATTTTTCGGGCACATTTGTCCGAAAGTGTGACCTATAGATAACAATTTTCAACTGTTCTAATCATTCCGATATTACTAGAGGATTCAGGGATTTTCGTCGCATCAGATTTGGGCGAAAGGGTGACCCATAGCTCAAGATTTTCCCCTTTTTTAGTCGTTCTGGGTTAACTGGAGGACTCCGGGGATTTTTTCTGGCATCATATTTGATCGAAAGCGTCAACTATATCTCATGATTTTTGGCTTTTCTAGTTATTCAAGGGTTACCGGAGCAATCGGGGGAATTTTGATTCTTGGAGAAGATTCGGCCGAAAGCGTAACTATAGCTCATGATTTTCAGCTTTTCTTGTCGTTCCGGTGTTTCCAAAGCGGTCCGGGTATTTTCATTTTTTGACGCACATTTGGCCAAAAACATGACATATAACTAACAATTTTTAGCTTTTCTAGTCGTGCCAGTGTTCCCGGAGTATTCCGACGATTTTTGTTTCTCGGGGCAGATTTGGTCAAAAGCGTGACCTATAGCTCATGATTTCAGCTTTTATAATCGTTCCAGTGTTACCGGGCCAGGCCGGGGATTTTTAATTTTTGAAGCACATTTGCCGAAAGCGTATCTATAGCTCACGATTTTCAGCTTTTCTAGTCGTTCAGGGGTTGCCGGAGCAGTCGAGGGAATTCTATTTCTCGGAGCAGATTTGGCCGAAAGCGCGACCTATAGCTCACGATTTCAACTTTTCTAGTCGTCCCGGGGTTACCAGACCAGTCCGGGGATTTTTATTTTTTGAATCACATTTGGCTGAAAGCGTGACCTATAGCTCACGATTTTCAGCTTTTCTAATCGTTCCGGGGTTACCGGACCTGTGCAGGGTTTTAATTTTTCGAAGCACACTTGGCCGAAAACGTGGCTTATAGCTCACATTTTAGCTTTTCTAGTCGTTCCGGGGTTTCGGACCAGTGCGGCCGAAAGCGTGACCTATAGCTCACGATTTTCAGCTTTTCTAGTCGTTCCGGGGTTATCGGACCTGTCCAGGGATTTTTATTTATCGGAGCACATTTGGCCGAAAGCGTCACCTATAACTCACCATTTTAGCTTTTCTATTCGTTCTGGAGTTTCCAGACCAATGCGGAGATTTTATTTTTTGGAGCACATTTGGCCGAAAGCAAGACCTATAGCTCACGATTTTCAGATTTTCTAGTCGTTCCAGGGTTACCGGGCCAGTCCGGGGGTTTTTATGTTTCGGAGCACATTTGGCCAAAACCGTGACCTATAGCTCTCGATTTTCAGCTTTCCTAGTCATTTCAGGTTTACCGGCCTGTCCAGGGATTTTTACTTTTCATTGCGCATTTGGCCGAAAGCATAACCTATAGCACACATTTTTGTTTTTCTAGTCGTTCCGGGGTTTCCGGACCAGTGCGGGGATTTTTATTTTTTTTGAAGCAAATTTCGCCGAATGCGTGACCTATAGCTCACAATTTTCAGCTTTCCTAGTCGTTCCAAGGTTATCGGGCAAGTTCGGGTATTTTTAATTTTTGGAGCATATTTGACCGAAAGATTGACCTGTAGCTCATGATTTTTAACTTTTCTAATCATTCCAGGGTTACCGGAGCATTACGGGGATTTTTGTTTCCTGGAGCAAATTTGGCCGAAAGCGTAACCTATAGCTCACAATTCAGCTTTTCTAGTCGTTCCGGGGTTACCGTAGGAGTCCAGGGATTTTTAATTTTCGGGAAACATTTGTCCGAAACGTAACCTATAGCTAACGATTTTCAACTTTTCTAATCGTTACGGTGTTACCGGAGGATTCTTGGATTTTTGTCGCTTCACATTTGGGCGAACGGGTGACCCATAGCTCAAGATTTTCCCCTTTTCTAGTCGTTCTGGGGTTACTGGAGGACTCCGGAGATTTTTTTTTCACATCACAGTTGACCGAAAGCGTGAACTATAGCTCATGATTTTCAGCTTTTCTAGTTGTTAAAGGATTACCGGAGCAATCGGGGGAAATTTGTTTCTAGGAGAAGATTCGGCCGGAAGCGTACCTATAGCTCACGATTTTCAGCTTTTCTAGTTATTCCGGTGTTTCAACAGCGGTCCGGGTATTTTTATTTTTTGAAGCACATTTGGCCGAAAGCATAACCTATAACTCACGATTTTCAGCTTTTCTATTCGTCCCAATGTTACGGGAGCATTACGACGATTTTTGTTTCTCGGGGCAGATTTGGTCGAAAGCGTGCCCTATATCTCACGATTTCAGCTTTTCTAGTAGTTCCGGGGTTACCGGAGTAGTTCGGGAATTTTTATTTTTCGGTGCCCATTTGCCGAAAGCCTATCTATAGCTCACGATTTTCTGGTTTTCTAGTCATTCCAGGGTTACCGGAGTAGCCCGGGTATTTTTATATTTCGGAGCACATTTGGCAGAAAGCGTGACCTATAGCTCACGATTTCAACTTTTCTAGTCGTTCCGAGGTTACCGGACCAGTGCAGGGATTTTTATTTTTCGGAGCACATTTGTCCAAAAGCGTGACCAATAGCTCACGATTTTCAGCTTTTCAAATCATTCCAGTGTTACCGGGCATTCCGCGGAATTTTATTTTTCGGAGCACATTTGGTCGAAAGAGTGACCTGTGGCTCACGATTTTCAACATTCCTAGTCGTTCTAGGGTTTCCAGAGCATTCCGGAGATTTTTGTTTCTCGGAGCAAAGTTAGCGAAAAGCGTGACCTATAGCTCACGATTTCAGCTATTGTAGTTGTTCCGGGGTTACCGGAGCAGTCCGAGAATTTTTATTTTTCGGAGCACATTTGCCTGAAAGCGTGACCAATAACTAACGATTTTCAGCTTTTCTAGTCGTTCTAGGGTTACCAGACCAGCCCGGGGATTTTTAATTTTCGGAGCACCTTTGCCGAAAGTGTACCTATAGCTCACGATTCTCATCTTTTCTAAACGAACCGGTGTTACCAGAGCAGTCCGGGTATTTTATTTTTCGAAGCATATTTGGCCGAAAGTGTGACCTATAACTCCCGATTTTCAGCTTTTCTTGTCGTGCTAGGGTTACCGAAGCATTCCAACTTTTTTTGTTCCTCGGGGCAGATTTGGTCGAAAGCGTGACCTATAGCTCACGATTTCAGCTTTTCTAGTCGTTTCGGATTTGACCTATAGCGGGGGAATTTTGTTTCTTGGAGATGATTTGGCCGAAAGCGTGACCTATACCTCACGATTTTCAGCTTTTGTAGTCATTCCGGTGTTGCCGGAGCAATCTTTGGATTTTTATTTTTCGAAGCACATATTGCCGAAAGCGTGACCTATACCTAACGATTTTCAACTTTTCTAATCGTTTCGATGTTATCGGAGGATTCCAGGGATTTTCGTCGCATCACATTTAGCCCAAAGGGTGACCCACAGCTCAAGATTTTCCGCTTTTCTAGTCATTCCGGGGTTACTGGAGGACTCCGGGGATTTTTTTTGTGCATCACATTTGGCCGAGAGCGCGACCTATAGCTCACGAATTTCAGCTTTTCTAGTCGTTCAACGGTTACCGGAGCAGTCGGAAGAACTTTGTTCCTCGAAGCAGATTTAGGCGAAAGCGAGACCTATAGCTCACGATTTTCAGCTTTTCTAGTTGTTCCGGGGTTTCCAGACCAGTGCGAGAATTTTTATTTTTCGGAGCACATTTTGCCGAAAGCGTGACCTATAGCTCATGATTTTCAGCTTTTCTAGTCATTCCGGGGTTACTGGACCTGTGCAGGGATTTTTATTCTTCGGAGCACATTTGGGCGAAAGTGTGACCTATAGCTCACATTTTAGCTTTTCTCGTCGTTCCGGGGTTTCCGGAGCAGTGCGAAGATTTTTATTTTTCGAAGCACATTTGGCCGAATGCGTGACTTATAGCTCATATTTTTCAGCTTTTCTAGTCGTTCCAGGGTTACCGGGCGGTCCAGAGATTTTTAATTTTCGCAACACATTTGCAGAAAGCGTACCTATAGCTCACGATTTTCAGCTTTCCTAGTCGTTGTAGGGTTACCGGGCCAGTCTAAGGATTTTTATTTTTCGAAGCACATTTAGCCGAAAGCGTGACCTATAGCTCGCGATTTTCAGCTTTTCTAGTCGTTCCAGGGTTACCGGAGCATTCCGTCGATTTTTGTTTTTCGGGGCAGATTTGGTCGAAAGCGTGACCTATAGGTCACGATTTCAGCTTTTCTTATCGTTCCGGGGTTACTGGAGCGGTCCAGGGATTTTTATTTTTCGGAGCACATTTGCCCGAAAGCGTGACCTATAGCTAACGATTTTCAAGTTTTGTAAATATTCCGGTCTTACCGGAGTATTACAGGGATTTTTGTCGCATCACATTTGGCCGAAAGTGTGACCCATAACTCAAGATATTCCGCTTTTTTAGTCTTTCCGGGGTTACTACAGGACTCCGGGGATTATTTTCCCCAACACAATTGGCCGAAACCGTGAACTCTAGCTCACATTTTCAGCATTTCTAATTGTTCAAGGGTTACCAGAGTTCTCGAAGGAATTTTGTTTCTTGGAGAAGATTTGGCCGAAAACGTGACCTATACCTCACGATTTTCAGCTTTCTAGTCGTTCAACGGTTACCGGAGCGGTTGGGGGAATTTTCTTTCTCGGAGCAGATTTAGGCAAAACCGTGACCTATAGCAGTTGGGGGAATTTTCTTTCTCGGAGCAGTTGGGGCAGTCCGGGGATTTTTATTTTTTGGAGCACATTTTTTCGAAAGCGTCACGATTTCCAGTTTTTCTAATCGTTCCGGAGTTACCGGACTAGTCCAGTGATTTTTATTTTTTGGAGCACATTTGGCCGAAACCGTGACCTATAGCTCACATTTTAGCTTTTCTAGTCATTCCGGGGTTTCCGGACCAGCGCGGGGATTTTATTTTTTTGGGGCACATTTGGCCGAAAACTTGACCTATAGCTCACGATTGTCATTGTTTCTAGTCGTTGTATGGTTACCGGGCCAATCTGCAATTTTTTATTCTAGGGTTAGGATTTCAGGGATTTTTGTCGCGTCACATTTGGCCGAAAGGGTGACCCATAGCTCAAGATTTTCCGCTTTTCTAGTCGTTCCGAGGTTACTGGAGAACTCCGGAGATTTTTATTTTTCGGAGCACGTTTTGCCGAAAGCGTGACCTATAGCTCATGATTTTCAGCTTTTCTAGTCGTTCCAGGGTTACCGGCCCAGTCGGGGGATTTTTAATTTACAGAGCACATTTGCCGAAAGCGTACCTATAGCTCACGATTTCAGCATTTCTAGTCGTTCCGGTGTTACCAGAGCCGTCCGGGTATTTTTGTTTTCCGAAGCATATTTAGCCAAAAGCGTGACCTATAGCTCACGATTTCAGCTTTTCTTGTCGTTCAAGGGTTACCGGATTAGTCGTGGGATTTTTATTTTTCGGATCACATTTGCCGAAAACAAACCTATAGCTCACGATTTTTAGCTTTTCTAGTCGTTGTACGGTTACACGAGAAGGCTGAGGATTTTTATTTTTCGGAGCACATCCGACCGAAAGAGTGATCTGTAGCTCACGATTTTCAGCTTTTCTAGTCATTCCAGGGTTACAGAGCATTCCAGCGATTTTTGTCGCGCCACATTTTGCCGAAGGGGAGACCCATAGCTAAAGATTTTTTGCTTTTCACGTCGTTCCGGGGTTACTGGAGGACTCCAGAGATTTTTTTCGCATCACATTTGGCCGAAAGCGTGACCTATAGCTCGCGATTTTGAGCTTTTCTAATCGTTACATGGTTACCGAAGCATTCCGGGGGAATTTTGTTTCTCGGAGCAGATTTGGCCGAAAGCGTGACCTATAGCTCACGATTTCAGCTTTTCTAGTCGTCCCGGGGTTACCGGACCTTTCCGGGGATTTTTATTTTTCGGAGCACACTTCGCCGAAAGCGTGACCTACAGCTCACGATTTTAGCTTTTCTAGTAGTTCCGGGGTTACCGGGCCTATCCAGCGATTTTTATTTTTCGGAGCACACTTCGCCGAAAGCGTGACCTATAGCTCACGATTTTAGCTTTTCTAATCGTATCGAGGTTTCAGGAGCAGTGCGGGGATTTTTATATTTCAGACCACATTTGGCTGAAAGAGTGACCTATAGCTCACGATTTTCAGCTTTCCTAGTCGTTCAAGGGTTACCGGGCCTGTCCGGGTATTTTTAATTTTTGGAGCACATTTGGCCGAAAGATTGATCTACAGCTCACGATTTTCAAATTTTCTAGTCGTTCCATGGTTACCGGAGCATTTCGGAGATTTTCTTTCTCGAAGCTAATTTGACCGAAAGCGTAACCTATAGCTCACGATTTTCAGCTTTTGTAGTGGTTCCGGTGTTACTAGGCCGTCCTGGTATTTTTATTTTCCGAGGCACATTTAGCCGAAAGCGTGACCTATAACTCACGATTTTCAGCTTTTCTAGTCCTGCCAGGGTTACGGAAGCATTCCGACGATTTTTGTTTCTCACGGCAGATTTGGTCGAAAGCGTGACCTATAGCTCACGATTTCAGCTTCTCTTGTCGTTCAAGGTTACCGGATTAGTCCAGGGATTTTTATTTTTCGGAGCACACTTGCCGAAAGCGTACCTATAGCTCACGATTTTCAGCTTTTCTAGTCGTTGTACGGTTACACGGGAAGTCTAGGGATTTTTATTTTTTGGGGCACATCTGACCGAAAGAGTGATCTGTAGCTCACGATTTTCAGCTTTTCTAGTCGTTCCAGGGTTACCGGAGCATTCCAGGGATTTCTGTCGCATCACATTTTGCCGAAAGGGAGACCCATAACTCAAGATTTTTCGCTTTTCTAGTCGTTCCGGGGTTTCTTGAGGACTCCGGAGATTTTCTTTTCGCATCACATTTGGCCGAAAGGGTGATCTATAACTCGCGATTTTGAGCTTTTCTAGTCGTTACATGGTTACCGGAGCATTCCGGGGGAATTTTGTTTCTCGGAGCAGATTTGGCCAAACGCGTGACCTATAGCTCACGATTTCAGCTTTTCTAGTCGTCCTGGGGTTACCGGACCTGTCCGGGGATTTCTATTTTTGGGAGCACACTTCGCCGAAAGCGTGACCTATAGCTCACGATTTTAGCTTTTCTAGTAGTTCCGGGGTTACCGGACCTATCCAGCGATTTTTATTTTTCGGAGCACACTTCGCCGAAAGAGTGACCTATAGCTCACGATTTTAGCTTTTCTAGTCGTACCGAGGTTTCTGGACCAGTGCGGGGATTTTTTTATTTCAGACCACATTTGGCCGAAAGAGTGACCTATAGCTCACGATTTTCAGCTATCCTAGTCGTTCAAGGGTTACCGGGCCTGTCCGGGTATTTTTAATTTTTGGAGCACATTTGGCCGAAAGATTGACCTATAGCTCACGATTTTCAAATTTTCTAGTCGTTACTTGGTGCCGGAGCATTCCGGAGATTTTTCATTCTCGAAGATAATTTGGCCGAAAGCGTAACCTATAGCTCACAATTTTCAGCTTTTCTAGTGGTTCCGGTGTTACCAGAGCCGTCCAGGTATTTTTATTTTTCGAAGCATATTTATCCGAAAGTGTGACCTATAACTCACGATTTTCAGCTTTTCTAGTCGTGCCAGGGTTACGGAAGCATTCCGACGATTTTTCTTTCTCGGGGCAGATTTGGTCGAAAGCGTGACCTATAGCTCACGATTTCAGTTTTTCTTGTCATTCAAGGGTTACCGGATTAGTCCAGGGATTTTTATTTTTTGGAGCACATTTGCCGAAAGCATACCGATAGCTCACGATTTTCAGGTTTTTTAGTCGTTGTACGGTTACACGGGAAGGCTGGGGATTTTTATTTTTCGGAGTACATCTGACCGATAGAGTGATCTGTAGCTCACGATTTTCTGCTTTTCTAGTCATTGCAGGGTTACCGGAGCATTTCAGGGATTTTTTCCGTTTTCTAGTCGTTCCGGGGTTACTGGAGGACTCCGAGGATTTTTTCGCATCACATTTGGCCAAAAGAGTGACCTATAGCTCTTGATTTTGAGCTTTTCTGGTCGTTCTGGAGTTACCGTAGCTGTCCAGGTATTTTTATTTTTCGAAGCACATTTGGCTTAAAGCGTGACCTATAGCTCACGATTTCAGCTTTTCTAGTCGTTCGGGGGTTACCGGACCAGTGCGGGGATTTTTATTTTTCAGAGCACATTTGGCCGAAAGCGTGAACAATAGCTCACGATTTTCAGCTTTTCAAGTCGTACCAGGGTTACCGGGCATTCCGCGGAATTTTATTTTTCGGAGCACATTTGGCCGAAAGATTGACCTATAGCTCACGATTTTCAACTTTCCTAGTCGTTCCAGGGTTTCTAAAGCATTTTGGGGATTTTTGTTTCTCGGGGCAGATTTGGTCAGAAGCGTGACCTATAGCTCACGATTTTCAGCTTTTCTAGTAGTTCCGGGGTTACCGGACCTATCCAGCAATTTTTATTTTTCGGAGCACACTTCGCCGAAAGCGTGACCTATAGCTCACGATTTTAGCTTTTCTAGTCGTACCGAGTTTTCCGGACCAGTGCGGGGATTTTTATTTTTCAGAGCACATTTGGCCGCAAGCGTATCTATATCTCACGATTTTCAGCTTTTTTAGTCGTCCCAGCGTTACCGGACCAGTCCGGGGATTTTTATTTTTCGAAGCACATTTGGCTGAAAGCGTGACCTATAGTTCACGATTTTCATCTTATCTAATCGTTTCGGGGTTACCGGACCTGTGCAAGGTTTTAATTATTCGATGCACACTTGGTCGAAAGCGTGACCTATAGCTCACATTTTAGCTTTTCTAGTCGTTCCGGGGTTTTCGGAGCAGTGCGGGGATTTTTAGTTTTCTACGCTTATTTGGGCGAAAGCGTGACCTGTAGCTCATGATTTTCCGATTTTCTAGTGGTTCCAAGGTTACCGGGCCAGTCCGGGGCTTTCTAATTTTCAGAGCACATTTGGCGAAGGCATACCTATAGCTCACGATTTCAGCTTTTCTAGTCGTTCGGGGTTACTAGAGTAGCCCAGGGATATTTATTTTTTGGAGCACCTTTGCCAAAAGCGTGACCTATACCTCACGATTTTCAGCTTTTCTAGTCGTTCTTGGGTTACCAGAGTAGACCGAGTATTTTTATGCTATGGAACAGATTTGGCCAAAAATGTCAGCTATAGCTCACGATTTTCAGCTTTTCTAATCGTTCTAAGGTTACCGAGCGAGTCTGCGGATTTTTATTTTTCGGAGCACATTTGGCCGAAAGAGCGATCTATAGCTCACGATTTTCAGCTTTTCTAGTTATTCAATGGTTACCGTAGTAGTCGGGAGAATTTTGATTCTTGGAGAAGATTCGGCCAAAAGAGTACCAATAGCTCACGATTTTCAGCTTTTCTAGTCGTTCTGGTGTTTCCAGAGCGGTCCATGTATTTTCATTTTTTGAAGCACATTTGGCCGAAAGCATGACCTATAACTCACCATTTTCAGTTTTTCTAGTCGTGCCTGTGTTACTAGAGCATTCCGAAGATTTTTCTTTCTCAGGGTAGATTTGGTCGAAAGCGTGAGCTATAGCTCACGATTTCAGCTTTTCTAGTCGTTCCAGTGTTACCAGGCCAGTCCGGGGATTTTTAATTTTCGGGGCACATTTGCCGAAAGCGTATCTATAGCTCACGATTTTAGCTTTTCTAGTCGTACCGAGGTTTCCGGACCAGTGCGGGGATTTTTATTTTTCACAGCACATTTGGCCGAAAGCGTGACCTATAGCTCACGATTTTCAGCTTTCCTAGCCGTTCAAGGGTTACCGGGCCTGTCCGGGTATTTTTAATTTTTGGAGCACATTTGGCCGAAAGATTGACCTATAGCTCACGATTTCAGCTTTTCTTGTCGTTCCGGGGTTACCGGAGCAGTCTGGGATTTTTATTTTTCGGAGCACACTTCACCGAAAGCGTGACCTATAACTCACGATTTTAGCTTTTCTAGTCGTACCGAGGTTTCCAGACCAGTGCGGGGATTTTTATTTTTCAGAGCAGATTTGGCCGAAAACCTGACCTATAGCTCACGATTCTCAGCTTTTCTAGTCGTTCCAGGGTTACCGGGCCAGTCCGGGGAATTTTATTTTTCGTAGCACATTTGGCCGATAGAGTTACCTATAGCTCGCGATTTCAGCTTCTGTAGTCGTTCCGGGGTTACCGGAGCAGTCCTAGGATTTTTATTTTTTGGAGCATATTTGTCTGAAAGCATGACCTATAGTTAACTATTTTTAACTTTTCTAATCGTTCCAGTGTTAACGGAGGATTCCGTGGATTTTTGTCGCATCACATTTGGCCGAAAGGATGACCCATAGCTCAAGATTTTCCGCTTTTCTAGTCGTTACGGGGTTTCTTAAGGACTCCGGGGATTTTTTTCGCATCACATTGGGACGAAAGCGTGACCTATAGCTCACGCTTTTCAGCATTTCTAGTCGTTCAAGGGTTACCGGAGAAGTCAGGGGAATTTTGTTTCTCAGAGTAGATTAAGCCGAAAGTGGGACCAATAGCTCGCGGTTTCAGCTTTTCTAGTCATTACGGGGTTACCGGCGCAGTCCAAGGATTTTTATTTGTCGAAGCACATTTGGCCGAAAGCGTGACCTATAGCTCACGATTTTCAACTTTTCTAATCGTTCCGGATTTGCCGGACCTGTCCAGGGATTTTTACTTTTCGGAGCACATTTGGCCGAAAGCATAACCTACAATTCACATTTTAGCTTTTCTAGTCGTTCCGGGGTTTCCAGACCAGTGCGGGGATTTTTATTTTTCGAAGCACATTTGGCGGAAAGCGTGACCTATAGCTCACAATTTTCAGCTTTCCCAGTCGTTCAAGGGTTACCGGGCCTGTCCGGGTATTTTTAATTTTCGGAGCACATTTGGCCGAAAGATTGACCTATAGCTCATGATTTTGATTCTTGGAGAAGATTTGGCCGAAAGCGTACCTATAACTCACGATTTTCGGCTTTTCTAGTCGTTCCGGTGTTTCCAGAGCGGTCCGGGTATTTTCATTTTTTGAAGCACATTTGGCCGAAAGCATGACCTATAACTCGCAATTTTCAGCTTTTCTAGTCGTCACAGAGTTACGGGAGCATTCCAAAGATTTTTCTTTCTCGGGGCAGATTTGGTCGAAAGCGTGACCTATATCTCACGATTTCAGCTTTTCTAGTCGTTCCGGGGTTACCGGAGTAGTCCGGGAATTTTTATTTTTTGATGCACATTTGCCGAAAGCGTACCTATAGTTCACGATTTTCTGCTTTTCTAGTCGTTCCAAGGTTACCGGAGCAGCCTGGGTATTTTTATATTTCGGAACACATTTGGCCGAAACTGCAACCTATGGCTCACAATTTTCACCTTTTCTAGTCGTTCCAGGGTTATTGGGACAGTCTGGGATTTTCATTTTTCGGAACACATTTGGCTGAAAGAGTGACCTATAGCTCACTATTTTCAACTTTTTTAGTCGTTCCGGGGTTACCAAAGTATTCCGAGGATTTTTGTTTCTCATAGCAAATTTGGCCGAAAGAGTGACTAATAGCTCTCGATTTCAGCTTTTTTAGTCGTTTCGGAGTTATCGGAGCAGTCCGGGGATTTTTATTTTTCGGAGCACATTTGCACGAAAGTGTGACCTATACCTAACAATTTTCAACTTTTCTAAATGTTCCGGTGTTACCGGTGGACTCCGGACATTTTTTTTCGCATCACATTTGGCCGAAAGCGTGACCTATAGCTCCCGACTTTCAGCTTTTCTAGTCGTTCAAAGGTTACTGAGCAGTCAGGGGAATTTTGTTTCTCGGGGAAGATTTGGCTGAAAGCGTGACCTATAGCTCACGATTTTCAGATTTTCTAGTCGTTTTGTGGTTACCGGAGCAGTCCGGGGTTTTTTATTTTTCAGAGCACATTTGGCCGAAAGCGTGACGTATAGCTCACGGTTTTCAGCTTTTCTGGTCGTTCCAGGGTTACCGGGCCAGTCTGGGGATTTTTATTTTTCGGAGCAGATTTGGCCGAGGGAGTGACCAATATCTAATGATTTTCAACTTTTCTAGTCGTTCCATGGTTACCGTAGCATTCTGTGGATTTCTTTCGCATCACATTTTGCCGAGAGTGTGACCCATAGCTCATGATTTTCTGCTTTTCTAGTCGTTCCGGGGTTACCGAACCAGTGTGGGGTTTTTTATTTTTCGGAGCACATTTGGCCGAAAGCGTAACCTATAGCTCACCTTTTTAGCTTTTCTAGTCGTTCCTGGGTTTCTGGACCAACGCGGGGATTTTTATTTTTTGGAGCACATTTGGCCGAAAGCGTGACCTATAGCTCACGATTTTCAGCTTTTCTAGTCGTTCCTGGGCTACCAGGTTAGTCCGCGGAATTTTATTTTTCGGAGCATATTTGGCCGAATGAGTGATCTATATCTCACTATTTTCAACTTTTCTAGTCGTTTCAAGGTTACCGGAGTATTATGCGGATTTTTGTTTCTCGGAGCAAATTTGCCCAAAAGCGTGACCTATAGCTCACGATTTTAGCTTTTCTAGTCGTTCCGTGGTTACCGGAGCAGTCCTGGGATTTTTATTTTTCGGAGCACATTTGCCCGAAAGCGTGATATTTAACTTTTCTAATCGTTCCGGTGTTACCGGTGGATTCCACGGATTTTTGTCGCATCACATTTGGCCGAAAGGGGGACCCATAGCTCAAGATATTCCGCTTTTCTAGTCGTTCCGGGGTTACTGAAGTACTCCGGGGATTTTTTTCGCATCACATTTGGCCGAAAGCGTGACCTATAACTCACGATTTTTAGCTTTCCTTGTCGTTACCGGGCCAGTCCGAGGATTTTTAATTTTCAGAGCACATTTGCCGAAAACGTACCTATAGCTCACGATTTTCAGCTTTTCCAGTCGTTCTAGGGTTACCAGGCCAGTCCAGGGATTTTTAATTTTCAGAGCACACTTGCCGAAAGCTTACCTATAAGTTAAGATTTTCCGCCTTTCTAGGCATTCCTGGGTTACTGGAGGACTCCGAAGATTTTTTTTTTTTTTTGCATCACATTTGGCCGAAATCGTGACCTATAGTTCACAATTTTCAGCATTTCTAGTCATTCAACAGTTACCAGAGGAGTCGGGGGAATTTTGTTTCTCAGAGAAAATTTGGCAGAAAGCGTGACCTATAGCTCACGATTTTCAGCTTTTCTAGTTGTTTCGAGGTTACCGGGGCAGTCCGGGGATTTTTATTTTTCGGAGCACATTTAGCCAAAAGCGTCACCTTAGGCTCACAATTTTCAGCTTTTCCAGTCGTTCTGGGGTTACCGGATGATTTCAGGGATTTTTGTCGCATCACATTTGGCCGAAAGCGTGACCTATAACTCACAATTTCAGCTTTTCTAATCGTTACGGTGTTAACCGAGTAGTTTGGGGATTTTTATTTTTCAGAGCACATTTGGCCGAAAGCGTGACCTAACTCACGATTTTCAGATTTTCTAGTCGTGCCAGGGTTACCGGTGCATTCCGACGATTTTTCTTTCTCGGGGCAGATTTGGTCGAAAACGTGACCTATAACTCACGATTTCAGCTTTTCTTGTCGTTCTGGGATTTACCGGAGCAGTCCGGAGATTTTTATTTTTTAGAGCACATTTGCTCGAAAGCGTGACCTATAGCTAACGATTTTCAACTTTTCTAAACATTCTGGTGTTACCGGAGGATTTCAAGGATTTTTGTCGTATCACATTTGGCCGAAAGGGTGACCAATAGCTTTTCTAGTCGTTCCGGGGTTACTGGAGAACTCCGGGGTTTTTTTCTGCATCACATTTGGCCAAAAGCGTGACCCATAGCTCACATTTTCAGCTTTTCTAGTTGTTCAAGGGTTACCGGAGCAGTCGGGGGAATTTTGTTTCTTGGAAAAGATTCGGCCAAAAGCGTACCTGCTCACGATTTTCAGCTTTTCTAGTCGTTCTGATGTTTCCAGAGCGGTCCGTGTATTTTTATTTTTTGATGCACATTTGGCCGAAAGCATGACGTATAGGTCAAGATTTTCCACTTTTCTAGTCTTTCTTGGGTAACTAGAGAACTCCGGGAATTTTTTTTCCACTTCACATTTGGTCGAAAGCGTGAAATATAGCTCACATTTTCAGCATTTATAGTTGTTCAAGGGTTACCGGAGTTGTCGGGGGAATTTTGTTTCTTGGAGAAGATTTGGCCGAAAAAGTGACCTATAGCTCACGATTTTCAGCTTTTCTAGTCGTTCTGGGGTTATCGGACCTGTCCAGGGATTTGTATTTATCGGAGCACATTTGGCCGAAAGCGTGACCTATAACTCACCACTTCAGCTTTTCTAATCGTTCTGGGATTTTCAGACCAATGCGGAGATTTTTATTTTTCGGAGCACATTTGGTCGAAAGCATGACCTATAGCTCACGATTTTCAGCTTTTCTAGTCGTTCCAGGGTTACCGGGCCGGTCCGGGGATTTTTATTTTTCGTAGCACATTTGGCTGATATAGTCACCTATATTCAGTTTTTTAGTCGTGCCGTGGTTACCGGAGCATTTCGATAATTTTTGTTTCTCGAGGTAGATTTGGTCGAAGGCCTGACCTATAGCTAACGATTTTCATCTTTTCTAATCGTTCCAATATTACGGGAGGATTCCGGGGATTTTTGTCGCATCACATTTGGCCCAAATTATGACCCATAGCTCAAGATTTTTCCGCTTTTCTAGTCATTCCGAGGTTACTGGAGGACTCTGGGGATTTTTTTTGCATCACATTTGGCCGAAAGCGTGACCTATACCTCACTATTTTAAGCTTTTCTAGTCGTTCAACGGTTACCGGAGCAGACGGGGGAATTTTGTTCCTCGGAGCAGATTTAGGCGAAAGCGTGACATATAGCTCACGATTTTCAGGTTCTCTAGTCGTTTTGGGGTTTCGAGACCAGTGCGGGGATTTTTATTTTTCGGAGCACATTTGGCCGAAAGCGTGACCTATAGCTCACGAATTTCAGCTTTTCTAGTCGTTTCTGGGTTACCGAAGCAGTCCCGTGATTTTTATTTTTCAGAGCGCATATGCCTGAAGGCGTGACCTATAGCACACGAATTTCAGCTTTTCTAGTCATTCCGGGTTACTGGAGGACTCTGGGGATTTTTTTTTGCATCACATTTGGCCGAAAGCGTGACCTATACCTCACTATTTTCAGATTTTCTAGTCGTTCAACGGTTACCGGAGCAGTCGGGGGAATTTTGTTCCTCGGAGCAGATTTAGGCGAAAGCGTGACATATAGCTTCTCTAGTCGTTCTGGGGTTTCGAAACCTGTGCGGGGATTTTTATTTTTCGGAGCACATTTGGCCGAAATCGTGACCTATAGCTCACGAATTTCAGCTTTTCTAGTCGTTTCTGGGTTACCGAAGCAGTCCCGGGATTTTTATTTTTCACAGTGCATATGCCTGAAGGCGTGACCTAGCTCACGAATTTCAGCTTTTCTAGTCGTTTCTGGGTTACCGAGGCAGTCCGGGAATTTTTATTTGTAGGAGCACATTTTGCCGAAAGCGTGACCTATAGCTCACGATTTTCAGCTTATCTAGTCGTTCCGGGGTTACCGGACCTATGCAGGTATTTTTATTTTTCGGAGCACATTTGCCGAAAGCGTACGTATAGCTCATGATTTTCAGCTTTTCTAGTCGTTCCATTGTTACTGGAGCAGTCCGGGTATTTTTATATTTTGGAACAGATTTCGCCAAAAACGTTACCTATAACTCTCGATTTTCAAATTTTCTAGTTGTTCTAAGGTTACCGGGCCAGTTTGTGGATATTTATTTTTCGGAGCCCATTTGTCTGAAAGACATATCTATAGCTCACGATTTTCAGCTTTTCTAGTCATTCCAGGGTTACCGGCGCAGTCTGGGTATTTTTATATTTTGGAGTAGATTTGGCCGAAAACCTGACCTATAGCTCACGATTTTCAGCTTTTCTAGTTGTTGTAGGGTTACCAGGCCAGTCTGGGGATGTTTATTTTTTGGAGCACATTTGGCCGAAAGCGCGACGTATAGCTCACAATTTTCAGCTTTTCTAGTCGTGCCAGGGTTACCGGAGCATTCCGACGATTTTCGTTTCTCGGGGCAGATTTGGTCGAAAGCGTGACCTATAGCTCACGATTTCAGCTTTTCTAGTCGTTCCGGGGTTACTGGAGCAGTCCAGGGATTTTTATTTTTCAGAGCACATTTGCCCGAAAGCGTGACCTATAGCTCATGATTTTCAACTTTTCTAAACATTCTGGACTTACCGGAGGATTCCAGAGATTTTTGTCGCATCACATTTGGCCGAAATGATGACCCATAGGTCAAGATTTTCCACTTTTCTAGTCTTTCTGGGGTAACTAGAGGACTCGGGGAATTTTTTTTCTGCTTCACATTTGGCCGAAAGCGTGAACTATAGCTCACATTTTCAGCATTCATAGTTGTTCAAGGGTTACCGGAGTTGTCGGGGGAATTTTGTTTCTTGGAGAAGATTTGGCCGAAAGAGTGACCTATAGCTCACGATTTTCAGCTTTTCTAGTCGTTCTGGGGTTATCGGACCTGTCCAGGGATTTTTATTTATCGGAGCACATTTGGCCGAAAGCATGACCTATAACTCACCACTTTAGCTTTTCTAGTCGTTCCGGGGTTTTCAGACCAATGCGGAGATTTTTATTTTTCGGAGCACATTTGGTCGAAAGCATAACCTATAGCTCACGATTTTAAGCTTTTCTAGTCGTTCCTGGGTTACCGGGCCGGTCCGGGGATTTTTATTTTTCGTAGCACATTTGGCTGATAGAGTCACCTATATTCAGTTTTTTTGTCGTGCCGTGGTTACCGGAGCATTTCGACAATTTTTGTTTCTCGAGGTAGATTTGGTCGAAGGCCTGACCTATAGCTAACGATTTTCATCTTTTCTAATCGTTCCAATATTACGGGAGGATTCCGGGGATTTTTGTCGCATCACATTTGGCCCAAATTATGACCCATAGCTCAAGATTTTTCCGCTTTTCTACTCATTCCGGGGTTACAGGAGAACTCTGGGGATTTTTTTTTTGCATCATATTTGGCCGAAAGCGTGACCTATACCTCACTATTTTCAGCTTTTCTAGTCGTTCAACGGTTACCGGAGCAGACGGGGGAATTTTGTTCCTCGGAGCAGATTTAGGCGAAAAGCGTGACATATAGCTCACGATTTTCAGGTTCTCTAGTCGTTCTGGGGTTTCGAGACCAGTGCGGGGATTTTTATTTTTCGGAGCACATTTGGCCGAAAGCATGACCTATAGCTCACGAATTTCAGATTTTCTAGTCGTTTCTGGGTTACCGAAGCAGTCCCAGGATTTTTATTTTTCAGAGCGCATATGCCTGAAGGCGTGACCTATAGCTAACGAATTTCAGCTTTTCTAGTCATTCCGGGGTTACTGGAGGACTCTGGGGATTTTTTTTTTGCATCACATTTGGCCGAAAGCGTGACCTATACCTCACTATTTTCAGATTTTCTAGTCGTTCAACGGTTACCGGAGCAGTCGCGGGAATTTTGGTTCCTCGGAGCAGATTTAGGCGAAAGCGTGACATATAGCTCACGATTTTCAGGTTCTCTAGTCGTTCTGGGGTTTCGAGACCAGTGCAGGGATTTTTATTTTTTGGAGCACATTTGGCCGAAAGCGTGACCTATAGCTCACAAATTTCAGCTTTTCTAGTCGTTTCTGGGTTACCGAAGCAGTCCCGGGATTTTTATTTTTCAGAGCGCATATGCCTGAAGGCATGACCTATAGCTCACGAATTTCAGCTTTTCTAGTCGTTTCTGGGTTACCGAGGCAGTCCGGGAATTTTATTTTGTAGGAGCACATTTTGCCGAAAGCGTGACCTATACCTCACTATTTTCAGCTTATCTAGTCGTTCCGGGGTTACCGGACCTGTGTAGGGATTTTTATTTTTCGGGGCACATTTGCCGAAAGCGTACGTATAGCTCATGATTTTCAGCTTTTCTAGTCGTTTCATTGTTACTGGAGCAGTCCGGGTATTTTTATATTTTGGAACAGATTTCGCCAAAAACGTTACCTATAACTCTCGATTTTCAGATTTTCTAGTTGTTCTAAGGTTACCGGGCCAGTTTGTGGATTTTTATTTTTCGGAGCCCATTTGTCTGAAAGACATATCTATAGCTCACGATTTTCAGCTTTTCTAGTCATTCCAGGGTTACCGGCGCAGTCTGGGTATTTTTATATTTTGGAGTAGATTTGGCCGAAAACCTGACCTATAGCTCACGATTTTCAGCTTTTCTAGTTGTTGTAGGGTTACCAGGCCAGTCTGGGGATGTTTATTTTTCGGAGCACATTTGGCCGAAAGCGTGACGTATAGCTCACAATTTTCAGCTTTTCTAGTCGTGCCAGGGTTACCGGAGCATTCCGACGATTTTCGTTTCTCGGGGCAGATTTGGTCGAAAGCGTGACCTATAGCTCACGATTTCAGCTTTTCTAGTCGTTCCGGGGTTACTGGAGCAGTCCAGGGATTTTTATTTTTCGGAGCACATTTGCCCGAAAGCGTGACCTATAGCTCATGATTTTCAACTTTTCTAAACATTCTGGACTTACCGGAGGATTCCAGAGATTTTTGTCGCATCACATTTGGCCAAAATGATGACCCATAGGTCAAGATTTTCCACTTTTCTAGTCTTTCTGGGGTAACTAGAGGACTCGGGGAATTTTTTTTCCGCTTCACATTTGGCCGAAAGCGTGAACTATAGCTCACATTTTCAGCATTCATAGTTGTTCAAGGGTTACCGGAGTTGTCGGGGGAATTTTGTTTCTTGGAGAAGATTTGGCCGAAAGAGTGACCTATAGCTCACGATTTTCAGCTTTTCTAGTCGTTCTGGGGTTATCGGACCTGTCCAGGGATTTTTATTTATCGGAGCACATTTGGCCGAAAGCATGACCTATAACTCACCACTTTAGCTTTTCTAGTCGTTCCGGGGTTTTCAGACCAATGCGGAGATTTTTATTTTTTGGAGCACATTTGGTCGAAAGCATGACCTATAGCTCACGATTTTCAGCTTTTCTAGTCGTTCCAGGGTTACCGGGCCGGTCCGGGGATTTTTATTTTTCGTAGCACATTTGGCTGATAGAGTCACCTATATTCAGTTTTTTAGTCGTGCCGTGGTTACCGGAGCATTTCGACAATTTTTGTTTCTCGAGGTAGATTTGGTCGAAGGCCTGACTTATAGCTAACGATTTTCATCTTTTCTAATCGTTCCAATATTACGGGAGGATTCCGGGGATTTTTGTCGCATCACATTTGGCCCAAATTATGACCCATAGCTCAAGATTTTTCCGCTTTTCTAGTCATTCCGGGGTTACTGGAGAACTCTGGGGATTTTTTTTGCGTCATATTTGGCCGAAAGCGTGACCTATACCTCACTATTTTCGGTTTTTCTAGTCGTTCAACGGTTACCGGAGCAGACGGGGGAATTTTGTTCCTCGGAGCAGATTTAGGCGAAAGCGTGACATATAGCTCACGATTTTCAGGTTCTCTAGTCGTTCTGGGGTTTCGAGACCAGCGCGGGGATTTTTATTTTTTGGAGCACATTTGGCCGAAAGCGTGACCTATACCTCACGAATTTCAGCTTTTCTAGTCGTTTCTGGGTTACCGAAGCAGTCCCAGGATTTTTATTTTTCAGAGCGCATATGCCTGAAGGCGTGACCTATAGCTAACGAATTTCAGCTTTTCTAGTCATTCCAGGGTTACTGGAGGACTCTGGGGATTTTTTTTTGCATCACATTTGGCCGAAAGCGTGACCTATACCTCACTATTTTCAGATTTTCTAGTCGTTCAACGGTTACCGGAGCAGTCGGGGGAATTTTTGTTCCTCGGAGCAGATTTAGGCGAAAGCGTGACATATAGCTCACGATTTTCAGGTTCTCTAGTCGTTCTGGGGTTTCGAGACCAGTGCGGGGATTTTTATTTTTCGGAGCACATTTGGCCGAAAGCGTGACCTATAGCTCACAAATTTCAGCTTTTCTAGTCGTTTCTGGGTTACCGAAGCAGTCCCGGGATTTTTATTTTTCAGAGCGCATATGCCTGAAGGCGTGACCTATAGCTCACGAATTTCAGCTTTTCTAGTCGTTTCTGGGTTACCGAGGTAGTCCGGGAATTTTAATTTGTAGGAGCACATTTTGCCGAAAGCGTGACCTATACCTCACTATTTTCAGCTTATCTAGTCGTTCCGGGGTTACCGGACCTGTGCAGGGATTTTTATTTTTCGGGGCACATTTGCCGAAAGCGTACGTATAGCTCATGATTTTCAGCTTTTCTAGTTGTTTCATTGTTACTGGAGCAGTCCGGGTATTTTTTATATTTTGGAACAGATTTCGCCAAAAATGTGACCTATAACTCTTGATTTTCAGATTTTCTAGTCGTTCTAAAGTTACCGGGCCAGTTTGGGGATTTTTATTTTTCGGAGCCCATTTGGCCGAGAGACATATCTATAGCTCACGATTTTCAGCTTTTCTAGTCATTCCAGGGTTACCGGCACAGTCTGGGTATTTTTATATTTTGGAGTAGATTTGGCCGAAAACCTGACCTATAGCTCACGATTTTCAGCTTTTCTAGTTGTTGTAGGGTTACCAGGCCAGTCTGGGGATTTTAATTTTTCGGAAGCACATTTGGCCGAAAGCGTGACGTATAGCTCACAATTTTCAGTTTTTCTAGTCGTGCCAGGGTTACCGGAGCATTCCGACGATTTTCGTTTCTCGGGGCAGATTTGGTGAAAGCGTGACCTAGCTCACGATTTCAGCTTTTCTAGTCGTTCCGGGGTTACTGGAGCAGTCCAGTGATTTTTATTTTTCGGAGCACATTTGCCCGAAAGCGTGACATATAGCTCATGATTGTCAACTTTTCTAAACATTCTGGACTTACCGGAGGATTTCAGAGATTTTTGTCGCATCATATTTGGCTGATAGAGTCACCTATATTCAGTTTTTTAGTCGTGCCGTGGTTACCGGAGCATTTCGATAATTTTTGTTTCTCGAGGTAGATTTGGTCGAAGGCCTGACCTATAGCTAACGATTTTCATCTTTTCTAATCGTTCCAATATTACGGGAGGATTCCGGGGATTTTTGTCGCATCACATTTGGCCCAAATTATGACCCATAGCTCAAGATTTTTCCGCTTTTCTAGTCATTCCGAGGTTACTGGAGGACTCTGGGGATTTTTTTTGCATCACATTTGGCCGAAAGCGTGACCTATACCTCACTATTTTAAGCTTTTCTAGTCGTTCAACGGTTACCGGAGCAGACGGGGGAATTTTGTTCCTCGGAGCAGATTTAGGCGAAAGCGTGACATATAGCTCACGATTTTCAGGTTCTCTAGTCGTTTTGGGGTTTCGAGACCAGTGCGGGGATTTTTATTTTTCGGAGCACATTTGGCCGAAAGCGTGACCTATAGCTCACGAATTTCAGCTTTTCTAGTCGTTTCTGGGTTACCGAAGCAGTCCCGTGATTTTTATTTTTCAGAGCGCATATGCCTGAAGGCGTGACCTATAGCACACGAATTTCAGCTTTTCTAGTCATTCCGGGTTACTGGAGGACTCTGGGGATTTTTTTTTGCATCACATTTGGCCGAAAGCGTGACCTATACCTCACTATTTTCAGATTTTCTAGTCGTTCAACGGTTACCGGAGCAGTCGGGAGAATTTTGTTCCTCGGAGCAGATTTAGGCGAAAGCGTGACATATAGCTTCTCTAGTCGTTCTGGGTTTCGAAACCTGTGCGGGGATTTTTATTTTTCGGAGCACATTTGGCCGAAATCGTGACCTATAGCTCACGAATTTCAGCTTTTCTAGTCGTTTCTGGGTTACCGAAGCAGTCCCGGGATTTTTATTTTTCACAGCGCATATGCCTGAAGGCGTGACCTATACCTCACGAATTTCAGCTTTTCTAGTCGTTTCTGGGTTACCGAGGCAGTCCGGGAATTTTTATTTGTAGGAGCACATTTTGCCGAAAGCGTGACCTATAGCTCACGATTTTCAGCTTATCTAGTCGTTCCGGGGTTACCGGACCTATGCAGGTATTTTTATTTTTCGGAGCACATTTGCCGAAAGCGTACGTATAGCTCATGATTTTCAGCTTTTCTAGTCGTTCCATTGTTACTGGAGCAGTCCGGGTATTTTTATATTTTGGAACAGATTTCGCCAAAAACGTTACCTATAACTCTCGATTTTCAAATTTTCTAGTTGTTCTAAGGTTACCGGGCCAGTTTGTGGATTTTTATTTTTCGGAGCCCATTTGTCTGAAAGACATATCTATAGCTCACGATTTTCAGCTTTTCTAGTCATTCCAGGGTTACCGGCGCAGTCTGGGTATTTTTATATTTTGGAGTAGATTTGGCCGAAAACCTGACCTATAGCTCACGATTTTCAGCTTTTCTAGTTGTTGTAGGGTTACCAGGCCAGTCTGGGGATGTTTATTTTTTGGAGCACATTTGGCCGAAAGCGCGACGTATAGCTCACAATTTTCAGCTTTTCTAGTCGTGCCAGGGTTACCGGAGCATTCCGACGATTTTCGTTTCTCGGGGCAGATTTGGTCGAAAGCGTGACCTATAGCTCACGATTTCAGCTTTTCTAGTCGTTCCGGGGTTACTGGAGCAGTCCAGGGATTTTTATTTTTCGGAGCACATTTGCCCGAAAGCGTGACCTATAGCTCATGATTTTCAACTTTTCTAAACATTCTGGACTTACCGGAGGATTCCAGAGATTTTTGTCGCATCACATTTGGCCGAAATGATGACCCATAGGTCAAGATTTTCCACTTTTCTAGTCTTTCTGGGGTAACTAGAGGACTCGGGGAATTTTTTTTCCGCTTCACATTTGGCCGAAAGCGTGAACTATAGCTCACATTTTCAGCATTCATAGTTGTTCAAGGGTTACCGGAGTTGTCGGGGGAATTTTGTTTCTTGGAGAAGATTTGGCCGAAAGAGTGACCTATAGCTCACGATTTTCAGCTTTTCTAGTCGTTCTGGGGTTATCGGACCTGTCCAGGGATTTTTATTTATCGGAGCACATTTGGCCGAAAGCATGACCTATAACTCACCACTTTAGCTTTTCTAGTCGTTCCGGGGTTTTCAGACCAATGCGGAGATTTTTATTTTTCGGAGCACATTTGGTCGAAAGCATAACCTATAGCTCACGATTTTAAGCTTTTCTAGTCGTTCCTGGGTTACCGGGCCGGTAAGGGGATTTTTATTTTTCGTAGCACATTTGGCTGATAGAGTCACCTATATTCAGTTTTTTTGTCGTGCCGTGGTTACCGGAGCATTTCGACAATTTTTGTTTCTCGAGGTAGATTTGGTCGAAGGCCTGACCTATAGCTAACGATTTTCATCTTTTCTAATCGTTCCAATATTACGGGAGGATTCCGGGGATTTTTGTCGCATCACATTTGGCCCAAATTATGACCCATAGCTCAAGATTTTTCCGCTTTTCTACTCATTCCGGGGTTACAGGAGAACTCTGGGGATTTTTTTTTTGCATCATATTTGGCCGAAAGCGTGACCTATACCTCACTATTTTCAGCTTTTCTAGTCGTTCAACGGTTACCGGAGCAGACGGGGGAATTTTGTTCCTCGGAGCAGATTTAGGCGAAAGCGTGACATATAGCTCACGATTTTCAGGTTCTCTAGTCGTTCTGGGGTTTCGAGACCAGTGCGGGGATTTTTATTTTTCGGAGCACATTTGGCCGAAAGCATGACCTATAGCTCACGAATTTCAGATTTTCTAGTCGTTTCTGGGTTACCGAAGTAGTCCCGGGATTTTTATTTTTCAGAGCGCATATGCCTGAAGGCGTGACCTATAGCTAACGAATTTCAGCTTTTCTAGTCATTCCGGGGTTACTGGAGGACTCTGGGGATTTTTTTTTTTGCATCACATTTGGCCGAAAGCGTGACCTATATACCTCACTATTTTTAGATTTTCTAGTCGTTCAACGGTTACCGGAGCAGTCGCGGGAATTTTGTTCCTCGGAGCAGATTTAGGCGAAAGCGTGACATATAGCTCACGATTTTCAGGTTCTCTAGTCGTTCTGGGGTTTAGAGACCAGTGCGGGGATTTTTATTTTCGGAGCACATTTTGCCGAAAGCGTGACCTATAGCTCACGAATTTTAGCTTTTCTAGTCGTTTCTGGGTTACCGAAGCAGTCCCGGGATTTTTATTTTTCAGAGCGCATATGCCTGAAGGCGTGACCTATAGCTCACGAATTTCAGCTTTTCTAGTCGTTTCTGGGTTACCGAGGCAGTCCGGGAATTTTAATTTGTAGGAGCACATTTTGCCGAAAGCGTGACCTATACCTCACTATTTTCAGCTTATCTAGTCGTTCCGGGGTTACCGGACCTGTGTAGGGATTTTTATTTTTCGGGGCACATTTGCCGAAAGCGTACGTATAGCTCATGATTTTCAGCTTTTCTAGTCGTTTCATTGTTACTGGAGCAGTCCGGGTATTTTTATATTTTGGAACAGATTTCGCCAAAAACGTTACCTATAACTCTCGATTTTCAGATTTTCTAGTTGTTCTAAGGTTACCGGGCCAGTTTGTGGATTTTTATTTTTCGGAGCCCATTTGTCTGAAAGACATATCTATAGCTCACGATTTTCAGCTTTTCTAGTCATTCCAGGGTTACCGGCGCAGTCTGGGTATTTTTATATTTTGGAGTAGATTTGGCCGAAAACCTGACCTATAGCTCACGATTTTCAGCTTTTCTAGTTGTTGTAGGGTTACCAGGCCAGTCTGGGGATGTTTATTTTTCGGAGCACATTTGGCCGAAAGCGTGACGTATAGCTCACAATTTTCAGCTTTTCTAGTCGTGCCAGGGTTACCGGAGCATTCCGACGATTTTCGTTTCTCGGGGCAGATTTGGTCGAAAGCGTGACCTATAGCTCACGATTTCAGCTTTTCTAGTCGTTCCGGGGTTACTGGAGCAGTCCAGGGATTTTTATTTTTCGGAGCACATTTGCCCGAAAGCGTGACCTATAGCTCATGATTTTCAACTTTTCTAAACATTCTGGACTTACCGGAGGATTCCAGAGATTTTTGTCGCATCACATTTGGCCGAAATGATGACCCATAGGTCAAGATTTTCCACTTTTCTAGTCTTTCTGGGGTAACTAGAGGACTCGGGGAATTTTTTTTCCGCTTCACATTTGGCCGAAAGCGTGAACTATAGCTCACATTTTCAGCATTCATAGTTGTTCAAGGGTTACCGGAGTTGTCGGGGGAATTTTGTTTCTTGGAGAAGATTTGGCCGAAAGAGTGACCTATAGCTCACGATTTTCAGCTTTTCTAGTCGTTCTGGGGTTATCGGACCTGTCCAGGGATTTTTATTTATCGGAGCACATTTGGCCGAAAGCATGACCTATAACTCACCACTTTAGCTTTTCTAGTCGTTCCGGGGTTTTCAGACCAATGCGGAGATTTTTATTTTTTGGAGCACATTTGGTCGAAAGCATGACCTATAGCTCACGATTTTCAGCTTTTCTAGTCGTTCCAGGGTTACCGGGCCGGTCCGGGGATTTTTATTTTTCGTAGCACATTTGGCTGATAGAGTCACCTATATTCAGTTTTTTAGTCGTGCCGTGGTTACCGGAGCATTTCGACAATTTTTGTTTCTCGAGGTAGATTTGGTCGAAGGCCTGACTTATAGCTAACGATTTTCATCTTTTCTAATCGTTCCAATATTACGGGAGGATTCCGGGGATTTTTGTCGCATCACATTTGGCCCAAATTATGACCCATAGCTCAAGATTTTTCCGCTTTTCTAGTCATTCCGGGGTTACTGGAGAACTCTGGGGATTTTTTTTGCGTCATATTTGGCCGAAAGCGTGACCTATACCTCACTATTTTCGGTTTTTCTAGTCGTTCAACGGTTACCGGAGCAGACGGGGGAATTTTGTTCCTCGGAGCAGATTTAGGCGAAAGCGTGACATATAGCTCACGATTTTCAGGTTCTCTAGTCGTTCTGGGGTTTCGAGACCAGCGCGGGGATTTTTATTTTTTGGAGCACATTTGGCCGAAAGCGTGACCTATACCTCACGAATTTCAGCTTTTCTAGTCGTTTCTGGGTTACCGAAGCAGTCCCAGGATTTTTATTTTTCAGAGCGCATATGCCTGAAGGCGTGACCTATAGCTAACGAATTTCAGCTTTTCTAGTCATTCCGGGGTTACTGGAGGACTCTGGGGATTTTTTTTTGCATCACATTTGGCCGAAAGCGTGACCTATACCTCACTATTTTCAGATTTTCTAGTCGTTCAACGGTTACCGGAGCAGTCGGGGGAATTTTTGTTCCTCGGAGCAGATTTAGGCGAAAGCGTGACATATAGCTCACGATTTTCAGGTTCTCTAGTCGTTCTGGGGTTTCGAGACCAGTGCGGGGATTTTTATTTTTCGGAGCACATTTGGCCGAAAGCGTGACCTATAGCTCACAAATTTCAGCTTTTCTAGTCGTTTCTGGGTTACCGAAGCAGTCCCGGGATTTTTATTTTTCAGAGCGCATATGCCTGAAGGCGTGACCTATAGCTCACGAATTTCAGCTTTTCTAGTCGTTTCTGGGTTACCGAGGTAGTCCGGGAATTTTAATTTGTAGGAGCACATTTTGCCGAAAGCGTGACCTATACCTCACTATTTTCAGCTTATCTAGTCGTTCCGGGGTTACCGGACCTGTGCAGGGATTTTTATTTTTCGGGGCACATTTGCCGAAAGCGTACGTATAGCTCATGATTTTCAGCTTTTCTAGTTGTTTCATTGTTACTGGAGCAGTCCGGGTATTTTTTATATTTTGGAACAGATTTCGCCAAAAATGTGACCTATAACTCTTGATTTTCAGATTTTCTAGTCGTTCTAAAGTTACCGGGCCAGTTTGGGGATTTTTATTTTTCGGAGCCCATTTGGCCGAGAGACATATCTATAGCTCACGATTTTCAGCTTTTCTAGTCATTCCAGGGTTACCGGCACAGTCTGGGTATTTTTATATTTTGGAGTAGATTTGGCCGAAAACCTGACCTATAGCTCACGATTTTCAGCTTTTCTAGTTGTTGTAGGGTTACCAGGCCAGTCTGGGGATTTTAATTTTTCGGAGCACATTTGGCCGAAAGCGTGACGTATAGCTCACAATTTTCAGTTTTTCTAGTCGTGCCAGGGTTACCGGAGCATTCCGACGATTTTCGTTTCTCGGGGCAGATTTGGTGAAAGCGTGACCTAGCTCACGATTTCAGCTTTTCGAGTCGTTCCGGGGTTACTGGAGCAGTCCAGTGATTTTTATTTTTCGGAGCACATTTGCCCGAAAGCGTGACATATAGCTCATGATTGTCAACTTTTCTAAACATTCTGGACTTACCGGAGGATTTCAGAGATTTTTGTCGCATCATATTTGGCCGAAAGGATGACCCATAGGTCAAGATTTTCCACTTTTCTAGTCTTTCTGGGGTAACTAGAGGACTCCGGGAATTTTTTTCCGCTTCACATTTGGCCGAAAGTGTGAACTATAGCTCACATTTTGAGCATTCATAGTTGTTCAAGGGTTACCGGAGTTGTCGGGGGAATTTTGTTTCCTGGAGAAGATTTGGCCGAAAGAGTGACCTATAGCTCACGATTTTCAGCTTTTCTAGTCGTTCTGGGGTTATCGGACCTGTCTAGGGATTTTTATTTATCGGAGCACATTTGGCCGAAAGCATGACCTATAACTCACCACTTTAGCTTTTCTAGTCGTTCCGGGGTTTTCAGACCAATGCGGAGATTTTTATTTTTCGGAGCACATTTGGTCGAAATCATGACCTACAGTTCACGATTTTCAGCTTTTCTAGTCGTTCCGGGGTTATCGGACATGTCCAGGTATTTTTATTTATCGGAGCACATTTGGCCGAAAGCGTGAGCTATAACTCACCATTTTAGCTTTTCTAGTCGTTTCAGGGTTACCGCGCCAGTCCGGGGATTTTTACTTTTCGTAGCACATTTGGCCGAAATAGTGACCTATAGCTCACGATTTTCAGCTTTTCTGGTCGTTCCGGGGTTATCGGACCTGTCCAGGGATTTTTATTTATCGGAACACATTTGGCCGAAAGCGTGACCTCGCCATTTTAGCTTTTCTAGACCGATGTGGTGATTTTTATTTTTCGGAGCACATTTGGCCAAAAGCATGACCTACAGCTCACGATTTTCAGCTTTTCTAGTCGTTCCAGGGTTACCGGGCCGGTCCGGGGATTTTTATTTTTCGTAGCACATTTGGCCGATAGAGTGACCTATATTCAGTTTTTTTAGTCGTGCCATGGTTACCGGAGCATTCCGACAAGTTTTGTTTCTGGAGGTAGATTTGGTCGAAGGCCTGACCTATAGCTAACGATTTTCATCTTTTCTAATCGTTCCAATGTTACGGGAGGATTCCGCGGATTTTTGTCGCATCACATTTGGCCGAAATTATGACCCATAGCTCAAGATTTTTCCGCTTTTCTAGTTATTCCGGGGTTACTGGAAAACTCTGGGGATTTTTTTTACATCACATTTGGCCGAAAGCGTGACCTATAGCTCACGATTTTCAGCTTTTCTTGTCGTTCAACGGTTACCGGAGCAGTCGGGGGAATTTTTGTTCCTCGGAGCAGATTTAGGCGAAAGCGTGACATATAGCTCACGATTTTCAACTTCTCTAGTCGTTCTGGGGTTTCCAGACCAGTGCGGCGATTTTTATTTTTCGGAGCATATTTGGCTGAAAGCGTGACCTATAGCTCACGAATTTCAGCTTTTCTAGTCGTTTCTGGGTTACCGAAGTAGTCCTGGGATTTTTATTTTTCAGAGCGCATATGCCTGAAGGCGTGACCTGTAGCTAACGATTTTCATCTTTTCTAATCGTTCCAATATTACGGGGGGATTCCGGGGATTTTTGTCGCATCACATTTGGCCCAAATTATGACCCACAGCTCAAGATTTTTCCGCTTTTCTAGTCATTCCGGGGTTACTGGAGGACTCTGGAGATTTGTTTTTGCATCACATTTGGCCGAAAGCGTGACCTATAACTCGCCATTTTAGCTTTCCTAGTCGTTCAAGGGTTACCGGGCCTGTCCGGGTATTTTTAATTTTCGGAGCGCATTTGGCCAAAAGATTGACCTATAGCTCACGATTTTCATCTTTTTCTAGTCATTCCATGGTTACCGGAGCATTCCGGGGATTTTTCTTTCTCGAAACTAATTTGGCCGAAAGCGTAACCTATAGCTGACGATTTCAGCTTTTCTAGTCGTTCCAGGTTTATCGGAGCAGTCCAGAGATTTTTATTTTTCGGGCACATTTGTCCGAAAGTGTGACCTATAGCTAACAATTTTCAACTGTTCTAATCATTCCGATGTTACTAGAGGATTCAGGGATTTTCGTCGCATCAGATTTGGGCGAAAGGGTGACCCATAGCTCAAGATTTTCCACTTTTTTAGTCGTTCTGGGTAACTGGAGGACTCCGGGGATTTTTTCTGGCATCATATTTGATCGAAAGCGTCAACTATATCTCATGATTTTTGGCTTTTCTAGTTATTCAAGGGTTACCGGAGCAATCGGGGGAATTTTGATTCTTGGAGAAGATTCGGCCGAAAGCGTAACTATAGCTCATGATTTTCAGCTTTTCTTGTCGTTCCGGTGTTTCCAGAGCGGTCCGGGTATTTTCATTTTTTGACGCACATTTGGCCGAAAACATGACATATAACTCACAATTTTCAGCTTTTCTAGTCGTGCCAGTGTTCCCGGAGTATTCCGACGATTTTTGTTTCTCGGGGCAGATTTGGTCAAAAGCGTGACCTATAGCTCATGATTTCAGCTTTTATAGTCGTTCCAGTATTACCGGGCCAGGCCGGGGATTTTTAATTTTTGAAGCACATTTGCCGAAAGCGTATCTATAGCTCACGATTTTCAGCTTTTCCAGTCGTTCAGGGGTTGCCGGAGCAGTCGAGGGAATTCTATTTCTCGGAGCAGATTTGGCCGAAAGCGCGACCTATAGCTCACGATTTCAACTTTTCTAGTCGTCCCGGGGTTACCAGACCAGTCCGGGGATTTTTATTTTTTGAATCACATTTGGCTGAAAGCGTGACCTATAGCTCACGATTTTCAGCTTTTCTAATCGTTCCGGGGTTACCGGACCTGTGCAGGGTTTTAATTTTTCGAAGCACACTTGGCCGAAAACGTGGCCTATAGCTCACATTTTAGCTTTTCTAGTCGTTCCGGGGTTTCGGACCAGTGCGGCCGAAAGCGTGACCTATAGCTCACGATTTTCAGCTTTTCTAGTCGTTCCGGGGTTATCGGACATGTTCAGGGATTTTTATTTATCGGAGCACATTTGGCCGAAAGCGTCACCTATAACTCACCATTTTAGCTTTTCTATTCGTTCTGGAGTTTCCAGACCAATGCGGAGATTTTATTTTTTGGAGCACATTTGGCCGAAAGCAAGACCTATAGCTCACGATTTTCAGATTTTCTAGTCGTTCCAGGGTTACCGGGCCAGTCCGGGGGTTTTTATGTTTCGGAGCACATTTGGCCAAAACCGTGACCTATAGCTCTCGATTTTCAGCTTTCCTAGTCATTTCAGGTTTACCGGCCTGTCCAGGGATTTTTACTTTTCATTGCGCATTTGGCCGAAAGCATAACCTATAGCACACATTTTTGTTTTTCTAGTCGTTCCGGGGTTTCCGGACCAGTGCGGGGATTTTTATTTTTTTGAAGCAAATTTGGCCGAATGCGTGACCTATAGCTCACAATTTTCAGCTTTCCTAGTCGTTCCAAGGTTATCGGGCATGTTCGGGTATTTTTAATTTTTGGAGCATATTTGACCGAAAGATTGACCTGTAGCTCATGATTTTTAACTTTTCTAATCATTCCAGGGTTACCGGAGCATTACGGGGATTTTTGTTTCCTGGAGCAAATTTGGCCGAAAGCGTAACCTATAGCTCACAATTCAGCTTTTCTAGTCGTTCCGGGGTTACCGTAGGAGTCCAGGGATTTTTAATTTTTGGGAAACATTTGTCCGAAACGTAACCTATAGCTAACGATTTTCAACTTTTCTAATCGTTACGGTGTTACCGGAGGATTCTTTGATTTTTGTCGCTTCACATTTGGGCGAACGGGTGACCCATAGCTCAAGATTTTCCCCTTTTCTAGTCGTTCTGGGGTTACTGGAGGACTCCGGAGATTTTTTTTTCACATCACAGTTGACCGAAAGCGTGAACTATAGCTCATGATTTTCAGCTTTTCTAGTTGTTAAAGGATTACCGGAGCAATCGGGGGAAATTTGTTTCTAGGAGAAGATTCGGCCGAAAGCGTACCTATAGCTCACGATTTTCAGCTTTTCTAGTTATTCCGTTGTTTCAACAGCGGTCCGGGTATTTTTATTTTTTGAAGCACATTTGGCCGAAAGCATAACCTATAACTCACGATTTTTAGCTTTTCTATTCGTCCCAGTGTTACGGGAGCATTACGACGATTTTTGTTTCTCGGGGCAGATTTGGTCGAAAGCGTGCCCTATATCTCACGATTTCAGCTTTTCTAGTCGTTCCGGTGTTACCGGAGTAGTTCGGGAATTTTTATTTTTCGGTGCCCATTTGCCGAAAGCGTATCTATAGCTCACGATTTTCTGCTTTTCTAGTCATTCCAGGGTTACCGGAGTAGCCCGGGTATTTTTATATTTCGGAGCACATTTGGCAGAAAGCGTGACCTATAGCTCACGATTTCAACTTTTCTAGTCGTTTTGAGGTTACCGGACCAGTGCAGGGATTTTTATTTTTCGGAGCACATTTGTCCAAAAGCGTGACCAATAGCTCACGATTTTCAGCTTTTCAAATCATTCCAGTGTTACCGGGCATTCCGCGGAATTTTATTTTTCGGAGCACATTTGGTCGAAAGAGTGACCTGTGGCTCACGATTTTCAAC
The DNA here is from genome assembly GCA_017311315.1 of Dendrocalamus latiflorus. Lineage (NCBI taxonomy): Eukaryota > Viridiplantae > Streptophyta > Magnoliopsida > Poales > Poaceae > Dendrocalamus > Dendrocalamus latiflorus. The sequence goes on along the minus strand of CM029624.1, from coordinate 32,498,629 downwards.
ATTCCTAGTCGTTCTAGGGTTTCCAGAGCATTCCGGAGATTTTTGTTTCTCGGAGCAAAGTTAGCGAAAAGCGTGACCTATAGCTCACGATTTCAGCTATTGTAGTTGTTCCGGGGTTACCGGAGCAGTCCGAGAATTTTTATTTTTCGGAGCACATTTGCCTGAAAGCGTGACCAATAGCTAACGATTTTCAGCTTTTCTAGTCGTTCTAGGGTTACCAGACCAGCCCGGGGATTTTTAATTTTCGGAGCACCTTTGCCGAAAGTGTACCTATAGCTCACGATTCTCATCTTTTCTAAACGAACCGGTGTTACCAGAGCAGTCCGAGTATTTTATTTTTCGAAGCATATTTGGCCGAAAGTGTAACCTATAACTCCCGATTTTCAGCTTTTCTTGTCGTGCTAGGGTTACCGAAGCATTCCAACTTTTTTTGTTCCTCGGGGCAGATTTGGTCGAAAGCGTGACCTATAGCTCACGATTTCAGCTTTTCTAGTCGTTTCGGATTTGACCTATAGCGGGGGAATTTTGTTTCTTGGAGATGATTTGGCCGAAAGCGTGACCTATACCTCACGATTTTCAGCTTTCCTTGTCGTTCAACGGTTACCGGAGCAGTCGGGGGAATTTTGTTTCTCGGAGCAAATTTGGCCAAAAGCGTGACCTACAGCTCGCGATTTCAGCTTTTGTAGTCATTCCGGGGTTGCCGGAGCAATCTTTGGATTTTTATTTTTCGAAGCACATATTGCCGAAAGCGTGACCTGTACCTAACGATTTTCAACTTTTCTAATCGTTTCGATGTTATCGGAGGATTCCAGGGATTTTCGTCGCATCACATTTAGCCCAAAGGGTGACCCACAGCTCAAGATTTTCCGCTTTTCTAGTCATTCCGGGGTTACTGGAGGACTCCGGGGATTTTTTTTTTGCATCACATTTGGCCGAGAGCGCGACCTATAGCTCACGAATTTCAGCTTTTCTAGTCGTTCAACGGTTACCGGAGCAGTCGGAAGAACTTTGTTCCTCGAAGCAGATTTAGGCGAAAGCGAGACCTATAACTCACGATTTTCAGCTTTTCTAGTTGTTCCGGAGTTTCCAGACCAGTGCGAGAATTTTTATTTTTCGGAGCACATTTTGCCGAAAGCGTGACCTATAGCTCACGATTTTCAGCTTTTCTAGTCATTCCGGGGTTACTGGACCTGTGCAGGGATTTTTATTCTTCGGAGCACATTTGGGCGAAAGTGTGACCTATAGCTCACATTTTAGCTTTTCTCGTCGTTCCGGGGTTTCCGGAGCAGTGCGAAGATTTTTATTTTTCGAAGCACATTTGGCCGAATGCGTGACTTATAGCTCATATTTTTCAGCTTTTCTAGTCGTTCCAGGGTTACCGGGCGGTCCAGAGATTTTTAATTTTCGCAACACATTTGCAGAAAGCGTACCTATAGCTCACGATTTTCAGCTTTCCTAGTCGTTGTAGGGTTACCGGGCCAGTCTGAGGATTTTTATTTTTCGAAGCACATTTAGCCGAAAGCGTGACCTATAGCTCGCGATTTTCAGCTTTTCTAGTCGTGCCAGGGTTACCGGAGCATTCCGTCGATTTTTGTTTTTCGGGGCAGATTTGGTCGAAAGCGTGACCTATAGGTCACGATTTCAGCTTTTCTTATCGTTCCGGGGTTACTGGAGCAGTCCAGGGATTTTTATTTTTCGGAGCACATTTGCCCGAAAGCGTGACCTATAGCTAACGATTTTCAAGTTTTGTAAATATTCCGGTCTTACCGGAGTATTACAGGGATTTTTGTCGCATCACATTTGGCCGAAAGTGTGACCCATAACTCAAGATATTCCGCTTTTTTAGTCTTTCCGGGGTTACTACAGGACTCCGGGGATTATTTTCCCCAACACAATTGGCCGAAACCGTGAACTCTAGCTCACATTTTCAGCATTTCTAATTGTTCAAGGGTTACCAGAGTTCTCGGGGGAATTTTGTTTCTTGGAGAAGATTTGGCCGAAAACGTGACCTATACCTCACGATTTTCAGCTTTCTAGTCGTTCAACGGTTACCGGAGCAGTTGGGGGAATTTTCTTTCTCGGAGCAGATTTAGGCAAAACCGTGACCTATAGCTCACGATTTTTAGCTTTTCTATTCGTTTACCGGAGCAGTTGGGGCAGTCCGGGGATTTTTATTTTTTGGAGCACATTTTGCCGAAAGCGTCACGATTTCCAGTTTTTCTAATCGTTCCGGAGTTACCGGACTTGTCCAGTGATTTTTATTTTTTGGAGCACATTTGGCCGAAACCGTGACCTATAGCTCACATTTTAGCTTTTCTAGTCATTCCGGGGTTCCGGACCAGCGCGGGGATTTTATTTTTTTGGGGCACATTTGGCCGAAAACTTGACCTATAGCTCACGATTGTCATTGTTTCTAGTCGTTGTATGGTTACCGGGCCAATCTGCAATTTTTTATTCTACGGTTAGGATTTCAGGGATTTTTGTCGCGTCACATTTGGCCGAAAGGGTGACCCATAGCTCAAGATTTTCCGCTTTTCTAGTCGTTCCGGGGTTACTGGAGAACTCCGGAGATTTTTATTTTTCGGAGCACGTTTTGCCGAAAGCGTGACCTATAGCTCATGATTTTCAGCTTTTCTAGTCGTTCCAGGGTTACCGGGCCAGTCGGGGGATTTTTAATTTACAGAGCACATTTGCCGAAAGCATACCTATAGCTCACGATTTCAGCATTTCTAGTCGTTCCGGTGTTACCAGAGCCGTCCGGGTATTTTTGTTTTCCGAAGCATATTTAGCCAAAAGCGTGACTTATAGCTCACGATTTCAGCTTTTCTTGTCGTGCAAGGGTTACCGGATTAGTCGTGGGATTTTTATTTTTCGGATCACATTTGCCGAAAGCAAACCTATAGCTCACGATTTTTAGCTTTTCTAGTCGTTGTACGGTTACACGAGAAGGCTGAGGATTTTTATTTTTCGGAGCACATCCGACCGAAAGAGTGATCTGTAGCTCACGATTTTCAGCTTTTCTAGTCATTCCAGGGTTACAGAGCATTCCAGCGATTTTTGTCGCGCCACATTTTGCCGAAGGGGAGAACCATAGCTCAAGATTTTTTGCTTTTCAAGTCGTTCCGGGGTTACTGGAGGACTCCAGAGATTTTTTTTCGCATCACATTTGGCCGAAAGCGTGACCTATAGCTCGTGATTTTGAGCTTTTCTAATCGTTACATGGTTACCGAAGCATTCCGGGGGAATTTTGTTTCTCGGAGCAGATTTGGCCGAAAGCGTGACCTATAGCTCACGATTTCAGCTTTTCTAGTCGTCCCGGGGTTACCGGACCTTTCCGGGGATTTTAATTTTTCGGAGCACACTTCGCCGAAAGCGTGACCTACAGCTCACGATTTTAGCTTTTCTAGTAGTTCCGGGGTTACCGGGCCTATCCAGCGATTTTTATTTTTCGGAACACACTTCGCCGAAAGCGTGACCTATAGCTCACGATTTTAGCTTTTCTAATCGTATCGAGGTTTCCGGACCAGTGCGGGGATTTTTATATTTCAGACCACATTTGGCTGAAAGAGTGACCAATAGCTCACGATTTTCAGCTTTCCTAGTCGTTCAAGGGTTACCGGGCCTGTCCGGGTATTTTTAATTTTTGGAGCACATTTGGCCGAAAGATTGATCTACAGCTCACGATTTTCAAATTTTCTAGTCGTTCCATGGTTACCGGAGCATTTCGGAGATTTTCTTTCTCGAAGCTAATTTGGCCGAAAGCGTAACCTATAGCTCACGATTTTCAGCTTTTGTAGTGGTTCCGGTGTTACTAGGCCGTCCTGGTATTTTTATTTTCCGAGGCACATTTAGCCGAAAGCGTGACCTATAACTCACGATTTTCAGCTTTTCTAGTCCTGCCAGGGTTACGGAAGCATTCCGACGATTTTTGTTTCTCACGGCAGATTTGGTCGAAAGCGTGACCTATAGCTCACGATTTCAGCTTCTCTTGTCGTTCAAGGGTTACCGGATTAGTCCAGGGATTTTTATTTTTCGGAGCACACTTGCCGAAAGCGTACCTATAGCTCACGATTTTCAGCTTTTCTAGTCGTTGTACGGTTACACGGGAAGTCTAGGGATTTTTATTTTTTGGGGCACATCTGACCGAAAGAGTGATCTGTAGCTCACGATTTTCAGCTTTTCTAGTCGTTCCAGGGTTACCGGAGCATTCCAGGGATTTCTGTCGCATCACATTTTGCCGAAACGGAGACCCATAACTCAAGATTTTTCGCTTTTCTAGTCGTTCCGGGGTTTCTTGAGGACTCCGGAGATTTTCTTTTCGCATCACATTTGGCCGAAAGGGTGATCTATAACTCGCGATTTTGAGCTTTTCTAGTCGTTACATGGTTACCGGAGCATTCCGGGGGAATTTTGTTTCTCGGAGCAGATTTGGCCAAACGCGTGACCTATAGCTCACGATTTCAGCTTTTCTAGTCGTCCTGGGGTTACCGGACCTGTCCGGGGATTTCTATTTTTGGGAGCACACTTCGCCGAAAGCGTGACCTATAGCTCACGATTTTAGCTTTTCTAGTAGTTCCGGGGTTACCGGACCTATCCAGCGATTTTTATTTTTCGGAGCACACTTCGCCGAAAGAGTGACCTATAGCTCACGATTTTAGCTTTTCTAGTCGTACCGAGGTTTTTGGACCAGTGCGGGGATTTTTTTTATTTCAGACCACATTTGGCCGAAAGAGTGACCTATAGCTCACGATTTTCAGCTATCCTAGTCGTTCAAGGGTTACCGGGCCTGTCCGGGTATTTTTAATTTTTGGAGCACATTTGGCCGAAAGATTGACCTATAGCTCACGATTTTCAAATTTTCTAGTCGTTACTTGGTGCCGGAGTATTCCGGAGATTTTTCATTCTCGAAGATAATTTGGCCGAAAGCGTAACCTATAGCTCACAATTTTCAGCTTTTCTAGTGGTTCCGGTGTTACTAGAGCCGTCCAGGTATTTTTATTTTTCGAAGCATATTTATCCGAAAGTGTGACCTATAACTCACGATTTTTAGCTTTTCTAGTCGTGCCAGGGTTACGGAAGCATTCCGACGATTTTTCTTTCTCGGGGCAGATTTGGTCGAAAGCGTGACCTATAGCTCACGATTTCAGTTTTTCTTCTCATTCAAGGGTTACCGGATTAGTTCAGGGATTTTTATTTTTTGGAGCACATTAGCCGAAAGCATACCTATAGCTCACGATTTTCAGGTTTTTTAGTCGTTGTACGGTTACACGGGAAGGCTGGGGATTTTTATTTTTCGGAGTACATCTGACCGATAGAGTGATCTGTAGCTCACGATTTTCTGCTTTTCTAGTCATTGCAGGGTTACCGGAGCATTTCAGGGATTTTTTCCGTTTTCTAGTCGTTCCGGGGTTACTGGAGGACTCCGAGGATTTGTTCGCATCACATTTGGCCGAAAGAGTGACCTATAGCTCTCGATTTTGAGCTTTTCTGGTCGTTCTGGAGTTACCGAAGCTGTCCAGGTATTTTTATTTTCCGAAGCACATTTGGCTTAAAGCGTGACCTATAGCTCACGATTTCAGCTTTTCTAGTCGTTCGGGGGTTACCGGACCAGTGCGGGGATTTTTATTTTTCAGAGCACATTTGGCCGAAAGCGTGAACAATAGATCACGATTTTCAGCTTTTCAAGTCGTACCAGGGTTACCGGGCATTCCGCGGAATTTTATTTTTCGGAGCACATTTGGCCGAAAGATTGACCTATAGCTCACGATTTTCAACTTTCCTAGTCGTTCCAGGGTTTCTAAAGCATTCTGGGGATTTTTGTTTCTCGGAGCAAATTTGGCCAAAAACGTGACCTATAACTCACGATTTCAGCTTTTCTAGTTGTTCCAGGGTTACCGGAGCAGCCCGTGAATTTTTATTTTTTGGAGCACATTTGCCCGAAAGCGTGACCAAAAGCTAACGATTTTCAGCTTGTCTAGTCGTTCTAGGGTACCATGCCAGTCTGGGATTTTTAATTTTTGGAGCACATTTGCCGAAAGTGTACCTATAGCTCACGATTTTCAGCTTTTCTAGTCGTACCGGTGTTACCAGAGCAGTCCGGGTATTTTTATTTTTTGAAGCACGTTTAGCCGAAAGCGTGACCTATAACTACCGATTTTCAGTTTTTCTCGTCGTGCTAGGGTTACCGAAGCCTTCCGACGATTTTTGTTTCTCGGGGCAGATTTGGTCGAAAGCGTGACCTATAGGTCACAATCTCAGCTTTTCTAGTCGTTCCGAATTTGACCTATAGCGGGGAAATTTTGTTTCTTGAAGAAGATTTGGCCGAAAGCGTGACATATATCTCACGATTTTCAGCTTTCCTAGTCGTTCAACTGTTACCGGAGCAGTCGGGGGAATTTTGTTTCTCGGAGCAGATTTAGGAGAAACCGTGACCTATAGCTCACGAGTTTTAGCTTTTCTTTTCGTTTCTGGGTTATCGGGGCAGTATGGGGATTTTATTTTTCGGAGCACATTTGGCTGAAAGGGCGACCCATAGCTCTAGATTTTCCGCTTTTCTAGTCGTTCCGGGGTTACTGGAGGACTCCGGGGATTTTTTTCGCATCACATTGGGCCGAAAGCGTGACCTATAACTCACGATTTTCAGCTTTTCTAGTCGTTCAAGAGTTACAGAACATTCCGGGGATTTTTGTTTCTCGGAGCAAATTTGGCCAAAAGCGTGACCAATAGCTCGCGATTTCAGCTTTTGTAGTCATTCCGGGGTTACCGGCGCCGTCCTGGGATTTTTATTATTCGCAGCACATATGGACGAAAGCGTGACCTATACCTAACGATTTTCAACTTTTCTAATCGTTCCGATGTTACAGGAGGATTCCAGGGATTTTTGTCGCATCACATTTAGCCCAAAGGGCGACCCGCAGCTCAAGATTTTCCGTTTTTCTAGTCATTTTGGGGTTACTGGTGGACTCCAGAGATTTTTTTTCGTATCACATTTGGCCGAGAGCGTGACCTATAGCTCACGAATTTCAGATTTTCTAGTCGTTCAACGGTTACCGGAGCAGTCGGGGGAATTTTGTTCCTCGGAGCAGATTTAGGCGAAAGCGTGACTACTCGTTCCGGGGTTTCCAGACCAGTGTGGGAATTTTTATTTTTTGGAGCACATTTGGCCGAAAGTGTGACCTATAGCTCACGATTTTCAGCTTTTCTAGTCGTTTCTAGGTTACAGAGGCAGTCTGGGGATTTTTATTTTTAGGAGCACATTTTGCCGAAAGCGTGACCTATAACTCACGATTTTCAGCTGTCCTAGTCGTTGAAGGGTTACCGGGCCTGTCCGGGTATTTTTAATTTTTGGAGCACATTTGGCCGAAAGATTGACCTATAGCTCACGATTTTCAAATTTTCTAGTCGTTCCTTGGTTGCCGGAGCATTCCGGAGATTTTTCATTCTCGAAGATAATTTGGCCGAAAGCGTAACCTATAGCTCACGATTTTCAGCTTTTCTAGTGGTTCCGGTGTTACCAGAGCCGTCCAGGTATTTTTATTTTCCGAAGCACATTTATCCGAAAGCGTGACCTATAACTCACGATTTTCAGCTTTTCTAGTCGTGCCAGGGTTACGGAAGCATTCCGACGATTTTTGTTTCTCGGGGCAGATTTGGTCAGAAGCGTGACCTATAGCTCACGATTTTCAGCTTTTCTAGTAGTTCCGGGGTTACCGGACCTATCCAGCAATTTTTATTTTTCGGAGCACACTTCGCCGAAAGCGTGACCTATAGCTCACAATTTTAGCTTTTCTAGTCGTACCGAGTTTTCCGGACCAGTGCGGGGATTTTTATTTTTCAGAGCACATTTGGCCGCAAGTGTATCTATATCTCACGATTTGCAGCTTTTTTAGTCGTCCCAGCGTTACCGGACCAGTCCGGGGATTTTTATTTTTCGAAGCACATTTGGCTGAAAGCGTGACCTATAGTTCACGATTTTCATCTTATCTAATCGTTTCGGGGTTACCGGACCTGTGCAAGGTTTTAATTATTCGATGCACACTTGGTCGAAAGCGTGACCTATAGCTCACATTTTAGCTTTTCTAGTCGTTCCGGGGTTTTCGGAGCAGTGCGGGGATTTTTAGTTTTCTACGCACATTTGGGCGAAAGCGTGACCTGTAGCTCATGATTTT
>CM029624.1:32225074-32490361 GCA_017311315.1 Dendrocalamus latiflorus | reverse complement strand
CAGATTTTCTAGTGGTTCCAGGGTTACCGGGCCAGTCCTGGGCTTTCTAATTTTCAGAGCACATTTGGCGAAGGCATACCTATAGCTCACGATTTTCAGCTTTTCTAGTCGTCCCGGTGTTACCAGAGCCGTCTAGGTATTTTTACTTTTCGAAGCACATTTGGGCGAAAGCGTGACCTATAACTCACGATTTTCAGCTTTTCTAGTCGTCCCAGGGTAACCGGAGCATTTCAACGATTTTTTTCTTGGGGCAGATTTGGTCGAAAGCGTGACCCATAGCTCACGATTTCAGCTTTTCTAGTCGTTCGGGGTTACTAGAGTAGTCCAGGGATATTTATTTTTTGGAGCACCTTTGCCAAAAGCGTGACCTATACCTCACGATTTTCAGCTTTTCTAGTCGTTCTAGGGTTACCAGAGTAGACCGAGTATTTTTATGCTATGGAACAGATTTGGCCAAAAATGTCAGCTATAGCTCACGATTTTCAGCTTTTCTAATCGTTCTAAGGTTACCGAGCGAGTCTGCGGATTTTTATTTTTCGGAGCACATTTGGCCGAAAGAGCGATCTATAGCTCACGATTTTCAGCTTTTCTAGTTATTCAATGGTTACCGTAGCAGTCGGGAGAATTTTGATTCTTGGAGAAGATTCGGCCAAAAGAGTACCAATAGCTCACGATTTTCAGCTTTTCTAGTCGTTCTGGTGTTTCCAGAGCGGTCCATGTATTTTCATTTTTTGAAGCACATTTGGCCGAAAGCATGACCTATAACTCACCATTTTCAGTTTTTCTAGTCGTGCCTGTGTTACTGGAGCATTCCGAAGATTTTTCTTTCTCAGGGTAGATTTGGTCGAAAGCGTGAGCTATAGCTCACGATTTCAGCTTTTCTAGTCGTTCCAGTGTTACCAGACCAGTCCGGCGATTTTTAATTTTCGGGGCACATTTGCCGAAAGCGTATCTATAGCTCACGATTTTAGCTTTTCTAGTCGTACCGAGGTTTCCGGACCAGTGCGGGGATTTTTATTTTTCACAGCACATTTGGCCGAAAGCGTGACCTATAGCTCACGATTTTCAGCTTTCCTAGCCGTTCAAGGGTTACCGGGCCTGTCCGGGTATTTTTAATTTTTGGAGCACATTTGGCCGAAAGATTGACCTATAGCTCACGATTTCAGCTTTTCTTGTCGTTCCGGGGTTACCGGAGCAGTCTGGGATTTTTATTTTTCGGAGCACACTTCACCGAAAGCGTGACCTATAACTCACGATTTTAGCTTTTCTAGTCGTACCGAGGTTTCCAGACCAGTGCGGGGATTTTTATTTTTCAGAGCAGATTTGGCCGAAAACCTGACCTATAGCTCACGATTCTCAGCTTTTCTAGTCGTTCCAGGGTTACCGGGCCAGTCCGGGGAATTTTATTTTTCGTAGCACATTTGGCCGAAAGAGTTACCTATAGCTCGCGATTTCAGCTTCTGTAGTCGTTCCGGGGTTACCGGAGCAGTCCTAGGATTTTTATTTTTTGGAGCATATTTGTCCGAAAGCATGACCTATAGTTAACAATTTTTAACTTTTCTAATCGTTCCGGTGTTAACGGAGGATTCCGTGGATTTTTGTCGCATCACATTTGGCCGAAAGGATGACCCATAGCTCAAGATTTTCCGCTTTTCTAGTCGTTACGGGGTTTCTTAAGGACTCCGGGGATTTTTTTCGCGTCACATTGGGACGAAAGCGTGACCTGTAGCTCACGCTTTTCAGCATTTCTAGTCGTTCAAGGGTTACCGGAGAAGTCAGGGGAATTTTGTTTCTCAGAGTAGATTAAGCCGAAAGTGGGACCAATAGCTCGCGGTTTCAGCTTTTCTAGTCATTACGGGGTTTCCGGCGCAGTCCAAGGATTTTTATTTGTCGAAGCACATTTGGCCGAAAGCGTGACCTATAGCTCACGATTTTCAACTTTTCTAATCGTTCCGGATTTGCCGGACCTGTCCAGGGATTTTTACTTTTCGGAGCACATTTGGCCGAAAGCATAACCTACAGTTCACATTTTAGCTTTTCTAGTCGTTCCGGGGTTTCCAGACCAGTGCGGGGATTTTTATTTTTCGAAGCACATTTGGCGGAAAGCGTGACCTATAGCTCACAATTTTCAGCTTTCCCAGTCGTTCAAGGGTTACCGGGCCTGTCCGGGTATTTTTAATTTTCGGAGCACATTTGGCCGAAAGATTGACCTATAGCTCATGATTTTGATTCTTGGAGAAGATTTGGCCGAAAGCGTACCTATAACTCACGATTTTCGGCTTTTCTAGTCGTTCCGGTGTTTCCAGAGCGGTCCGGGTATTTTCATTTTTTGAAGCACATTTGGCCGAAAGCATGACCTATAACTCGCAATTTTCAGCTTTTCTAGTCGTCACAGAGTTACGGGAGCATTCCAAAGATTTTTCTTTCTCGGGGCAGATTTGGTCGAAAGCGTGACCTATATCTCACGATTTCAGCTTTTCTAGTCGTTCCGGGGTTACCGGAGTAGTCCGGGAATTTTTATTTTTTGATGCACATTTGCCGAAAGCGTACCTATAGTTCACGATTTTCTGCTTTTCTAGTCGTTCCAAGGTTACCGGAGCAGCCTGGGTATTTTTATATTTCGGAACACATTTGGCCGAAACTGCAACCTATGGCTCACAATTTTCACCTTTTCTAGTCGTTCCAGGGTTATTGGGACAGTCTGGGATTTTTATTTTTCGGAACACATTTGGCTGAAAGAGTGACCTATAGCTCACTATTTTCAACTTTTTTAGTCGTTCCGGGGTTACCAAAGTATTCCGAGGATTTTTGTTTCTCATAGCAAATTTGGCCGAAAGAGTGACCTATAGCTCTCGATTTCAGCTTTTTTAGTCGTTTCGGAGTTATCGGAGCAGTCCGGGGATTTTTATTTTTCGGAGCACATTTGCACAAAAGTGTGACCTATACCTAACAATTTTCAACTTTTCTAAATGTTCCGGTGTTACCGGTGGACTCCGGAGATTTTTTTTCGCATCACATTTGGCCGAAAGCGTGACCTATAGCTCCCGACTTTCAGCTTTTCTAGTCGTTCAAAGGTTACTGGAGCAGTCAGGGGAATTTTGTTTCTCGGGGAAGATTTGGCTGAAAGCGTGACCTATAGCTCACGATTTTCAGATTTTCTAATCGTTTTGTGGTTACCGGAGCAGTCCGGGGTTTTTTATTTTTCAGAGCACATTTGGCCGAAAGCGTGACCTATAGCTCACGATTTTCAGCTTTTCTGGTCGTTCCAGGGTTACCGGGCCAGTCTGGGGATTTTTATTTTTCGGAGCAGATTTGGCCGAGGGAGTGACCAATATCTAATGATTTTCAACTTTTCTAGTCGTTCCATGGTTACCGTAGCATTCTGTGGATTTCTTTCGCATCACATTTTGCCGAGAGTGTGACCCATAGCTCATGATTTTCTGCTTTTCTAGTCGTTCCGGGGTTACCGAACCAGTGTGGGGTTTTTTATTTTTCGGAGCACATTTGGCCGAAAGCGTAACCTATAGCTCACCTTTTTAGCTTTTCTAGTCGTTCCTGGGTTTCTGGACCAACGCGGGGATTTTTATTTTTTGGAGCACATTTGGCCGAAAGCGTGACCTATAGCTCACGATTTTCAGCTTTTCTAGTCGTTCCTGGGCTACCAGGTTAGTCCGCGGAATTTTATTTTTCGGAGCATATTTGGCCGAATGAGTGATCTATATCTCACTATTTTCAACTTTTCTAGTCGTTTCAAGGTTACCGGAGTATTATGCGGATTTTTGTTTCTCGGAGCAAATTTGCCCAAAAGCGTGACCTATAGCTCACGATTTTAGCTTTTCTAGTCGTTCCGTGGTTACCGGAGCAGTCCTGGGATTTTTATTTTTCGGAGCACATTTGCCCGAAAGCGTGATATTTAACTTTTCTAATCGTTCCGGTGTTACCGGTGGATTCCACGGATTTTTGTCGCATCACATTTGGCCGAAAGGGGGATCCATAGCTCAAGATATTCCGCTTTTCTAGTCGTTCCGGGGTTACTGAAGTACTCCGGGGATTTTTTTCGCATCACATTTGGCCGAAAGCGTGACCTATAACTCACGATTTTTAGCTTTCCTTGTCGTTACCGGGCCAGTCCGAGGATTTTTAATTTTCAGAGCACATTTGCCGAAAGCGTACCTATAGCTCACGATTTTCAGCTTTTCCAGTCGTTCTAGGGTTACCAGGCCAGTCCAGGGATTTTTAATTTTCAGAGCACACTTGCCGAAAGCTTACCTATAAGTTAAGATTTTCCGCCTTTCTAGGCATTCCTGGGTTACTGGAGGACTCCGAAGATTTTTTTTTTTTTTGCATCACATTTGGCCGAAATCGTGACCTATAGTTCACAATTTTCAGCATTTCTAGTCATTCAACAGTTACCAGAGGAGTCGGGGGAATTTTGTTTCTCAGAGAAAATTTGGCAGAAAGCGTGACCTATAGCTCACAATTTTCAGCTTTTCTAGTTGTTTCGAGGTTACCGGGGCAGTCCGGGGATTTTTATTTTTCGGAGCACATTTAGCCAAAAGCGTCACCTTCAGCTCACAATTTTCAGCTTTTCCAGTCGTTCTGGGGTTACCGGAGGATTTCAGGGATTTTTGTCGCATCACATTTGGCCGAAAGCGTGACCTATAACTCACAATTTCAGCTTTTCTAATCGTTACGGTGTTAACCGAGTAGTTTGGGGATTTTTATTTTTCAGAGCACATTTGGCCGAAAGCGTGACCTAACTCACGATTTTCAGATTTTCTAGTCGTGCCAGGGTTACCGGTGCATTCCGACGATTTTTCTTTCTCGGGGCAGATTTGGTCGAAAACGTGACCTATAACTCACGATTTCAGCTTTTCTTGTCGTTCTGGAATTTACCGGAGCAGTCCGGAGATTTTTATTTTTTAGAGCACATTTGCTCGAAAGCGTGACCTATAGCTAACGATTTTCAACTTTTCTAAACATTCTGGTGTTACCGGAGGATTTCAAGGATTTTTGTCGCATCACATTTGGCCGAAAGGGTGACCAATAGCTTTTCTAGTCGTTCCGGGGTTACTGGAGAACTCCGGGGTTTTTTTCTGCATCACATTTGGCCGAAAGCGTGACCCATAGCTCACATTTTCAGCTTTTCTAGTTGTTCAAGGGTTACCGGAGCAGTCGGGGGAATTTTGTTTCTTGGAAAAGATTCGGCCAAAAGCGTACCTGCTCACGATTTTCAGCTTTTCTAGTCGTTCTGATGTTTCCAGAGCGGTCCGTGTATTTTTATTTTTTGAAGCACATTTGGCCGAAAGCATGACCTAACTCACGATTCTCCGCTTTTCCAGTCGTGCCAGCGATAACGGAGCATTCCGACGATTTTTATTTCTCGGGGTAGATTTGGTCGAAAGCGTGACCTATAGCCCCCGATTTCAGCTTTTCTAATCGTCCCGGAGTTACTAGAGCTGGAGCAGTCCGGGAGTTTTATTTTTCGGAGCACATTTGGCCAAAAGCCTGACGTATAGCTCACGATTTTCAGCTTTTCTAGTCATTTAAGGGTTACCGGAGCAATCGAGGGAATTTTGTTTCTCGAAGCAGATTTGACCGAAAGCGTGACCTATAGCTCACGATTTCAGCTCTTCTAGTCGTCCCGGGGTTACCAGAGCAGTCCAGGGATTTTTATTTTTCGGAGAACAGTTGCCCGAAATCATGACCTATAGCTAACGATTTTTAACTTTTCTAATCGTTCCGGTGTTAACGGAGGATTCCGTGGATTTTTGTCGCATCACAATTGGCCGAAAGGCTGACCCATAGCTCAAGATTTTCCGCTTTTCTAGTCTTTTCGGGGTTACTGGAGGACTCCGGTGATTTTTTTTTTTCCGCATCACATTTGGCCGAAAGCGCATAGCTCACGATTTTCAGCTTTTCTAGTCATTCAAGGGTTACTGGAGCAGTCGGGGGAATTTTGTTTCTCGGAGCAGATTTGGCCGAAAGCGTGACCTATATCTCACGATTTTCAGCTTTTCTAGTCGTTTCGTGGTTACCGAGGCAGTCCGCGGATTTCTATTTTTCGGTGTACATTTTGCCAAAAACGTGACCTAAAGCTCACAATTTTCAGCTTTTCCAGTCGTTCCGGAGTTACCGGAGGATTGCAGGGATTTTCTTTCGCATCACATTTGACCGAAAGCGTGACCTATAGCTCACGATTTCAGCTTTTCTAGTCGTTCCGGGGTTACCGGACCAGTCCGGGGATTTTTATTTTTCGAGCACATTTGGCCGAAAGCGTGACCAATTGCTCACGATTTTCAGCTTTTCCAGTCGTTCCTTTGTTACCAGAGCAGTCCGAGGATTTTTATTTTTCGGAGCACATTTGGCTGAAAGCATAACCTATAACTCACGATTTTCAGCTTTTCTAGTCATGCCAGGGTTACCACAGCATTCCGACGATTTTTGTTTCTGGGGGCAGATTTGGCCAAAAGCGTGACCTATAGCTCACGATTTTCAGCTTTTCTAGTCGTTCAAGGGTTACTAGAGCAGTCAGGGGAATTTTGTTTCTCGGAGCAGATTTGGCCGAAAGCGTGACCTATAGGTCACGATTTCAACTTTTCTAGTCGTCCCGTGGTTACCAGAGCAGTCCGGGAATTTTATTTTTTGAAGCACATTTGGCCAAAGGCGTGATCTATAACTCACGATTTTTAGCTTTTCTAGTCGTGCTAGGGTTACCGGAGCATTCCGACGATTTTTGTGTCTCGGGGCAGATTTGGTTGAAAGCGTGACCTATAGCTCACGATTTCAGTTTTTCTAGTCGTTCCGGGGTTACCAGAGTAGTCTGGGGATTTTTGTTTTTCGGAGCACATTTGCCGAAAGCGTACCTATAGTTCACGATTTTCAGCTTTTCTTGTCGTTCTAGGGTTACCGGGCCTGTTTGGGGATTTTTATTTTTCGGAGCACATTTGGCTGAAAGACTTACCTATAGCTCACGATTTTCAACTTTTCTAGTCGTTCCAGGGTTACCAGAGCATTCCGGGGATTTGTGTTTCTCGGAGCAAATTTGGCCGAATGCGTGACATATAGCTCACGATTTCAGTTTTTCTAGTCGTTCCGGGGTTACCAGAGCAGTCCGGGGATTTTTATTTTTCGGAGCACATTTGCACGAGAGCGTGACCTATAGCTGTTCGATGGTATTTTGTATAATATCTTAAAAAATAATCTGGATGATCACATGAGCTCATGTGCTTTTCAAAAGAAGCAAGGAATAGGAAGAAAGGACATGTATGATATTCAGGTACTTGAGAAACCAGATGACTAGAGTGCATGCATGCACCTGCACTTCTAAGTATACGTATACGTATGGTCTGAGTTTAGCTGGAAATGAACGACTGCAAACCCGGCCAGCAGTAGAGTGCTTGCGGCCTGTGATGCCCAGATCGACTAAGCCCATGTCAATTAATGATCCAGTTAATAAAAGGCCTGCGTACACGAATGAACACGATCGAGCCGTGTACGTAGTTGTTTGGGCCGGTTAATTAAGATTTAGCAGCACAAATTACTCTCATGGATAATATGGGCTTGTGTAAGATTCCCGTGCATGGCCCATGCAGGCTTCCTCCCTCTACGTGGTTATCCATTCTGGGCATAGTCTCCTGAAAACAAACTCCATATACACTACACGTGCATCTCAGCACATGTATCTCAGTACAAGGACAAGCGGATTGCTCTTCGTTCTAGGAAGCTAGCAAGCTGCACTACACATGTGCATTCTATACGGGTATATGTACTAAGATACGCTGTTGCTGTATACGTCCAGACTCGAGGCGTCTTTCTGAAGCTTCTTGCTACGGATCCTACGTACAGCTATATATCAACGGCCGCATGGCACGCGTTTGTTTGACGTAATCTATCTGAGCATTAGCCGGGGGTCAACAGCGCTGCAGTAGTAGATCGGGTTGTCACAAGATTAAGGATCAGTAGTAGATCGGATCGTCACAAGATTAAGGATCAGTAGTAGATCAGATCGTCACAAGAAATGGTTCAAGTGATGCAATTCAGCATCTGCTAGAGATGGGCCTCTTAATTAGAGAAAAGATCCATGCTGCTGTCATGCTGTGTTGTAGATGCAAGCATGCAGCTAGCAGTAGATCAAAGATGTATGCAGCAGTTGTTGATCGTCACAAGTTTAGGGTCACGATCGAGTTGGTCGTAACAAGATCAAGGATTCAGTAGTAGAAGTAGATGCAGTGGCAGCACATGCAGGCGATACAGATTAAGTGAGACCCTTGCATCACTTCCGCGGAGGCACAGAGTGGCGCTGAGTGCAGACCTCCTCGATGTGTAGTGGGGTTCAGGTAGACATGCACAAACACACAGCAGTGGTGATGCCTGTAGTGCTACTGCCGTTCAGTTTAGGATATTAGTTCAGTTAGCAAAGGTCAGGTCACAGATGCTCATTTGTCATGGCAGCAGCTTTGTGGAGATTTTGGTGTGCGGATAGAGGCCGGCCGCGATGCAGCCCTTGTTAATGAGAGGCTGTGATGCTGGCTGATTAGTTTAGTTAGTCTACAAATCCACGGCAAGTTGTATGATCACAGGGCTGGATAGGAGCATACAATGCAGTTCAGAGTTGATAGCGGCAGCAATTACCCTGCCGGCAGAGGCTCTAGTGTTGGCTCATTAGTTAGTTGATTAGATGGGTCACAAGTTAGATGGCAACAAGGGGCAGTGATGATATAGCTAGCAAGGAGGCAGTGTAAAGCAATCAAGTGCTCCATAGAAGTCAGAGCCATAAATGCTTGATTGGCAGGCTGATTAGATTAGCTGCATGGTTATTTCCAAGGGGCAACGATTGACAATGGCAGTTTAATTGGAAGCTAGCAGTAGCATGCTAGCTCGTGAGAAGAAGTTTGCTGATTTGTTTAGTAAACAGCCACAAGACAGATAATGAGAGGTGTTAGTAGCTAGCGGAGAGTGCAGCAGATACACATTCGGATGTCAGCGAACAAGAGCCAGCAGTACAACAGGCACGCCACTGTTTAGAGCCTGAGCGGCTGCACTACCAAGGGCCATCCCACAAAGATTATAGCATCATGTGTTTAATAATAGACTTGCTCAGTTGTATTTACAATTTGCTAAGTCTAGTTTACAAGGAGTTGAGCTCTCAGTTTTACATGTTTTGTATCTCAAAAGTTTTAGTTGTAACACTACTGACAGCAAGTGTGAATCTTGATCTGAGCAATAGGTGTTGTGTTTGTATAAGCAAGTATAAGGATGGGCTCTATGTTAATGACGCGCCCCCTTGTGATTAGCACTCCCACAAGCTCAGCTAGTTTATGAGTTTAAAGTGTTATAGGCTTGTTTCTTTATTTGCAAGGCCAATTAGTTCTGCATATTGTAATACGTGGTCCTCAAAGGGCACAGTACTGCTGATCTCAGAGTACGCAGGAGAGGGATTGGAGATGTGTTAAGTAGACTTCATGAAGAGCTGTAAATCAAGTGCAGTCCGCCGATTGGGAGTATACATGTACTGATTTTGTGCCTAAAAGAAAAGGAGAGAGAAAGCAGCGGCCAATAGGTATTCAGGTTTTAGTCATTTTGTGGAGATTGATACATGAGGGAGAGTGGTGGCGTGATGCAGCCTTCAGAATATTTGCGATTGTCAGGAGGGGTCATTTGTTGCTCATGTTTCAAGACTGAGCCCTCTGGTTCAGTGACAAACCTCCTTGACGTTCAGAGAAGTTGTCGTGTTTTCTTTCGAGCTTTAGCAGTGCACCCAAAAGTCAATTAATAGGCAGAGGAGTCAGATAGCTGGCAGCCCTTATGTCAATGCAACAGTCTGGGCAATCAGTGTTTAATTAGCTTGATAGTCTAAATCGGCCAGTCGATGTCTGTTCGAGACGTGCCTCTGCAGAGTCTTCACTTGCTCTTTTAATCAAAGAAGCTTCAGCATGTTTCAGAAATACAATACTTGTGATCTGATGGCACGGCAGCTTGCTTGCAATGAAGTCCTGATCACGCTCTTTGACCGACGAGGCGAGGAGAATGTCGTTATCATCCCTCTCTGACTGACGAGGTCGGACAGCATATGCCACTGACCGACGAGACTTTGGCACTTTTATATTCTTGTTTCATCTTATATTGTATTCATGCACAATTGGAGACTTCAAGATAACGACCATCAGCGTAGCTTAATCGGAGGTTTTCCACTGCTCAAAACTGTGGATGTAATTAACCGGCAGGCCTTACGAGGCCACGAGAACCAAGAACTGGTTAATCAAAGATCGCCTGCTTAGTCAGATACTATTTTAGACGAATCAAAGATCGCCTGTAAATAGATCGCCTGCTTAGTCTTTGATTAACCAAGAACTGCTTACTCAAAGATCAACCTCACTGCAATAATAATGAAACTTAAGCTGAGCAGATTATAACATAAAAGTTAATAGATAAAAAAAGAATCTACAGTGAAAGGAAATTATTTGCATTATCTAGATTCTAGAATCTGGAAAACTTCCAAAAGGAAACCAGTGGCGCAGCTATGGCAGAGTCTGATGATGAAATATCTTTCTTTTTGTGTGCAAATGGTTATTGCACTATCCATTTGGTTCTGAAAGACCAGACTTTAAATATGATCAGGCACAAAAATAACAAACAACTTTCCAGAATCACAAAAAACAGGCATATTCCAAATGCACGACTGAAGTTTACCCCAGAAAACATTGCAAGGTGAAATAAGAAGCTCTGCTTAAGTTTTGCTGAAACTTTACCAAAAGCAAAGTAAATATTTCTATTGAACTACTTTTCTGAAATTGCTTCACTTGCCATAAAATCCATAGCAATTAGTTGTGACCTAATGACGATGGTCTTGGATGCTGATAGGAATTTCAATACGCAAACGCAAACACCGTCGGTGAAGCAGTCCTCTAGATCAGGGGGCTACTCACAGAGTGGCACTGGTACCGTCAGCGTTGGAATGTAAAGATTTTGAACACGTCGCCCGAAGGCTATTTCTTTACAGGAAGTCTGGAAAATCCAAAATCGATCTTATATTTTTAAAAAAGAAGTCGCCAAAAAACATTTTATGTTTGAGGGTGTTTCAAGGCAAAGTTGAACTATAAGCCCCTGGACTGTTCCATTTTTTTCAATCAAATTGTACCTTTTATTTTATTGATTTGAACCCTCAAACTACCCAATTTTCCGTAATCAAGCCATTACGCTTACATAGAAGAAAGTATACATTAATTCTTTGGAATTTTGGTTTCATGTCTGCGCTGCTTCTACCGACCATGATTTTTATATAAACGCAGCCTAGGTTATATGCAATAGCTCGGTTTTAGTCCCATGTCTATCCACCGTCATCCTCTACCATCCCATACAACCAACCAAGCAAAGACTACCATCCCATACAACCAAGCTAAGACAAAAGTATTAGCTAGCTAGCAAACAAGCGGATGGACACGGAGAAGCAGGTGAAAATAACAAAGGAGTTATAGAAGGGATGGATCGCTACGTACGTGAGTGAGTCGCTGACGTTGCCGACGCACTGGTGGAAGGACATGACAGCCTGCCATGGCCGCCGCACCGGTCTGGTGGCAATCGTATGTGAACGGTCGAACACGAGCTAAGCTAGCTAAGCTTTCCAAGCGTCGCTCTTCCGGATCTGATCACCAAGAGAAGAATGCATTGAGAAATGGATTCGGAAATGGATTTTGTTTGGACTTGGATTGTTGCGCCGCTGCAACTATCTCGATCGAATGGAAGAGAATAGGAGGTCAGGGTTAAGGGCATCTCCAATGGTTATAGTTAGCAACTAACTATAAGACTTCCACATCATCTATACAGTACACACTAAAGTTAGCATTCTAAAGAACTATCTATAAGGATAGCTATTTGATGCTTACATGCACACACAGAATTTATGGAGGCTGCCTCGTTTGGCGCTATAGACTATCTCTAGAGCTGTAGAGAGCTGCGTTCTCTTTCTTCATTTAATATCTTCCACGTAGGACAGTTGATGACATGGACTCTCTTGTAGATAGCTGCTATAGACCCATTGGAGATGCTCTAAGGGCGACGTGCGACGCGCGCGGGCGACGTGGCACGCGCTGCGGCGGTGAGTGGAACGTGCACTGGCCTTGAAGCGTCGTGGAGGACGGCGATGTGTTGGCGCGGGCGGCGCATTCGGCCACGTTGCGCTCAGCGTGGAGACGTGTCCCGTCCCGTCCCTCCACGAGCTGACGTTTCGGCAGTTTCTAGCGGTATATCTTCCGTGTTCAGATTACAGAAATGACACAATTATTACTAGGGAGATATTCCTGTGTTACAATATAGTTATAAAAATAGTAATATGATCCCAAACTGTATAATAAAGATTCTCTTACAATATATAAAACGAAACATATATGTACATGCTAGTACAGAAATTAAATCGAACATATGTTCAAACTTAGTAGTTGATGTTGTTTCTTATCCAACATTAGTACAAACAAAATACATTAGGCATCAAGACATAAGAACATCTCTATATAATATTATTCGGTACGGACGGTCAGCAAGGTGTGGCGCAGATGCTATGTGGCTTTCGGCGCAAATGTTGGTGACAAACGAGTGAGGCGGTACGCGCAAGCGCGAACGACATTGCAGCTTATGGTAGCGGGTGTCGAGTGATGGTGGAAAAGCTTGAGTGCGCCTCTGCACTTGGAAAGCGTATTTCTAGAAAGGGGGAGCGGCTTGGTTTACGAAATTTTCCAAATTTGACAAAAACTTCAAAATAAAAATTAAAACAAATTCAAAATTTACAAAATAGCCTTCCAACTTCTCAGCTTAGGGAAGGAGGATGGCGACTGCGGGCTTGACGTGGAGGAGGAGGATGGCGAGGAAGGCGAGCTGACGCTGCCGCAACATGATAGCGAGGAAAACGGCTCTAACAAGGTCATCGATGTTGAAGATAATCTTTTTTTCACAAGTTTGGAAGTGATCGAATCCAAAACAAGGAAGAAATCAAAAGTCGTAGATGAAATAGAGTTTTTCAGGGAGTCCCGGTCAGACCGGACAGTCAGTAGAAGTCGTAGTCGGAAATTAGTAGAGTTTGAACCGGAGTCGGAGTTGTAATAGCAGTTGAACCCATGTCAAAATCACAGAACGGGGCATAAAAGGAGGAGTAGACATGTAATCAAGATGTACCAAGCTATTGCGAGAAAAGAAGAAGAGAAAAGCAATCCCTGAGCGCCATCTTTCATTGAGAAATCTCGTAGACGTGGTCGAAGTCGACCTACGACCACGGCAAAGCTACAATAAATTTATGTCCACGACAAATCTTCAGTAGACGTGGTCGAAAGGTGTTCGACCACAACTAAATCGGAAGACAGTGAGGTCGGGAAGTGATACAACCACATTGGACAGTAATCAAAGGCGATCTGAAGGCGTACGACCGCAGCAAAGTTTGAACGTGGTCGTAAGGAGGCTACGACCACGTTGAAGGCTACGACCTCAGTCTAATCAGTCGTAGGGAGCTGCGAGATCTGAACGTGGTCGGAACGGAGTTCGACCATGGTGAATAGAGATGCAAACGGGTGGATACGGACGGATATTACTCATCCTGTATCCTTTTCCATATTTTTTTATCGGAGTCGGAGTCAGACACGGGTAATACCGGATACGAATATGAATACGGATATTCTCGGTCACGAATACGGAGCAAATGCATGCCGCTCCGAATACGGTTAGTTTCAGTCACGAATATTTAATCGGATAATACGCGAAAGCAAATTTCACATGGTGATAGAGACAAATTAAGCAAACTGAGATCTAATATGAGTGTACCGACGTTGCAACAGCCACCGAAACAAGCAATCTTATATAAATAAATGGTGCTACATTTCAAGAAGAGTTAGAGATCCCACCTGGCCAGCGGAGAGGCCAGGTATCCGACTCCGTTTTCGTATCCGGTAACTATCCAAGTAACTATCCGGTAACTACCCAGAAAAATATCCGGATAGTTCCGTATCCGTCGGATAATGCTTGTTCCGAATCCGTTTCCGTATCCGACAAAAAATATCCGAATCCGTTTCCGTATCCAACACAACCTTTGGATATCCGAAAATTTGCTTCGAATTGTATCCGAATTAAAACGGACGGACGGTCGGTCGGGAAATATCCGCTCCATTTGCACCCCTAATGGTGAACAGTGATCGCCAACATCACTGCGTGATCGTAGGAGTTTGCGATCACGGTATTGTGAGCGCACCGACAAAGCGGAGCGATCGCACGGCAATAGAAGCGGTCGGAACTGGTCATAATTGATCGGAACCGGTCGTAAACGACTCTAACCGGTCGTAGAAGGTCCTGGGAAGTCACAAGACTTTCCAACACTTGGTATCAGTGCTATGGCGGAGGCTTCTAAGGCGAAGGAAAGCGTGTCGCTACAGTACCCGATCCTCAGTTCAGATAATTATCCGGTCTAGGCGATGAAGATGAAGGTCAACATGATCGCGCAAGGTGTATGGGTTGCGGTTGAACCAAAAGAGAAAGACAAGGTCCTCGATGATCGTCTGGACAAGATGGCGATGGCAGTGATATATCAAGCCGTGCCTGACTCGATGATGCGGCAACTAGTCGACAAGGAGACGGCAAGGGAAGTCTGGACTACTCTACAAACCGTGCATGAAGGAGTAGACCGAGTGAAGGAAGTTTGACTTCAAACATTGAGAAGCGAGTTTGAAGCCATGAAGATGGGGAAGAGTCAGACCGTGGAAGAATTCTCTGGTCGATTCAATGAGGTCGTAAATGAGATCAAATCTCTCGGTGACGATCTAAAGGATAAGGTGGCAGTGAAGAAGTATTTGAGAGTTCTGACAGACAAGTTTCTTCCAGTCGTAACCACACTTATGTACTCGCAAGACCTTTCGAAGTTAAAGATAGAAGAAGTGATTGGGGCGCTCAAAGCACACGAGCAACTCCTAAAGAGTTATCAAGATGATAACGGGCAGCAAGCACTACTCGTAAGAGAAGACACGAGGAACCAAGGAGGCTCGTCATCAAGGGGCGGTCGTGGTTGTGGCGCATCGACCGGCCTGGTGCATCTCACAGGCAAGGACAAGGACGAGGCTATGGCCAGAGAGGTCATGGTTACCAGTCCGGCAGAGGCAATCGAGGAGGAAGAACTGGTCGCGGAGGCAGCGACTACCAGTCCGACAAGTCTGATGTCCAGTGCTATGAGTGCAAGAAATTCGGCCACTATGCTGCCGAATGTCGTAGCCACATTCAGTGCATATCTGCAAGAAGTATGGTCACTATGCAGCTAACTGCAGGAGCAAGAAAAAGGTGGAAGAAGTCAACATGGCTCAAACCTCTGAAACAAAAGGAGCCGATGCTGCTTCTGTCACTGTGCACTGTAGAAGAACCGACAATGGTTCTACTGAACAAGGGGAAAGTTTTTCCAAGTCTGTTGGAGCTGGGAGAGCAGACACAAGCAGAATGGTATCTCGACAATGGGGCGAGCAATCACATGACGGGCGCATACTCGATGTTTCACGAATTAAACGAGAATGTGCTCGGGAAGGTTCAGTTTGGAGACGGCTCATCGGTTCAGATCAAAGGGAGAGGCTCGGTCCTTATGCAGTGCAAGGACGGAGGCCAGAAAAGATTGTCAGATGTGTATTACATACCAAGTCTACGAAGCAACAACATAAGTCTTGGACAACTGACCGAAGAGGGTTGTCGGATCGAGCTCAGAGACAACTACCTGAAGGCGTTCGACCGCACCGAATGACTGCTAATGAAAGTACAGAGGACGGAGAACCGTCTGTACAAGATTCAGATTGAAGCATGTAAATCTAAGTGCCTGAAGAGTACGACAGATGACTCGGCTTGGCTGTGGCATGCGAGATTTGGTCATATGAACTTCCAAAGTCTCAAAGCAATGGCAGAGAAGGAGATGGTGGTCGGACTACCAAAAATCGACCACCCAGAGCAAGTCTGCGAAGGCTGTCTGGTGGTGAAACAAACCCGTAGCGGTTTTCCACAACAGACAAAATTCAGAGCTTCACAACCACTTGAGCTAGTTCACATCGACTTGTGCAGACCGATCACACCTCGTATTGATGCTGAAAATCAGTACTTCATGCTGATCGCGGACGACTACTCGAGAGCCATGTGGGTGTACATGCAGAAGAGCAAAGATGAGGCAAAGTCAAACTTTCAAAAGTTTATATCTCTTGCCAAAAACGAAGTCAACAAGGTGAAATCGGTCAGGTCTGACCGAGGAGGAGAATTTTTTGCAAAAGAGTTCGACTCGATTTGTGAAGAGAAGGGCATTGCAAGATTCTTCACGGCTCTGTACTCGCCTCAACAAAACAGAGTCGTAGAAAGAAGAAACCAAACCGTGATGGAAACTGCACGAAGTCTTCTGAAGAGTCGATTTCTACCCGGGAGGTTTTGGGCAGAAGCAGTAAGACATGCTGTCTATCTGCTAAATCGTGCTACCACGCGTTCGCTAAATGGAGTCACTCCATACGAACTGTGGTAAGAGAGAAAACCCAATGTCGAGCACTTAAAAGTCTTCGGCTGCTTAGCCCATGTAAAGCCATCCACACATCCGAAGAAACTGGACGACCGGAGCGGAAGGATGATCTACCTCGTCTCGGAGCCAGACACCAAGGCATATAGGTGGTATGATCCGGTCGAAAACAAGCTACATGTGAGCAGAGACGTGCTCTTTCAAGAAGAAAAGCACTGGGAGTGGGAAGAACACCAGGATATCAAGAAAGACGTATTGAAGTGGGCAACTTTTGATGTCGAAGCACTCGACACTGATAATACAGATTGGTAGGAAGAAGTTACGACCACATCTCAAAGCTCAAGCTCAACTGGTGTTGATCATGAAGTCTCACCTGAAGCTGGAGACTCTGATGGGGAAGATTCAAACGGCTGAGTGCCGAAGATGAGGAGCATAAGCGAGATTTATGCACAAACTAAGCCAGTGCAATCTGAAGAACTACTACTCTACACAACGACCGAAGAGCCCGAAAACTATGAAGAAGCAAAGGGAGATGAACACTGGAGAGCTGCTATCTGAGGCCCCAGCGTTATTATCCTTCGGATAACCGCATGGGACAAACGGATTACTATTTGCCTGATCAGTAGAACACTGCTCTGCCAAATAATAAGCCTTTACCAGAGTAACGCAGCAGAACAATAATATAGATATTGTCTTCTTTATTACAACAATTGCCACATGGCTTAAGGTCTGGTTTTACAAAAGTAATTAAACAAAAGTCTGAAATTGGTACCCCAGGGCTTCCCTGCCCGCTCCACTGGGCCTCCTACTCGTCCCAGCCGAAATATACGGGGTCCACCTCGCGCGGCTCCTCGTAGTTGTCATCCTCCCCCCTGCCAGCTCGACAGAACC
This sequence comes from Dendrocalamus latiflorus, assembly GCA_017311315.1. Classification (NCBI taxonomy): domain Eukaryota; kingdom Viridiplantae; phylum Streptophyta; class Magnoliopsida; order Poales; family Poaceae; genus Dendrocalamus; species Dendrocalamus latiflorus. The sequence goes on along the minus strand of CM029624.1, from coordinate 32,472,969 downwards.
TGCTTCCCCCTCATCCTGCTCGTAAGCTTCTTCGAGCGGATTGGGGTCTAACAAAGGAAATTAATAGCAAGGGTGAGTACCACAGTACTCAGCAAGCATATTAACAATAAATGCACTAATATGCTCTCATGTCCTTAGTCCAGATTCTAATTCCTTTATTCTGAAATCAATCTTACGAAAATAATTGATCTTTCCTTTTTAATTACCAAAACAATTTCTATTTTCTCCCAGTAAGGTATGATCCCTAGTGATCACTGTAGTCCACATTCCAGTGAACTAGCATGAATTCATGATTTTATCAGCACTACGCAGGCTTGTACCACTGTACCCAAAGCTGCTTTGAACCTTCTTAACTAGGTTCTTCCACATTGCCTTAGGTATGGAATCCAGTTCAGAGTACAGAACCTTTCTCCGATTACGTTATTCCATCCACCAGCCCATCTATTATCCATCGGTGTACCAAGTCGCTCACTTGGGCTCCACCGACTTCCAATAGTGTTTGGTTGGACCGGCTCCCAGCCCAACACTCCACCTAATGCATATAGCGTCTGGACTTACTCACTTCCAGACTTGCGTTACTGGTCCTGAGCTTCATCCATCTCTTTACTCACACATAAATACTTACCCTATGTGGTGGACTGGTTAACGTAACGGGATACTAATTTCTGCCCGTCCTAGACGGGGAAATGGTTGGCACGATAATTACGGTTCCCTATCCGAGTAAAAACGGGATAGGTCCTTATATTATAGCCCTATGTAAAGAGGTTCGCCTAGCCTCTCTGCATCCTTTCCCTGAACCTCTTTACCCACCGTATACATGTAACACCCTGAAAAATGTAAATCTAAAAATGTGGAGCTTTTGAATTATTTTGTAGTATGTTTATATTTGAATTTGGAGTTTATGACATTTTTCTAAAATTTTGGTTGAAGTTTCAAAAAGCTAAAAGGGTCAAGAAGAAAACAAACATGTTTAAACAATAGAGAATTAAAAATTTAAATAAGAATCTAAAAGGATGATCCATAAAAGACAGGGAGAGAATTGGGTTTAAACATAAAATCTCATTTTAGAAAGTAATGGTATTAATAGCAAGTAAGAAAACAAATTAAAAATGTCAACATTTATGGATATATATACATATATCCATACATAATAAGAAATTGGCACATATGAAATCAGTATTAAAAATAATAAATACAAAAATCTAGGAGAGCAAGAGAAAGAACAAATAAAACTTGTATTATATATATAAATACACACTCAAATGCATATCTCAAAACAAAAGGAAAATAAAAAAGAAAAGGGGGAAAAGATGAAGCCAGGCTGGCCATCACCCCGGCCCAGCCCCACCTCTCCCCGTTTCCACCCCGCACGGCCCAGCTCCTGCGCGCGCGCCAGCCCGCTCCCTCGCCCTGCCGCTGCCATGTGGACCCCGCCTCCACCCGCGTCCGTCTCCCTGGCCAGCGGGCCCGAGCCGTCAGCGCCCTCCTTCTCCATCTCCCTGTTTTTCCCCGCGCGCTGGCTCATTTCCCACCGCTCATTGTCGGTCAAAAGCCGTGCGACCCGGCTAAAGCTGAGCGGCACGGCCGACGTGCGGGAGCTTCCCCAAATCCCGCTACCTAGCATCCGCCGCCCGTTGTTGCCGCTGACGCCGCCGCCTGACATAGCTGCCCGACCGCCCGACGTGCGCGCACGAAGCCTCGCCGTGGCAAGCTGCGCTCGCTCGCTATAAAACCCGCACAACCAACCATTCAATTCGCTACGCTCACCTCAGCCCTTCACCGAAAACAATTGAACTCAAAGCTCCCCAAATGCCGGTGAGCCGTTTTCTTCCCCAACTCCGACCCCGCACTCCACCGCCGATTGGAGTGAAGCCAAGCCGATTCCTTTTGGCCGCATCACCCTCGGAGCAAGGTGAAGCCCCTCCGACCTTCACCCAAGGCTCTCGCTGCCCATACGAGCCATACATCATCATCACCAAAGCTTCCTCTCGAATCGCTGCCACCACACACCGTCGGCCTGCCACCGTGCCCCTCAGCCTCCGTCACCACCACCAGCAACACCACCACACCACCAGCACCACCACAACCCCAGCATTATGTTTTGACCGTCACCCCAACCCTCCGGTTGCTCCTCGCCAGCGACGCCACCGCCTTCCCTCGGCCGAACTTCCTCTGCCCAGCCCCCCTCTACCGGTTGGTTCAAGAGGTAAAATTACCAGTGAGCAATAACATGTATGGCCACTGACAGAGGGGTCCCACTTGCCAGAGACGGCGAATAATGGGTCTCACAGACATGAGGACCCCACCTGTCATAGACACACAAGCATAAAAAGATAAAAAATATATATATAATCTGAAATACCCATTGGGACCCACCTGTCAGGGTTTTGATAAATTTTGGGATTAAATCAAACTGAGGAATTTAAATGAGCATAACTTATTCATTTTAACTCCAAATTGGGTGAAACAAAATTTTAAATTCATCTAAATTAAAGATCTATCCAATGGAACTGAAATCATGATTTTTAGAGTTCATTTGAATTTCTAGTGATATTTTGTTTGATTTGCTGCTTTTCTGTTTATATGAATTTTGCGCACGGTAAATAGCGTACGAAACTCAGGAGGAAGAAGATGTAACAGCCTAGGTTTTCCCTAAAAAAATAAATAAATAAAAATTAATTAAAATAAAATTTACATTAAAATAAGTATTTTTGTGCCTAAGTTTTATATTTGGATTTGCCCTGAATTTCTGTTTTTGAAAAACTAGATTTTAAAAGTATTTTGTGTAAAACCTAAAAATATTATTAAATAAAATGGTATTTTGATTTTCTATAAAAATCCTACTTTAAATTAATTATTTGGATTTATTTGGCTCTAATTTGGTTTCCTAGATTTTCTGGAGTTTAAAAAATCTATTTTTTAAATTAAAAAGTATTTTAAGTATAAAAATTAAATACCAACAATAGTTGAAAATATTTTTATTAAGTCCAAAATGTCTGCAGAAGGTTCTCTGAATTTGTCTAGAAATTTTGGAGTTTATTTCATAATTTTCTGAGCTTTAATGAATTATTTGGGCCTTTCTGAAAATCAAAAAAAAAATTCAAAATTTATTTTCCCCCTCCCTCCTCTCCGGCCGCCACGTGGACGGCCCGGATCCACCGCGCCTCCCGCCTAACCCTGCCCCACTCTCGCCACGCGTCCGGCCCGGATCCTCCCGCCCTCGCGCACCCGGCCCGTCTGGCCCGTTCACCGCTCCACCCGCCCCGCTCTCCCCTCGGCCGCCCGATCCATTCGCCGCCCGCGCCTCCCGCTCTCACCGACAGCCGGCCCCACCTGTCAGAGCCTCCTCCTTCCTCCGGCCGCCTCCTTCCTCTCCCTGGCCGCAACCGCCTCCGCCATACCCGACCGCTTCCCCCACTTCTCCGGCCCCGCCTCCACTCCCGCAAGACGCGCGCACTCACCCTGCACCAACCTCCCGCCTATTCCGCGCCAAACCGCCGCCCACCTCCCCCAATTCAGCCGCAACCGCCGCGCCCACTCCCTCACTCCGGCGACCGATTCCTCGCCCCTCCGCCCCCATCCGCCCCTATAAAAGGCACCTCCGGCCTCCCCTCTCCCCGCACTTCATCCCCCGCCGCTCCTCCCTCCCTCCCGAGCGCTCCACCGCCACCGCCGCCGCCTAGACCCGAGCGCCGCCGCCGCCCTGCGCTCGCCGCCGGCCATCTCCGGCCGCCCTAGGCAATCGCCGCCCCCTCCCCTGAACTCCCCATCCCTCTCTCTCCCTCCTCCGGTAGTCGCCGGCCACCGGCGCGCCACTGTCGTTGCCGCCCCCGTGCGCCTACGGCCTGCGCTGCCCCAGGCGCCCACGTGGCATGCAGCCCCGTGACGCCACGTCCCGGCCACCTCGGCACCACGTCGCCCCCTCTTGCCCAGTCAGCGCCACCGCATGCCCCATGCCACCTCAGTGCCTCTTGTGGTCCGTGGACCCAATCCGTACACCCGGGCCCACATGTCAACCACATGTTCGAAATCCCTCCCCAGGGCTGACGTCATGCTGGCGCATTAAAGCTGATTTCCTGTAGAAAAATAATTTCGGCCGAAAAGAAATTCCTCGCTGATGCAATGCTGAGGTCATAAATTCTTTTTCTTTAGAAAAATAATTCAGGAAATTCCCTTTTTCCATTTTCTCTCTATTTAAATTTCCCGGAGCCCGTTCTCCTTCGTCCTAACTCCGATTGGGCCCATTCAAATTTCTAAATTCATAAAAAATTCCCCTATATTCATTTCTAGCCTTAATTCAAATATTTGAAGTCAATTTGAATTTAATTGGAATTTATTTGAATTTGGTGGTTATTTTCACGTGTAGACTTCGACGATTCGGGAAAATTCTTCGACGAAGATTCAAACCAAGTTGAAGAGCAAGGCAAATCACACTCCTTGATCATGTTGATCCCAGATTTCAAAATAAAATTATGTTATTTTATATTATTCTGTATGCATATTTTTATTCAACGTATTTCAATTCAGTTTTAAATTTAGTTATTGCCTACTTGTTAATTCCTCCATTGATATTGAATTCCTCGATACCTTGTCACCCTAGATCAAACTCTAGCTAGTGCATTAGTGTTGGCTAGAGGAATTTTGAATCAAATGTTTAGCCCTGCTTAGTCATAATATTTGTTTTGTGATACTTTTTCGCATAAAATGATGAACTTATCACATGAAATGATAAGATTTTCAACTGTACTCTTGACTTTGGTGAGTCAAGGAGTGTTATGAAATATTTTGAAAACAAAATATAAAACCTGGTTTAGACTTAGGCAATTGGTTAGATTGGTGGGTGCAGGCATGCCCTGTTGGTTGGAGCCGCAGTGGTTGACTGTCGTGCACAGGGGTATGTGGTTGGGCTTAAGTCAGATTAAGGGCCGGTCTGTGAGCTACTGTTGCAAAGCCCTAATCGTACTACCACATGGCTGGTATGGGACAGCCCTGTCTGAATAATTTGCAAAGTCCCAACCTGAGTCAAGTTGTAGGTTGAAAGTGAGCGTGGTTGGTGCCATGTGAAGTCTCACTTGGGCGAGCGTGGTTAGGCCATGAGAAGTCTCGTCTAGGCTCAAGAGGGGGTCCCGGTCTGGTGGATTCCTTACTGGGGTGAAACCTTAGAGTTGGCTTAGCCAAGTTGAAGGATTTACATTGTAAAGGCCTTGTCATGATTGTGTAAACCGGTGGCAATATGGGATGATCATGTATTGTTGGTAAAGCTGTACAACCTCTGCAGAGTGTATAATCTATCCTGGATAGCCGTGCCCACGGTCATGGGCATGTTGAGTAAAAGTTTTTCATGGATTAGATTTTGTTTTTCAAAAATGATTTTCGAAAACCTTATGGATGGATGGAATCCATGAGAGAATGAAAACCTTGTGGGTGGATGGAACCCATGAGAGAGATTGAAAGCTTGTGGATGGATGGAATCCATGAGTGTTTGGAAACATGTGGATGGATGGAATCCATACGTGATCTTTTGGAAAAGAAGGTCCGGGTGGGATGTCAGTGGATAGGTTGGTGCGACTCCGCGGCTGTGAACATGTTGCCGGGCTAGCTGATCCTCGACTGGAGATGCCCGCCGGAGGCGGGGTAATGTCCGGTGCCGTGCGCGCCGCTCGCCGCGCTGTGAAGTTCTTCCATGAGCGGATATGGGAGTACTGCGGGGAGGCCGCAGCCATGGTCGAGCTGCGGAATAACCTGCGGGAGCTAGCCTCTGGTGCATCACCTTGGTACTTCGCGGGATGCGCATAGGAGTTGGCCCCCGTGGTGCGCTTTGTACTCCGTAGAGTACACCGAGATAGCCTCCACATCTTTTTTATTCCCCGGAGAGTGCGCAGGGATAGCATCCGCGTCTTTTTTATACTCCGAAGAGTGCGCAGGATTGACATCCACGTCTTATTTATACTCCGAAGAGTACGCAAAGGAGCAACGCCCATGCGTGCGTGGGGTTCGCGTCTTGTTTATACTCTGTAGAGTGCGCAGGGATAGCATCCGCGTCTTTTTTATACTCCGGAGAGTGCGCGGGATCGACATCCGCGTCTTATTTATACTCCGAAGAGTACGCATAGGAGTAACGCCCATGCATGCGCGGGGTTCACGTCTTGTTTATACTCCGTAGAGTGCGCAGAGATAGCATCCGCGTCTTTTTATACTCCGTGGAGTGCGTGCGGAGGCAAACCTCAACGCTACGTCTTATTTAGAGTCCGTGGACTGCGCGTGGAGGCAAGCCTCTGCGCGTTGCGGGCGGTGAGGTGCGTGCGGAGGCAGACCTCAACGCTACGTCTTATTTATACTCCGTAGAGTGCGTGCGGAGGCGTCCCTCCGCTCGTCTTTGTTTATACTCATACCCGTGTCTTCGACAGAGAGTGTGCGCGCGAACGCGTGTCTTTGTTTATACTCATACCCGTGTCTTTGACGGAGAGTGTGCGCGCGAACACGTGTCTTTGTTATACTCATACCCGTGTCTTTGACAAAGAGTGCGCGCGCGGACGCGTGTCTTTGTTTATACTCATACCCGTGTCTTTAACAGAGAGTGCGCGCGCGAACGCGTGTCTTTGTTTATACTCATACCCGTGTCTTTAACAAAGAGTGCGCGCGCGAACACGTGTCTTTGTTGCGGGAAACAAGAAAATTTTGTGCAAATGGTGAACTTTATTAAATTCTCGTTTGCGCGGGTGAGCGGTTACAAAAAAGGGGAGATATCGACCACTAACCGCTTTTAGGACGGGGGCGACCGCTGACGGGCCGCTGCTGCTGGGACAACTCATGCACGGGGAGTGCAAGACGCTCTCCGGGGGCGCTCGGGGGCTCCGCCTCTGCACACCCGGCCTAGGACCAGGACACGCCTGACCTCGCATCCTGCTACCAGGACCCGGACGACCAAAGGGTCTTGGTGGGGGAATTCCACACCTTCCGCATCAGCGGGCGTGAATGTGACTTCGTGTTGTGCCCACTCTGGCGGCGCCTGCGCTGGGTATGCCGCGATGTGGTGCAGCCTCCTCGCGTAGGCCTTCCGTTGTTGCGCCGATGCGAACTCCAACGAGGAGCCTCCAGAAATGACGTTTATGACCCTACGCTGGGCTCCTTCTGGGGCTTGTAACTGCAGGAGGCCCTCCCGAGGCTGCTGCACATGGGCCTGAATTCGCAGGAGGCCTTCCTGGGGCTGCATTCCTTGGTCTTGGAGGTGTTGGACGTGGGCCACGACAGGCGCGCATGCCTCCGGGTTTTTGTCCCTGGCGACGCTCTGCTGGAGCGCTGCGATAGTGGCGCAAGCGCACGTGTCATGGTTGCCTCGGCCGTGGACTTCGCACAACTGCCCGTGGTGCTGGTCGTTGTATTCTTCGCGGGTTCTGTCGTCGCGACCCCGCCCACGCCCCCGTCCCCGGCACCGGCGCCCTCTGCCTCCGCGACCTGCGGAGGCGTTATCTTCGGAGCCACCCTCGATGTCAAAGACATAACGAGGTTTCCTGGACTTGCGTTGGTCGCGCTTGGACCTATCGCCTGACGAGTCATTGTGTTGGGAATCTTTGCGTTCAGAGGCGCCCTTCGACTGCTCCTGCTTGCGTTTGCCTTTCGAGGAGCCCTGCTTCGGTGAGCCTTCGCTCTTTGCTGAGCCCTCCGCCTTGTTGGTGTCAGAGTCCTCGCCGTGTCGCCGCCGCGCGTCCTCTTCCGCTCTGGCGTATTCTTCCATCTTGTCGAAGAGCTTCGCGACCGTCTTAATGGGCTTGCGCGCGTTGTACTCGGCCATCGGTCCTGGGCGGAGGCCTTGTACCGCTGCGTTGATGACGGTTGTTTCGTTGACGTCCTTGACCTGGCAACGTACCTTCGCGAAGCGCTTGAAGTAATCCCGGAGCCTCTCCTCAGGTTTTTGCTTGACTGCGAAGAGCTGGTTCGCATCGACACGCTCGACGTAGTTTCCCTGAAAGTTGTTGTAGAGTCGATCGCAGATCTGCTCCCACGCGTAGATGGACTGTGGTTCGATGGTGAAGAACCAGGATAGCGCCACCCCTTGTAACGCGAGAGGGAGTCCTTTTGCCTTCGTGGTGTCGTCTCCGCCAGCGGCTTCGATAGCGGTCTCATACACGCGCACGAATTCTCGTGGGTCGGAGTCACCCTAGTACGCCTCAATGACGCTTGGGAACTTGAAGTCCTCAAGCCATGCCGCCTGCTGCAGGCCCGCGGAGAGCGGGGACTCCGGGTCTACACGCCGTGATGGGACGCGACTAGACGTAGGGGCGTCACGGCTGTCCGCCCTCTCCGGAGCGGGTTTCGATGCCACCGCCGGGGGGCGTGTTGGCTCCGGGCCTCTTACATGTCGCGCACAGCTCCACAGAGGTCTGTCAGCTCCCACTGAAACGCGCTGAGGGCCGCCAATAGGGCGGTCTCCACCGCGGACGTGGCTGGGGCCGTCGGTGCGCCCGGCGGCGCGATCGGCACTGCGGTGGCCACGGCCTGCGTGCCTAGGCCGCCCATTGCGTTGTCCTGGAGGACCCTGGAGCTGGTGACGAGACCCATGTCGCCACCGAGACCGTTCACCGCTCCTGCGCTGGGCGGGAAAGTGGACGTGCCAGGGTTGCCACCATCGGGGTTGGTCGTCGGGGTGGTGGCGGCGGGGTCTGGCGGCGCGGCGACAGTGGCGGGGTTGGGCGTTGTGTCGCTGGTGGCGGGGTTGTTCGTCGCGGCGGTAGCGGGGTTGGGCGTCGTGGCAGTGGCGGGGTTGGGGGTCGTGTCGCCGGTGGCGGGGTTGTTCGTCACGGTGGTAGCGGGGTTGTTCGTCACGGTGGTGGCGGGGTTGTTCGTCGCGGTGGTGGTGGGGTTGGGCGTCGCGTCGTGAACGCCGGTGCTCACAGTTGTCACACCTGCATCGCCACCCGTACCTGCAGCTGCTAAAGCCGAAGCCCTGGTATTGACGCGAGATTTCGCCGCTTCCGCCTTCTTCTTCTTCGCAGCCGATGGTGAAGCTTTCTTTGGTGCCATCCTTCTTCGGATCTGAAGGCTTGCTCTTGTCCTCCCCACGGACGGCGCCACCTGTTGTGGTTACCGACCAAACAGAGAGAGAGTATGGTAGTGAAGAGTTAGGTGAGTAATGGCTTAGGGTTTCCCCCCATGGCCTGTGTTGTATATATACATCCACATGGGGAGTGCTTTTACAATTATACCCTTACATATGAGTATTCCCCTCAGGGGTACCCATATCACTATACATGTACCATTTTGGGCCTTACATTTTTCTAACAGGCCTGCTGGGCACCCCTACAACAATGCATCTTTTTCTTTGATGGCCTTCAACACATGAAGCCATCTTCTTCTCGATCTTGACTTGATGATTTTCAACCCATGAAGTCATTCCAAGTCATCCTCATTTGTGGAACCTAACCTATTCATCTAACTCATGGAAAATGTTAGCCCACAAAACAATTGTCATCGATTGCTAAACTTCACCATTAACATATAATGGAGGGACTAAATTCAACAATTTTCCCTTTTTGATAATTCATGACAATCTCAACAAATAATGAGATAAAGATAATTGATTTGCAAGTATACAAATTATACACAACAATTGTATACTCTAAGATAAGTTTTAAACAAAGCTTACTTATCCGGTTGTCATTAATCATCCAACCATTAACAGATAATGGAGAAGTTAGATAACAACCCGATTGCATATGAGTATATATGAACTACACAAGCTATATATACTCAAGAATATATTTCAAAGTAAAGATCCTAAATATGCATATTAAAAGAAGTATGGATCAATACTCATGAAACTCCAAAACATAGAGAGATAGAGTTCCCCCTAAATGTGTGCATACAAGTCGATATGAAGAAAAACACATGCACATATTCATTTGAATTATTTGAGGAGTTCAATCTATATTTTGGATTTAAGGAATGCATTAGTATATGAGAAGGTGATTTCGAATGCATACCTCTTTTGATTTCACCTTTTCATCGAAATGAGACTAAGCATAAATAATACTCAAACAAACATATTAGTCTCATATATACATTTGTCATTATCACCAAAACAATATAATGATATTTATCATTATAATCAAAATCCTATTATGGTATTTGTCATTAACACCAAAACCAACTAAATCGAAGCTTGATCTTTCAAATGTGGGCTAACTAATGGGCCAATTGTTAAATGGGCTTAGATATATACCTCAATACCCAAAAAATTTACTCTGAAAGGGGAGGCCAGAGCATCGACTGGCCTCACTTAAGGCTCCGCCACTACCTATGCGTGGCGGTTCGATGCAAGCGGTCAACTATGGAGCGATAATGGAACATGCCCCGCATCTGCCTCCCCAGCGAGCTTGTTGAACAGGAGTCATTGCTTGGTCATCACGCTCTCTCTCCTCTGTTCTTGCTCTACTCTGATTTGGATCAAGGCCTAGGTTTGTATTTGAGCTTGGATTGAATCTAAGGCTTGGTCAACTATGGAGCGAGCTTGTTGAACAGTAAGAGGCCGAAGCAGAAAATGGAGGCCCAGCTAAGCCTTCGTTGGTGGGCCGTGGGACTTGGACCTCTCAACTCCTCCTCCTCCTCCTCCTCCTTGTCCGCGTCTTGAGACGAGCGAGCGACAGAGGCTCCGATCCCAATTCCTTCGTGCGTCGGTGAAGGTAGGAGGAACTAGGAACCCTAGCCTAGCCTAGCCTCCCAAGGATTGGAGATGGCGTCGGCGTCCAAGGATCCTCGGAACCCTAATCCTCCCCCTCCTCCCGGGGCTTCGGCTCCGGCGGGGGCCAATTACTTCCCGCTCCCTTTCCATCTGCAGCAGCAGCAGCAGCCGGCGCCGGTGCCGGTGCCGATGCCCAGCAGCTACCGGTTCCAGCAGTACCAGCAGCTGCAGCAGGCGCAGCAGCTCTTCCAGCGGGACGCGCAGACCATCACCCCCGAGGCGCTCGAGAGCGTCAAGGCCGCTCTCGCCACCAGCGACGTCCTCGACCCCGCCAATGCCAGAGCCACCGCCAACTCCTCCGACTCTGCCGCCAAGAAGAAGGCCATCCCCCGCCGCGCCGCCGGACAATCCTGGGAGGATCCCACCCTCACCGACTGGCCCGACAGTACGTTCTGACTTCTTTCAATTTACAACGACTCACTAGCTATCCTTCGCCTTAACGATTAATTATACTTCAACCACCGCCTATGAAACATTCAATTACTCTTTCTGCGAGCCCAGGATCACTTTTCTTTTCTTTAACACAAATTCGGGAATTATCTTGTTGAACTTTCAATTGCAATCTCCCCGTAAATATGTTATTGATTTTGTCATGCCTTCAGTTTGCCTTCATGCTTATTTGACAATATATACTCTGCAAATTTTATACCAGTGATTTCAGAGGCATCAACATTTTTTGGCTATATGACTCTGGTTTTTTTTTTTAATGTAATGCAAAGCTGCTCGACTTCGTTTTTTTTTTCCTTTTTATGGTTGCCTCACTATCCCCTTTTCTCATTTTGTACAATTTTGCAGATGACTATCGGTTGTTTTGTGGAGATCTGGGTAACGAAGTTAATGATGATGTTCTCTCAAAAGCTTTCTCGCGGTTTCCCTCCTTCAACATGGCAAAGGTAAGTGCTGCCTCTAGTCCAAAAAACTCATAGCATTTTTTTTAATTTTCTGGCGATGGCAAGGGTTATTTGTTATATGACTGCTCCTTTACTTCTGCACTGACTAAAGATATATTAAAAACAGACCTGGACAGTCTCAAAAGACACTTCCAAGGTATCTGGCTAGGTGCACAGGCCAAATATAAACCAAGATAGCGAAAGTAGAGGCAGCATACTTCTGATACACCGAACAACCTGCAAAATCTGATCACTCACTACTTGAGGTCCAGTCAGAAGTAGTTGCAGGCAATTCACATTGAATAAAGGAAGTATTCGGTATTTCACCTTAGTTGTGGTCAGAAACAGAACCTTCATGTGAGCATGTTATTCCTTGGTCTTCAGAAGTAGTTGCAGGCAATTCTTGTTGAACAAAGCTGGTATCCCTGCAAAATGCCAAAAATCAGGCAGGAAGTAGATGCACAATCACCCCTTATCATCTCTCATCACATGAGGAATCCAAACAGAACTTCTAGTCTACAGCAGACCAGTGTGATATATATATTGCCAAAACATTGAATTATAGTTTGAAGCAAAATTGCCTTAAAACCATGATATATAATATGGCAGATATGCCCCACAATTTATGATGAAATTTCAATATAAATTATGGCAATTTTGTCTCAGATTTGAAATATAGTTTTGTGTGAATTTTAGTAAGGAAGCACACACAAAAAAAATATTCAAACCATTGTGCTGGTGCCAAATTATCAAACATTTGGTAATGTTAGGTCTACTCCAAAACTGTGAGACATATCTCAAAAAGAAACTTTATCAAAGTATTTGAAATATTATGGCATTTTTCGTAAACATTTAAACATAGGTCTAGTTAAAATTGGTTGAATACAATGAGCTGTAGTATGGCAGGTATGTTCGAAACTATTGCAATATAGTTGAACGTTAAGAGCTAGGTAGAGCAGATCTACCTACGGTAGGTAGGTTTTGAATTGTCGTTCTACATAATGTTGCACCAAGACCTGAGCTATAGTAAGGAAAATCTCGTGAAAGACTTAGATTTGTAGCTCTGGTATAGAATGGTAGCTGCACCCCAAAACATTGTAACATTGAGTGGTGGACCCAGAACCAAATTTTAGGGACCAAAAAAAGATAAACGAATTAAACATAATCTTTTGCAATTTAAAAGCATACATAATTAGAACAGGGATATAGTAAAAAATATAAAATACAACAAAGATTGTACCTCGATAATGGCTAATGTTTCTCCCAAAACCCATAAATATATGTATGCAGTTATCTGTACACCAAAATTAGCAAACTTAGTGACGAATTCAAAAATTGTGATTGTGAATAGTTCTAAAGATTGGAAAAACTGTTATCTCTTAGTGGTAAACAATGGAATTATGGAAAACCACATTGCACAGCGATGATAGCCACCCCAGCAACTCACTTGCCCGCCGTCACCGACCAAACAAATATAGCCACCACCGAGCCCAATCAGAAATCTAGCCATCCATCTGACCATCTCTACACCAAAACGAGGGATAATCAATCAGCAATTCAGCATGTTATTATCAACCTGACAATCTGAAAGGCTAAAACAAAAAGTAGCAGGCTCGCAGCAAGATCAAATGAACGAAGTGCCATTGCACCAGGCCAGGCATTGACAATGTTCAAGAAGGCACTAGACGCTAGGCGGGCGGCGAGGTGGGGCCTAGCGCTTAGGGAGCCTAAGCGGGGCCTAGGCGACGGAATTAAAAATGAGGTTTATCAATTTCTATTTTATTTTCTTCCTAGCCTATTTAGTCTTTGGGCCTATTTATGCATATAGCCAGCCCACCGGCACATTTACCTCCGCTTACCTCCTTTCTCTCCCCATTCACTTCTCACCGCACACCCCTTATCTCTTCTTTCTCCCCGTTCTCACTTCACATGCCTTGCCTTGCCTTTGCTCTCTCCGCCGCTCCCCTTTTCCCCCAATGTCATCACCGCCGCCTCCCCTTCTTCCCAAGCGCTACCTCCCCTTCTCCCCTAGCGTCGCCGCCGCCTCCCCTTCTCATCATAAGACGCCGTTGTCGCCACCCTTGCTCTCCCAAGAGACGTCGCCACCTCCTCTGTTGCCGCCACCCTTGCTCCCCCAGTCGTTGTCTCCCCTCCCTTGCTCCCATCAACGCCGTCGCCTCCCCTTCTCCCCCAGTGTTCCCGCCGCTATTCTCTGTCTAGAGAGGTTGTCGGCGTCTTGATCTGGATAGATCCGGTTGGATCTGATCGATGACGTGTTGTACATGGTGTTAGTGGCCTGTCGATGCGTTGGCATGATACGGGGCCATCTGCGATGACGGCGGCCTGCAAATGCGCTGACAACGTGCGGGCCGATGAGAGATCTCCATGTGCCTCTCTCTTTCTCCCCGGACCACCTTCCATCTGCCCTGGACCATCTTCTCCCCCCGCCTTTGATTGCCGACGGTTGCCTTTGACTGTTGATGGCCGCTTAGGCGGGCTGGCCGCCTAGCTTACCGATTTTGGCCAAGACGCGACGGTGGGGCTCCACACAGCGCCTAGGCCCGCCTAGGCGGCCGCCTAATACCGCCTTTTAGAACACTGGGCACTGAGGCACCAGGCCACCAACCCACTACCCACTGCACTACCAGCCTTTGCGCCAATACATAAAGTTATGAATTGCTTCGTGAATGTAGTAAATCGTTGAAACATCAGGACTCAGGAGGCTAAATGGAGGATCATGAAACAAAAAAGGGCTTCGTTTTGTTCAAAGAACGTCATTTTGTTGGTTGAGATTTTGAACATGTAAACATAATGATAGCAAATTGATTGGTCTTCGTAATACCAATATCTTCATGAAGTTAGTTAAATCTTGGTTAAAAGAAACATACATCTTTCTAACACAGACAGGAAAGTTCGTCTAATATCTGCATGAAGTACCAGGGGATTAATTTCGCATACATAAATACATAATCACTTCACATACATAAATACATAATCACATTCACCTCGGCGGCTCGGCCCTCGGGTCCTCGGCTGTGCAACAAATTTAACCGGCAGATGAGCTTGAGCAAATGCACATGAGCATACCCCTCCCCTCCCTCACAGTCACAGCCTCCGAAACCGAAAGACCGACTGGAAGTCCGTAATACCTCCTTGCCGCTAGATTTGACCGTCTGACGCTCAGTGCCACGCCGCCCGGCCGCCGCCTCACTTGGGCGCCTGGTCGTTTACTCGTGGTCGGCGGCTCAGTGCGAGCCACGACGACGCCCCACCAGCGGACTGGCACACCGCTCCCCGCCACCAATGCCATCGCCAACCACAGCCCACAGGGTCACATGGATGAGGGATTGAGGGATGATTCAATTGGGCTAGGCAAGGCAGGCAATGTTGGCTTGCAATTGGCCAGTTGCTATTGTTGCCGTTTTGTGGGCTCTGCCACTCTTCTGGTGTCTGGTGGTTTGCATGGCCCATAGCCCAGCATGCATGTCAATATGAGAAGTGTATCTTCTGTCTTTGGTGTTCCTCACACACAGACACTCTCTGACTCTCATGTGAGACGAGCTTCAGGCTGGAGAGCATGGCAGGCATGGTTGTGGCACCCCAGCTGGAGCTAGGGGTACCCACTCTCCGTCCGGGTGTAGGATGGGCGCTAGCCCCCCTTGACTCGGCGGTAGGTCCGCCACTAGTAACATGGGGACATACCTTGTGCAAACGATGAGTTAGGTACTATCATGCAAACCATTTTAGTTCGATCACCAAATTAATATAACAAAATTTGAAAAACATTGCAAAGATAGTTCTTAATTTAGTATGCTTCCATTTGAAATTTTAATTTCAAAGTCAGTTTGCTTGGGAGAAGCAGAGAGAGAGAGGGAGAGATCCCTGACAAACTATAATTTAAAATAAAAAGGCAAAGCTACTATTCATGGCAAACTTCTTTTTTTTGTTTTTCCTAACGCCATTTGAATGATGCGACACACCGTAGACTATTTAATCATTTTTTTCATTTTTCATGTTAATTTGGTGTTTAAACTAAAGTGGTTTGCATGATTGAAGGTAGCACATGATTTGCACTAGATATGCCTTCCTTGAAATATGGTTCAAACTTCAAGGTAAATTGCCCCCAAAGTTTTGACTTACAAGAATAGTATTAGTATGGCTGACTTGTCCCCGAGTCATTGAAATACAGTTCCAAGTTTTAAAGCCATGAATTATAGCAGATCTAGATGTTGTCAGAACATAGAACATAGAAATATAGTAATTTTGCTATAAAAGCATGAGCTACTAGAGTAGATCTACCTCCAAACCTTAAAGTGAAGTCCCAGGATCAATGTTCTAAAAAGCACTAGGCGCTAGGTGGGCAGCAGGATGCGCCTAGCACCAAGGGCACCTAGGTGTTGCCCAGGCTGCCAACTTGCAGAGCATAATAGCCATGTGCATGAACAAGGAAACCCAGCACACCACCTCAAAGCCTCCAATTACAAGAAGAATGAGAACAAGGAGAAGAAAAGCAGCAGCAGCAATATGTACCTCCTATGATGCACGGACACGGATACGTCGACATGACACGACACGACACGACACGACACCGACACGGGAATTCGCCGTTTTCCCAAAAATACCGATACGCCGACACGGCTATATATATTTAAATAATAAATAAATAAATTATATATATATGTATTATTTTCTATGTTTCTACATGCTTATTATCTGAAATAATGTAAATTGTAAACTTGTAATTTGTAAAGTGTATACTTGGAATATGTACCTCATGAATTGTTTTGTTAATCCTGGCGATAATTGTTGATGTAAATACCATTTCTAGAAATAAGAACTCCATTAATCTGGGAAAAAGTAACCTGATCAGATCGGCAAGACTACACGGGAGGAGATGCGGGAGCCGACGACGCACGGGAGATGTAGTCGGCGGCGAGACACGGAAGATGTAGTCGGCGGCAAGATGCGAGAGATGTCATTGGCGGCGAGATGCGGGAGCCGGTGGGCAGAGGAGATGCGAGTGAGGAGATGGAGGCGGTGGCGAGATGCGGGAGCCGATGGGAGCGGGCAGCGGCGAGATGCAGAAGCCGGCAGGAGCGGGCGGCGGCGCGAGCGGCTGATGCGGAGAAGCGCGAGCGAGCGATGGGAATGATGCGCTCGGGAATCGGCGCTTATGGTTAGGGTTAGGGATGGGCCGGCCTGGGCCGGCCGTGTTCTGGGCTGGCTATGTCCAGGCCGTGTCCGACTCGTATATTTACTGTGTCCGACACGTGTCGAGAATTTTAATAATTAAAATTAATTCTGAAATCAGCCGATACGTTGCCGACACGTGTCCGACACGTGTCGGACACGGATACGGCGGTTTTTACACGTGTCCGTGCTACATAGTGTACCTCAGCAGTGGTAGCACGATGGCAACAAGCAGTGATGGCAGCTAGGGTTCTGCCAGATCTGGGACGAGCTGCATGGTTGCTGTTGCTTCCCTCCACTTCCGCCATGTCCAGCCCGTTGTTCCATGGATGCAGCAAGGGATGAGGAAGACACCAGGCACCAGGGATTAGAGGAAGGAGGAACAGAGGGAGGGAAGAAGCAGCAACAGCATCAGGAGAGTGACAGTTGCAGGGGGGCAACAAGGGAGGAAGACACCAGGCACGGGGTTATGACGTCTGCCCTCATGGGCTGTGTGGGCCTTGTGGGCTGTCTCCCACTTCTTTTCTTTTCCTTTTTCTCCCCTCATAGGTGGCTGGCTTGTAGAACACTGCCTAGGATAAATTGCATCTAAACTACAGGAGGATGTGCCTCAAATTTTTTGAAATGTAGTTCTACATAAAATTGCCTCAAAACCATGAGCAATGGTAGGTGAAGCTCGTAACAGACTCAGCGTCATGGTCACGGTACAAAAATGGTCAAACATGACCTATGCCAAAGGTTGTCGGTATCGCGATACGTATCGTAGTATCGAACGATCCTACGATCTTACCGGAGGTAGATGATACAGATCGAAATCAGGTAGTATTGCAGTGGAATCGCAATTCTACTCGTAGAATCGTTAGGGTCGGGTAGGATCATAGTAGAATCGCAATGGGATCGTGATCCTGACAACAAACTATATTAGCATATAAAATTTGATATTACCTATTGTTAGTTTAAGTTGCACTAGTTTAATTTGCTTTGTTTTGTTGTTTACATGTTGTTCTAAGGTAAAAAAAAAGTACTATCTTTGACATATTGCATTTTTAGTTTATTAGTGTATTTAAAAAATTAAATAAGTTTCAAAAATCAACCTTAATTCAATATAACATGAATAACCATACTCAAATTACAAAATTAAATTAAAAAATCTATTATAGACTTGCATATTTAGAAATATAATTCAATTTTTATATAAAATATATAACTTTTAAAATTTTGATAGAATCGTGATTCTACGATCCGATCCCATCAGACAAAAAACAATCCTACTTGGTATTGTGATCCTGACAACCTTACCTATGCCCCAAAATTTTGAAATACAGTTCTAAGTAAAAATTGGCTGAAACAGTGAGCTATCCCAAAAACTTCTATATATAATTGAAAGTAATATTGCCTTAAAACCATGAGATGTATATTAGCATAGCTATCCCTAAAACCTTGAAATGAAATTCCAATAAAAGTTGTCTCAAAACCATGAGGTCCAGCCAAGGTTCCAAAAACCAGAACCGGAAGAAATCCCGGTCGGCGGCCGGTAACGGTAACCGGGCGGTTACCGGCCGGTTACCGGAAAAACCGGTCACAATTTAAAAATCAAAATTTGAATTTTGAGATGTTTTGAAACCGGTAACCGGAAAAACCGGCCGGTAACCGGAAAAACCAGAAAAAAACCGGCCAAAATTCGAAAATAAAAAATTCATACCGGTCGGTTTTTTCGGTTACCGGTCTGGATTTTGATCCCTGGGTCCAGCACATATCACCTATGAGTATGACAAATCAGCCATAAAAGTTTGAAATATGGTCCTATGTAAAATTGCCTCGAAACTACGAGTATGAGCTATAGTGGTCAAGCTCACAAAAGGTAGTTGCGTAGTGCTGGTTCATATGACCTAGCTCAAATCAGCCAGGATACGTTGCAATAGTTCTAAGTAAAATTGCCTTAAATCATGAGCTATGGTATGGGATATCTGCCCCGAAAATCTTCAAATGAAACTTTGAAGTAAAAGCTGTAGTGCTAGGATAAGTTGCCTCAAAACTAGTATAAGTTACAGTGGCAAGGGTTGCTCAACTCTGTAGTTCTGGTACAAAATGGTCAAACATATGAATTAAAATTGAAATATTGTTCAAAGTAAAGTACAACTGTTTCAAATCTAAAAAAAGCAGAACTGTTTCAAAAACATATGATACATACTGCCCTCAGAAATTTGACACGTACTCCCTCTGTTGTATGCATGCAGCCAAACTTTGTCTCCTTTTGGCCCTGATTGGCCACATGAAAATGACACCATTATTTTTGTCCCTCAAAATTGCTCTGATAATGATATTCTCATAATATTACCATCTTTTTAGTAAGATATGATGATTACAAAAATAAACTGTCAAAGTTAAATATGCAAGACCTTGCAATGTCCAAAATGACATGTATCATAAACACAGGGAATAGTTCTGAGTAAAATTGCTAAGAAACCATTAGGCATAAACTATAGTAAGGCCAAAGTACACAGTTTCATAGTATTTGTACAACATGGTCATCACATAGACCTATGGCAGTTCAGGTGTACTGTCTAAACTTTCACAATCTGTTTATGACTGACCCAGATGCTGAGTTATATGTAGCAGGGTGTATGTTGTTTCTTATCTGCAGAACTTGGCATACGTTTCTTGATGCTATGTGGCCATAATTTGTATTTGTACCCTTCTTTCAGGTTGTTAGAGATAAGAGGACTGGCAAAACTAAAGGTTATGGATTTGTGAGCTTTTCAAACCCTACAGACCTTGCTGCAGCGATAAAAGAAATGAATGGTTTGCATTTCTATTGAGTTCTACATATTCAATTGCTGCCACTCATCAACCTGCTTTGTTTTACTGTTCCCCTTTTTACTTGTGAACACACTGCTTTCAGGAAAATATGTTGGGAACCGCCCAATTAAATTACGTAAGAGCAATTGGAAGGAGAGGACAGATGTTGAGGCTCTCGAAAGACAAAAGGTTTCTGTCATGTTACCTTCTTTGAGCCAAGTTTGTGTTGCTCTCCTTGTGTGCTCTAATTTCCTTCATATTTTCCCACCTTTCAGAACCACATCCAGAAGAAACCTAAAATGCCCAAGAAGGGTATTCTTCACAAGTAAAGCTCTATTAGGGCATACCGAGGGTGAACCTGTAGATTGTAAGTTCCTTTTCAATTTACAAATTAGCTTTTAGCTGTAAACAACCACTGGTGCCCTGGAAGTACAGTGATACAGCATGTTTTTAATGTTCTATTAGACGAATGCTGGATAATGTTCTATATGGTAATAACCTTTGCTTGCTTGTGCTGGACACTGACCTCACATCACTCTCTTGTGTTTTATCATTTCCATTTATATCATCTAACAAATACTGGGTTTGTCATCTTGTACAATAGTGTCATGGAGGAAAATTGAGGAATGAGAAAAAATGTGAATTGTATAGTCATTTCCTAGATCCTAACCTGAAAGTTGTTAGTCAAGCTAGTGATATCGTGGTAGGTCTTGTATAAGTCAAGAAAGCAATGGAAGTAGTAGCCAAGTCTCTGATTACCTTTTTATTTTTGAAAATCCAGGTCCTTGCTGGTAATCTAGAATTCAGATGGTTACTGGTCGGTTTCCATTGTTTTACAATAAGCTCATCTTCTTTTCAGTTTGCATTTATCTAAGGTTGTGTTTCATCTATTTTGAATTATCGCTAATATCCACATACCTTGAAATAGCATATAATCAACCCTAAATCCAGCCAGTATTGTACATACCAGTTGGGACCAGGAAATCTGGCTCATCATTTAGGTAGATTATCTATGGCTCCCACCGCCATAGATGTGCATGCCACATTGACCATGTTATAGTCTACCATCGACGGCATCAGGATAAGCCGTGATGAGGGGCGCCGAATCCTAGTTAGATATGGTTTCCAGTATTAGCTAAGCAATACTAATAGGAGTCGGGCTCGGTGTATAAGAGCTGGACTCTGCAGTATCAATACTAATAGGAGCCGGGCTCGGTGTATAAGAGCTGGACTCTGCAGTATTCAGTATTATATATAGCCTTGTATCCATAACGATTGAGGCAAGAAGTAAAAAAGAAGATTAGCTTTAGTTACCTCCTCCCCTGTTCTGGTTGACGGCGAGCAACCTGGGGAATCCTGGCCGCCGCCAAGGCTCAGGGGTTCCACCGACTCGTCACGGTTACGCACTGAGATCCCAGGGATCCCAGGGCTGTGACAACTTGGTATCAGCGATGCCCAGTTCGGATTCTGGAGATGACGCCTCCTCCGTGGGCGCCATGTTCAAAGCGCTCCAGGCGCAGATGGCGGAGATGCAGGACAAGCTCTCCGATCTGACTCGCCAGAGTATCGCTACAAACTCCAAGCTCGTTGCTCTTGAATCGGAGAAGGCCCCCTCTTTCGCTGCATCCGGATTCCACCCAGCTTCATCTGCTGCCGCCATCTCCATGCCGCCCATCTCCGCCCCTATAGACCCACTGATGTCTTCCGCACCACCAATGATGTCCACGCAGGGTTACCCGGCCCTAACAGGCGACGCGATGTTCCGCCTGCCGCCACCCATACCCCAGTTCTTTCAGCAGGCGCCGGTGCCACAGTTCCTTCAGCAACCGCCGGCACCATCATTAGTCTCCATGAACTCCCGTCCGCAATTGCAATCCAACGCATATTCCCCTGCTCCGAGATATCACAGGTTGGAATTTCCCACTTATGATGGCACAGACGACCCACTTTCCTGGTTGAATCGATGTGAACAATTCTTCCGCGGCCAGCGAACAGAGGAGGGCGACAAGGTATGGCTCGCTGCATACCACCTCACGGGGATCGCTCAGCAATGGTATTTTCAGTTAGAGCGTGACGACGGGCAGCCAACGTGGCACCAGTTCATGAACCTCTGCCACATGAGGTTTGGGCCGCCAACTCGCAGTAATCCCTTGGGGGAATTAACCCGTTTGCGCCAGACGGGATCAGTCAGCGAGTTCCAGGCCAATTTCCTAGCCTTACTTTGCCGGGCTGATCGGTTGCTACCCCTGCAGCAGGTACAAATATTCACCGCAGGCTTGATCGAGCCTATTCGAACCGATGTGGAACTTCAACAACCAGCCAATCTCCAAGTGGCAATGAGCCTCGCCCGCGCCTATGAGCGTCGGGCGCACATCACGACCACCACAGCGGCATCATCCCGTCCTTGGCGCCCACAGCAGCGACCTCCATCTACACCAGCTCCGGCCCCAGGACAATCACACGCGCCACCACCACCTGGGGCAGCCTTGGGAGGACGTCCGGCAAAACCATTTCGCCGTCTTACACCAACGGAATTAGCCGACCGCCGCGCCAGAGGCCTATGTTATAACTGTGACGACAAATTTCTGCCGGGGCACCGTTGCAAACAACCCTTTTTGGCATATATTGATATGAATGAGGATAGCGACACAGGCGTGGACCAATTGGAACTACAGGCCATTGAAGCCGGAGAACCATCACCTGAGATTTCTCTCCACGCAGTCACCGGGGCATCCAATGGAGGCACCATGCAGCTGGCAGTCAAGATTGGTACTCAATCCTTTGTTGCCCTCGTCGACTCAGGCTCTACTCATAATTTCTTGAGCGCCAGGGCCATCAACTCAGCGGCACTGCAACTCATCCCCCGCCAGAGCCTCAGCGTCCACATAGCAAATGGCGAGAAATTGCCATGTACAGGATTTTGCAGTAATCTTCAGCTCATGGTGAACCAGATCCCATTTAGCATTCAAGCTTATGGCATACCCTTGTCTGGATTTGACATCGTTCTCGGAGTCCAATGGTTGAAGACTCTTGGCCCAATTCTTTGGGATTTTGATGATCTCACAATGATGTTCTGGCTGGCAGGACGCCGAGTCCAATGGCAAGGGCTAACAATTGCTCCCGCAGTGCACGCCCTAGTCCAGACCGACCTGGACTCCCTGCAACCTCTCCTAGAGGAATTTCAGGATCTCTTTGACGAACCATCAGGTCTTCCTCCCATTCGGCCGCACGACCATCGTATTCACCTTAAGCCAGGGGCGACACCAGTATCAGTACGCCCATACCGGTATCCACACCATCAGAAAGATGAATTGGAACGCCAGTGCATCGACATGCTCCAGCGCGGCATTATACAGCGGAGTAACTCTTGCTTCTCCTCTCCAGTCTTATTAGTAAAGAAACATGATAACACTTGGCGTTTTTGCGTCGATTATCGAGCTCTCAATGAATTGACCATCAAAGACAAGTTTCCAATTCCAGTGGTTGAAGAGTTACTGGATGAACTTCGGGGCGCAAGGTTCTTCACAAAGCTTGATCTTCGGTCTGGATATCACCAAGTCCGCATGCGCCCGGAGGATATCTTTAAAACGGCATTCCGAACACACGAAGGTCTTTTTGAATTCTTGGTTATGCCTTTTGGATTAACAAACGCCCCCGCCACATTCCAGGCCCTCATGCAGGATGTTCTTCGGCCATACTTACGGCACTTCGTTTTGGTTTTCTTCGATGATATCTTGATTTACAGCCCCTCTTGGTCAGAACATTTGGAGCACATCCGCCAAGTATTTCTCCTTCTACGGCACCATGAACTATTTCTCAAAAAGTCCAAGTGCTCTTTTGGTCTGTCATCCGTCTCCTACCTGGGCCATGTGATTTCAGAAGGAGTGGCCATGGATCCATCCAAAATCCAGGCGATTGCAGACTGGCCACAACCCAAAACAATCAAAGCATTAAGGGGATTTCTCGGCCTTGCAGGGTATTATCGCAAATTCATTCGCGATTTTGGGAAAATAGCTGCACCCCTCACCAATCTCCTTAAGAAAGAATCTTTTGGATGGTCACCCAGCGCTCAGCAAGCCTTTGAGGCTCTCAAAACTGCACTATCAGCAGCTCCGGTGCTACATATGCCTGATTTCACACAGCAATTCGTTGTTGAATGCGATGCTTCGGGAACGGGCATTGGAGCCGTGCTTCATCAAGGGTTCGGACCAATTGCGTTCTTCAGCCGGCCAGTCGTTCCACGCCATTCTAAATTACCGGCTTATGAACGGGAACTGATTGGTCTCGTTCAAGCAGTTCGCCATTGGAGACCATACTTATGGGGACGTGCCTTTCTCATTCGCACTGACCATTATAGTTTAAAGTTCCTATTGGATCAACGTCTTTCAACCATTCCGCAGCATCACTGGGTCAGTAAGCTATTCGGATATGATTTCACGGTTGAATTTCGACCTGGCCGTTTTAATACCGTCGCTGATGCGTTATCTCGCCGCGACAGTCCTCCAACAAGTCTGATGGCCATTTCTTCTCCAGCTCTGGCCCTGTTTCCAGAATTGCGCAATGAGGTCGTGTCCACCCCAGAATTGCAGCACCTACGGTCTGAGATTGAGTCCGGTAAATTGGGCGCCCCATGGTCAATACAGGATGGCCTCATCCTCCACTCTGGTCGGGTTTATGTGCCAGCTTCGTCACCCTCGGTTCAGACCATCCTCACGTCGGCCCATGCAGCTCACGAGGGTACCCAGAAGACACTCTGCCGGTTGCGCAGGGATTTTCGCGTACCAGGCGCCAAACGGATTGTGCAGGAGTTCGTGCGCACTTGCCTTGTTTGTCAGCGCAACAAGATCGAACACTTACACCCGGCTGGCCTCCTGCAACCATTAGACATTCCTACTCAGCCATGGTCTGACATTGCAATGGATTTCATTGAGGGTCTTCCACGAGTTTATGGTAAAACGGTCATTCTATCGGTCATCGATCGATTCTCCAAATACGCACATTTCCTCCCATTGGCTCACCCTTACTCAGCGACAACCGTTGCCAGAGTTTTCTTTGATGAAATTGTGCGTCTTCATGGCATACCAACATCCATTGTTAGTGACAGAGACCCAGTTTTTACCAGCAACTTCTGGCAAGACCTATTCCGTCTTGCGGGCATCCGTCTGCACCTCAGCTCCGCTTATCACCCTCAATCCGACGGCCAAACTGAAGCTGTTAATAAAGTCATTGCAATGTATTTGCGTTGTTTAACAGGAGATCGTCCTCGTCAATGGCTGGATTGGTTGCCTTGGGCCGAGTACTGTTACAACACCTCTTTTCACTCTGCATTGCGCGAAACCCCGTTCAAAGTTGTCTACGGACGTGATCCACCAACATTGCGTTCATATGAAAAGGGAACGGCGGGGGTACAAGCTGTGGAGGCTGCTTTACTCACCCGGGATCAATTCCTTCAAGATATTCGCGACCGTCTTCTTCAGGCTCAGGAGTATGCCAGGAAGTATTACGATCAACATCACCGTGACATCACTTTTGCTGTGGGTGATTTGGTATGGCTGCGTCTCCTTCATCGGCCGGCCGCTTCACTTGGGTTGGCAGCAGGAAGCAAGCTGGGACCGAAATATTTTGGCCCTTACAAAATTCTGCAGAAGATCGGCTCCGTCGCATACAAACTGGAATTACCTCCGTCTACAAAACTCCATGATGTGTTCCACGTCGGGCTATTGAAGAAATTTCAAGGTGCCCCCCCACCTACGCCTCCACCGCTGCCTCTGCTCCAGCATGGGAGGGTGCTTCCAACTCCATTACGCGCGCTGAAGACTGCTCGGCGTCAGGGTCAACAACATATTCTCATTCAGTGGACAGGCATGTCCGTAGCTGATGCATCGTGGATTCCATTGGCTAGTTTCCAGGAGACTTATCCAACATTTCAGCTCGAGGACGAGCTGCTTCGCGAGGAGGGGAGAGATGTTATAGTCTACCATCGACGGCATCAGGATAAGCCGTGATGAGGGGCGCCGAATCCTAGTTAGATATGGTTTCCAGTATTAGCTAAGCAATACTAATAGGAGTCGGGCTCGGTGTATAAGAGCTGGACTCTGCAGTATCAATACTAATAGGAGCCGGGCTCGGTGTATAAGAGCTGGACTCTGCAGTATTCAGTATTATATATAGCCTTGTATCCATAACGATTGAGGCAAGAAGTAAAAAAGAAGATTAGCTTTAGTTACCTCCTCCCCTGTTCTGGTTGACGGCGAGCAACCTGGGGAATCCTGGCCGCCGCCAAGGCTCAGGGGTTCCACCGACTCGTCACGGTTACGCACTGAGATCCCAGGGATCCCAGGGCTGTGACAGACCATTAGTCAGTAAGCCCAGCCACTGAGGCCTATCTCTACCACAGATTTGGCGAATGTCTTCATTCGGATTCCTATGTGTTTATATTGGTAGTCCGCCCATAATGTTCTGACTTTAGGATGCGCTGTTGTGTGTGTGTGTGTGTGTGTGTGTGTGTGTGTGTGTGTGTGTGTGTGTGTGTGTGTGTGTGTGTGTGTGTGTGTGGTGCGATTTTAGAGTTTTAGGAGAAGGGCCTTTTTCTATCGTACGTAACCCCGTACACTGAAGTATTGTACATTCTGTGCTTATTCTGCAAAGGGTTGATGAATGGCTTGTATCATGCAGTGCTGCTTTGGGATAACAGGACTTGCGAAAACTACAGGAGCAAGTCAACTCTTACGGCAGAAGTCGAGGCGCAAGGATGGTATAATACGCCTGCTGTTACCTGTTAGGCGTCACACTATTACTTAGCAATGTTCCATCTGTTGACAAGATGATAGTTTACCCTTCTGGACTATTTGCGCGAGTTAAGTTTTGCCTCGTTTACGGGCATGACATTTGCATCCTTTGAGTTGCTTAACGGTTTATGTATAATCATCTGTACTTCGATATGCCAGACGTTGTATTGCAATCTGATAGTGGTGTTTTTACTACTTATCTATTTTTGAATGATTTTTTTTGTACTCTCTCTGAATTCTGACCTACAACTCGAATCTCCTCTGGCCACACGAAGGGCTGCCTCAGGAGGTATTTTCTGTACTCTCGGAGTATATACTTCTATTTTTAATATACTACTTAAATAAATAGGTTATGTTTATTTATTACTTTTGGTATCCTTACATACTAATTGTAAGATACTTCAATACGATTTGGTTGAAAAAAATTTATTGGAGTCCTTTATTTTTGCTATACATCATTTTTCATATATAAAAAGAGTATATATATAAATTATGTTATAAAAGTAGACTTTAATAAAAAAATTATGAAACTTAATTTGAAATATTTTATAATCATTATTAAAGTATACTAAAAAAATAAAGATGTATAACAATATCATTTAAGTAGTATATAAGAAGTGTGAGTACATGGTGGTGAAGAACTAACGGTGTGTGGCAAGGCAATGTTGATGTCGTTGTCCGCGAGCTTGGGGTGGGTGGTGGAGGTCGGTAGGAACGACAAGAATAAAAGAATGTTAGAAGGCAAACTTAGAGGAAGGTTAGGGTAGTGGAAGACCGATGAAGTGTGGCAAGGCGGCGGTGACACCGTTGGCTATGGACTTGGGCAGAGCAGTGGAGGTCGATAGAGAGATAAGAACCAAAGAATATTAGATGGCGTGTAGGATGCGATGGTAGATATGGTGACGATAGGCGCTTAACGAGGAAGAAGACAAGGCGAGGAAGAGAGAGAAAGACGATAGAGATAGCTAGGGAGGGGAGGTAGGCAGTGGGGCAGCAGCACGTGGGGTGGAGACAGACTCTGGGCGATGACTCATGAGTCGTGACACGTCTTGAGTCGAGAGGTAGGTGGCGGCGCTGTCTCTTCGATTGATGGGTAAGGTTTAGAGATGCTAGATCTATTTTGGACAATAGAATTAAGATCCAATAGTTGATATTTTGATCATTTTTTCTGAGAAAATAACTAAATAAAGTATAGATAGATCATATATACTTAATCTGTTCTTTTTTACTTACTTTCTAGAATTCGTGCCATCAAATCTTTTAAACTTTGACCGCTAATAGACTCAATACTATCTAGATTGACTATACAAAAGTTACATAATTAGATTTATCGTTAAAAATACTTTCATAATATCATAATTTTATTATTATATTTTGGTATAAAGTTATAAAAATAGCGGTCAAAGTCATATTTTGAAGACCATGAAAAATCAAAAATATCAAATAAAAAAGAACAGAGGGACTATATCAGCTATTGAAAATGTGCATTTCATAATTCAAAATTCAATTCATGAATCATGATGCTGTAACTGCCTGCCGGGGACATCTTTTTCAGGCTCATGGGTATCTCGAGTTGAGTGCAATTAATAAAGCAACTTCTTGGCAAAGGCAAGGCAGATCATTTCACTTAGCATTGCATTGCTATAGGCTCAGATTTACCTCTCCCAATACAGAAACTGAAAGTGACAAAACCAACAAAACAGAGACTAGTCAGCACAGTCAGATGTGTTTTGGATGCATTAACAATAAATTATACTAGTTATCATGTAATATTGTAGTAAGCCTATATATGCATGTATAGGTTAATTGTTCCCAGATGATTGATCAAGGAAGCAAAAGCAAACGCAGGAGCAGGAGCTGTTAATTCTTGTTGAACTGAACATTTAATCATCCGAGGAAAGCTGAGGCTGGAGCTTCTTGTTGGTCCTTCGCTCAGGCAGAGACAAACTCTGGAAGCCGGACGCCCTCCTCCTGCTGCTGCTGAACATCCTGAGCAGAACCTGGCCGGCCATGCGGCGGCGCCGCCTTCATTGCAACAGCCGGAGCCGGAGACGGTGCGCTGCGGCAGGAGGGACAGGGAGGCTGCTGCGGTGTCCTCAAAGTGGGCGTCCCAGCTGTGAGGAATAGGATTTGCACTTGCAAGGTAAAAAAAGTTAGTAGTAAAAGTTAGTTCTGTGCTCTGATTCGAACATCTCATCTAAGGAAATGCGAAGAACCACTCACAACAAGGATCAAAGTAACTATAGTTATGAAAACCAGTGGTAGTTTGATGCCACTATACGAGTATTCAGTAGATTACTAAATTAATAATCAAAACTTCTTTCAAAACATAAAAACCTTTATTTTCTATAAGTTTTGAAAATGGGAAAGAGAGAGAAAGAGAAAGAATGAGAATGAGCAAGGGAATGAGAATGAAGAAAGATTTCAAGAAATGTTAGATTATGAGCACACAGTGAATTTTTGTTAATAACGCTTGCTGAGTACTCTGTACTCACCCATACTATTATCTTCCTTTATTTGGAAATAGCTCCTCCCGAAAATCTACTAGGACCTGGCGAAGTTCATGCAGATGACTACCACTACACTGGATGGAATGCTGCAAACTTGAGCTTACTAGAGTATGACCCTAGGTTAGTCTTGGTAATTTTTATAATTTTGTTTAGATCCCCTTTCCTTTCTGTATTATGTAGTATTTGAGTCCTAGTGATCTTGTACTAAACTATAGCCCTGTGTGGCTATAATTATATAATATTCATATTGTCTCTAATTATTGTTCTGCTGCAATATTCTGATAGGCTTATTATTCATTAGAACAGTGTTCTACCAGGCAAACGAATAATAATCCATCGGCTATGTGTTATTACCCCTCGGTAATGACGCAGGGCATCTCACGAGGGTGCCGGGGCTGTCGGAGCCGAAGGACCAGGTGCGCAGGGTCCAGGAGGAGGGGGAGGTGGTGGTGGTCGGGGAGGACTGGCTGCCGACGAAGCCATGATGGACGCCTAGACCTCGTGGGAGAACCTGATGGTCCTGCGGCGCGCATCCTTGAGGCGATCGGCGTCGGTGAGCAGCGTGAGGACGACGTCGGTGCGGCGCTGCATGACATCTCCGATTCGAGCATTCTCCGCGTCCAGGAGTATCATACAGACTTGCGGAAAACTACTTAGGTCAACATCGTATAGACCTTCACGAATTACGCCAACACCGTAATGCACTTTCAATATT
Source organism: Dendrocalamus latiflorus (assembly GCA_017311315.1). Classification (NCBI taxonomy): domain Eukaryota; kingdom Viridiplantae; phylum Streptophyta; class Magnoliopsida; order Poales; family Poaceae; genus Dendrocalamus; species Dendrocalamus latiflorus. Next base: position 32,443,339 of record CM029624.1, on the reverse strand, counting down.
GTGAGTTCTGACATTACTGATTTCTCACTGCAAATATTATCATTTGTTAACATGCATTTACTAAATACGTGCTAAACAAATACATAACTACACGTTGCCTACATTCGGATAAGAGCAAGAATAGATAAGGCTATTACCTTCACACGAATACCTTTTGTTCTTATCAATGAGGTTCCTTAGTCATCCTTTTAAACCTCACGAGCTTCTCTCCTACTCCCGAGCTCCTCTCATCTCCTTCATTCCCTCTCCCGAGTTCTGCTCTTCTCCTTCACTCCCTCTCTCGAGCTCCTCTCCTTTACTCCCTCTCTTGAGCTCCTCTACTTCTCCCCGTCTTGGCCTCTAGCTCTTCCGAGCTTCTCTGCTCCTCTTTTTTTGCCTCTCTCAAACTCCTCTCATTCTTCTTGCGAGAGAAATGAGAAGAACCCATGAGGGTGTCTGTCAAAGAGAAAAGAACAGAATAGCCGCCCAACCATTAGATGATTTGACCATGTCGCCCAATAGTCATGAGACAGTAATCGCCCAACCGTTGGACGACATCGTCAAGTCGCCTAACCGTTTGGGCGACTTGGCCTCATATCGCTCAACTATTAGACGATAAACCCAACTCGTCTAACGGTTGAACGACATGAGGTCAAAAATGCAAAAAAAAATTTATATGTATATTCCTATAATTTCAAATAAAAAATAATTATTTCAAAAAAATCATCTCCTCAATCTCCTCGAATGCTTCCAACGACGCAAGGGTAGGTCGATTAAAGGGCCTGTTCTTTTTGGCTGCGGCTTGTGACTTTTGGGCTGTTTGTACAAGAGATTACAGAGTAACAGAAACTCACGTGTGGTTTTTGCCGATATAAATAAAGTCAGTAAAGTATGTACTACAATTAACTAGTAGACCCTATCTTGAAAACATACTTCATTTAAAAGTTAGTTACTGTAGAAAAGCCGAAAAGCAGCTTTTAGACGCTGAAAAGAACAGGGCCAGAGTCTAGTCCCCAGGTGGGACCCAACAAATACGCATGGAGTACATTGCTTCATACCCTTCAACTGGACCCACAAATATTGACGCGTTGTATTCAAACTTCCACTATCTTTATTGGGATGCCTTACTAGATGGTGTTTATATTAATTTTTGCTAATAATTTTTTTATATGATTTATTATTTTTAACTAAAAATAAATAATAATAACTGAAAGAAGTGACTTTTCGAAGAAGAGAGCGGTGGAAAAAGTGAAAGAGAGATACGTACGTGTGATGAAAGCGAGAGAAGTGGGTGCGTGATGCACTTACGATCCCTGTCTTATCCCTGAGACGACACAATAGCGAGAGGAGAGAAAAAACCACTTCAAAAAACTGAATGTTTGTATTGACTTTTAGGTTTTATAAACAGAAATCAATACGAATAAGACCTAATTTGCACGGCTAGCCACCAAGTTGCCAAAAATTGCAAAAAAAAAAGAGACAACTACTAAAAGTTACATCATTTTGTGCACAATTGTACAAATGCTAGCCAACGGCTCAACATAGCTCTTGGTGCCTTATGTGCGTATCCCTACTTAGGCTTATTTAGTACACATAAATTTTACAGAAAATAACTTAAATTCTATATAAATCAAGGAAAGCTCATGCATTCCAAGCGGACCTTAATTAGGATTTTGGAAGCAGAGATTTTCTTTTACCGTCTCACTTAGAAATTTGCCCTCATTGTTATTGTAATGTAATTGATGCCGTTTCCACCGAGGTCGGTGCTTACACAGGACGGCAACGGATTTGTCTCATAATAAAACTCACTGTAGGTTCTCTCTCTAGTACGTACGTACACAAAGGCGTACGTACGTTGTGCACAAACTAAGTGTACGTACGTACGTACGTACGTACATACTGACTGAAGTCAACAATTGGAGCAAACCACTAGGTAGTAGTATATGTATATGGCATGCCCTCCTCCCTTCACGCCTTCTTGCTAGCGGCAATGGATCTTGCTGCTTTTAGGTTCAAAAACACCGCCCTGTAAATCCAAACCAGAGGAATCGAACATTACAATCTACTACATATTTATGTATCCCACACCAAAACAAGAGCAAATTTCAACTCCAAGGCCTTACCAGCAGGATGCAACGAAGCTGTGGAAAAGAACTCGGAGCTGGAGTGGCATGTATTCATAGTTGATCCAACTGACTATTGGCCAGAACTGCAGAGACACTCAAATATTACACCACACTTGAGACATGGATTGTGCTTCTTTTTTTGTTTGATGAAGAGAATTGTGAAGCATATCCAACGAACAAGACATAAAGGTGATAGTACCTTCCATGCTGTCAACTGGACGGACGCATAGTCCTTCTTTACCTTGCTCTTTACTTGGCTAAATCGTCTCCCTGAAATACGCGAAATTGGCAAGGACAATTATTTGGCAAATATCTCACTCGCTTCATAAAAGTTCCATCCAGAATGAATCAAACGGTAGCCTTAATTTGCCTCGTCTCCATAACTAAAGGTCCATCTGTGAACGAATGGACACTTGATATTCTTCCAATTACATGCAAGACTTTTCTAAAAGAACAGTACGTAGAATCCTGAATAACAAGAAATGCAATTTTTCTTGCGACAAAATTCTAGGAGCACTGCATACCAAAATAGTGAGTTTCACAACAGACAGTATACTACTAAATTAATCGGGAAATGATAGTATACGTGCGTACAAAAAAAAATCAGACGCATGTGACTCACTTCCTACATTTTCTCTCCAGCGCTAGTAACCACACATTATTCTTATCTCTTCTGAGCTAGCAACCATATATTATCCCTCTTCTCCATTTTCTTCTCTTCTTCCTCCTTGCTATGGCTTTTCTCCATTCTTGCTCTTCTGATTTTTATACTCCTCCAGCCGAATCCTCTTCACGGAGGCGCAGCAGCACATCCTCACCGGACGATGGCTCAACATGGCATCCCTCATGCTCGCCTCCGCATACCTCCTCATTCTCTCTCTCCCCGCGTCCCGAACAAAGGCAACTCTCCCCTCACTTTTCTTTGTTTCCCTACTAACTAAATAAATCTTGGAAGCTGTTCTTGAATCGAGCCTTCTTCCTCTTCTTTGCAGTGTTTGTTGTAGATCTCGAGTGCATCTTGGCAATAATCTGTAGCCTCGTCACCATGGCTGGATCTGAGGATAAGGCCCTGCAGATCGCCATGTATAGTTCGAGTGTTTCCGGCTATGCTAGTGCATGCAATTTTTTTGCAGGTGTTAGCTGGATTGTTATAAACATTCACTTAGTTTGTTGCAGAAGTGCAATCAAAATGTTGCAACCTTACAGCCTATGTGTTTGATCTTTTGCACTATTTTGTTGTTGCATGCATTTTTTATTTTTATTGCAACCCTTTTCTCTAATGTTACACGATTGTTGCAACCCCTTCTCAAATTGTTGCTGATTTTTCGGTTATTACATCTTTATTACAAAAATATTGCAAGCATTGTATGATAATGTTGCACATATTTTAGTCTTTTTTGTTACACATGTCGTATGATAATATTGCAATAATTACCATAAAATGTTTTAACCAGACCGTACGATACTAGCGGCCGGATCAGATGTCCGGGCGCTAGCAACTCCCAAATTAATCCCCAGGAACCTCAGAACTGACACTAGCACCTCCTTTACAAAAAGAATGATGCAGTATCGTAGCCATTTTCTCGAGGAAAGGTAATCGGGTAATCAGTTGCCCGTCAGGTGCAATATTTCTTTCGATAGTAGTTACATCTGGTATCACATAGAAAGGAGAATTGAACAACAGAGAAAACAAATTTGATGGAAAACTTTGGAATACCTTCCACCACCAGACCATAATACATCATAAACATCATGTTGTTCCACGGTGATGCAGTTAGCTGCTCCACTAAGACCTACAGAGGGGGAAAAAAGCTAAGTTGCATATCAGACAAAATGATGATTCATCAGTAAATGCCAAAAGCCAAGACAGTTGCATGCCTTCTTGGCTGTAGTTTCTTTGCCTTTCTTTCCCTTGAAAAACATATCCATAAGCTTGTGGAGAAAATGGCCAAAAGGTCCCGCATATGCAAATCCATAGAGCTGTTTGACATGAGATCGTCAACGAGTGAGAGTAAGAACCGGAAACAAGCAGAATAAAAAATAGTAGAGCAATCGCAATGCTTCCCTTGGTGCATTTTATTCAACTAGAACTAGTAGCGGTAATCTATCTATGACAGATAGTTAATCTCCCATTCACCATTAGTTTCTGCGCGTGACTCTGATTGAAACACATCACATGGATAAAATACCGTTTTATTTCTACAAAAGAAGTAGATGAACTTACACAGAAAAATTAGTATTACTGAATTAGATTTGTGTGGATTGGCCGTCCCATCCCATGGATAACTATTAACTAATGGGAAAAGGATCCCGGTCAGGTTGAGCCGAATAAACGGGCAAATTCTTGGTGATACGTGGGTGCATGAAATAGTTGCTATCACATAGCGATACATCAATTAGGTGTATTCGTTTGTCTTTCTGTTGAGGACGCCAAACGCTACTACCATGCTTGCTTTTTTCTGTAAGCCGCTTGATTGTGTTCATGGATTCAAAGGGATTAATGAGAGCAATGTTTTCAGCAGCCAACACACCTACATAGTCTATAGACACTTTTGGTAGGTAGGTAGGTAGGTGGGGATGGATGAATCAAGAAGTAAATTAGTAGATCTTTGTAGCAGAGCAAGCAAGAAGAAGCTAGCAACCAACCATGATGAGGAGGAGCCTCCTGAGCTGGAGCTTTTTGACGCCGGAGATGGTCTGGGCGACGGCGTCGCTGCATCCGGCCAGCACCCCGGAAGTGATGGCCTTGGTGCGGAGAGGGTGGGCGCGGAGCTGCCTCATGTACGCCTGCCCCGCCATCGCCACCACCTCAGACATGACGCCGTCGACTCTCTCTAATGTCTTGTTTGATTCGATCCAGAGATCTGATGCCGAAGCTGCTGATGCTGATCAGGGAGAGGGATGAGCTGCCGTGGTCAGATTCAGAAGAGCTCTTCTCCTACTCCTCCTCTGACCTCGCGACTTGCGTGTTGATTAGTCAATTAATTCTGGGCAGGCAGGCAGAGTGGAGTAGGTGCGCGTTCTCTTTTTCACTCCCTCCATTCACAGAGAAAATCGCTTTAGATACAGCCAACTAATCTAAAGTTTGGCTACTTAAAATCGCTTTAAAATTTAGATTAGACCAAAAAAAATGCATATAGATTTACCTTAAAAAATATTTTGATAAATTATAAGCATTAGAACTTGTGGTCATGGACCCGAATCCTTTAGCACAGAACATTATCTTTTCTAAATAAAAATCTTTAATATATGAAAGGAAAACATAAGGGCAATACAATACAACGAAATATTTATACAAAACACCTATAAATTATGGCCAATAACTAGCATATAAGCAGTGATTTTACCAACCAGTTAATCCTGCAGAAGAAAAAATGAAAGCGAATTCCATGCTTCGTTTAGCCGAAAAAATTGCTTGTGTAACTAGTCTTCCTTGCTTGTTGCCACACGTCATGGAATTTTCCTCGATCCTACAGAGCAATGTATACCAAATTACCAATGCTAGCGTGACCCCACCTTGAAACCCTTTGGTCATTTTTCTCATCCTGTTTGTCGTTGGGTGCTATTTTCCTTTCAATGGCAAAAACTGCACCCAATTGCAAATATCCCTAGGTTAGACCACAAGTATATATTAAAAGACTAAATATGGTAATAGAAGAGGTGAATGATACCAACTCAGAATTTTCCTCCAAATATTTAAGATTATATTCTCAAACACCTACGGAGGGGTAAGACATAGAATCTTTAACTAAAATCAAATCAACTAGCTCAGAACAACAAAACTTGGAACCTAACCCTTCCCGACGATCTGATCGGCCTCCAAAAGGCGGTCTGACCGGCCCGGGCGGTCTGACCGCTAGTATAAGGGTGGACTGACCGCTGCTATAGTAAAATCAAGTAATGAATAGTGTTTTCAGCCTGGTTTCAAAAATAAAAATAGAGAGAACTTTTGATCCGTAGATTCAAATGATGTGAAATTTTACAGAGATTTATTTTAGGATATCAAGAACCTATTCCAACAAACGATCATGAAAATCATGATCAAAGTTATGATCTTTTTCTATTTGTTGGACGGTTGCACCAAAACCAAAATCGGTGAATACAACTTGCACGTGGATGGACGATGACCAAGATGAGTCTAGATGTATTCCTACACGTCACAGAAGCTAGAAAACCGAAGAACATGACCCGAAAACCCTTGAAACAAGAAATCACTTGGTGAAGTTAAAATCAACCAAAATCATATTTTTCTTGGAAATCTTGCTATCAAAGTAACTAGATGGATGGAGATAGATTCCCAAGGATTATTTCCATCTCTTATATATCCTTGGCATAGTTAGATCACAAGAAGAAAAGAGGAGAGATCGAAATCAACCAAAATCACAAACACAACAAACAAAATAAGAGAGACTTAAGAGTTGCACAACGTTTGATGTGTTGCTTATTTGAAAAGCTACGTTTTACAACGATTCTAACTTGGAGGACAAAGAGCACCCAAGGTACTCACTCTCTAACGCTAACTCTAAACCTATATATGAGAGCAAAGAGTTGAGTTAGATGGTTTTCCTTATATGTCTCCATCCCAACCCCTTTTATATGTGGGCAACCAGCCACCTACACCCCTTAATGGATCTTATCCACAATTATAATGGGAGAATCAGTTAACCCCATACACACGGGTTTTACTCTCACAAGTTCACTTATGCACGTTTTTCAAAGCGCATAAGTATGCGTCCACTAAACCCTTAGCCTTGATCCAGCCAGTTCCACCTTGACCTAAACCCCTCTCCAACGCATCACCCATGCGCCACGGTTTTTATCCAAATGGTTTCCGGTATTTTGGTCAAACTACCAAAATACTCTTTCTTGACCCGGTCATCACTAACCACTGCAAGCAATCGTCATGCACCACTAGCCTACCATGCGTCGCCAAGTCTCTCTCATTCCGATTCCACCGAACCACGTCTCATTTGGCCAGTGCAAGCTATATGGTGGCATCCCGCCGTTCAAACTCGCCTTCAATATTTCCTACCTTTCTCGTACCATGCATGAGCTCACCATCTTAGTCGGCATCCTCGACCATTCTGAGCCTCAACTCCTTTATGAGCCTAGCCCTAATTCCTGCCGTTGATCACAGTTGACTCCAAGCGACCCTGCACATCCAAAACAAAGAAATCGTTTTCAGGCACAAGTTCTTCACAACTTGACCTACATTAGCCAAGACATGCATCGTTTACCCTTAATCCAATGACCTAGATCAACCCAACTTAATCCATGACTCAATTCCCCAAAGCTCTGTTTTTCTGTGAAGATCGGAAGTACCGTACTTACTATGTCGGTACTTCTGCACGTTGAAAACCTCAGCTGGACCTTTCTGGAAAAAAACATATTGCAACTCAACTCGGTACTTCCGCTAAGTGTTACTTCCACATTTATACCTGTGGTACTTCCGCCAAACGGAACTACCGCACTTATACCTGCAGTACATCTCATTTTCATGACACTTCCAGAAGACAGCCCAAATCAAATGCAATCTTTGCAAAATTATTTCATCACTCTACAAAACTTGCAATGGTTCATCACAACAATATCCTAGACCTTCTCACATAGTCCTTCAATCTCCACATTGATAAATCCATTGACAATTCTTTAAAAATACAAATTGGAGGTAGTTTTAGAAAGAGAAAGAGGAATTTTGCAAAAAGAGCTCCAAATGGTCAAATAAAAGCTGCGAAGAACTGAAGATGACCATTTGAAACAGAAATGGATAGAAGTTGCTGAAAATGACAGTTTTGCACAACAACTTCAAATCCACTCAAAAGTGTCAGGAATTATCACTTTAGGTCTATATGAAAGAATAATTGCTCAATTTGACCTTAGTCATGGCAAGAGGTGATAGTAAATCACAGCAACACAATAAAGCTCCAAAAATCAAGATTCTGCACAAAACACCAAATCAAGCTCTAGATGTGCATTTTTACTTATCTTTCTCCCCCTTTGACAATGAAATCATCAAGATGTATGGAAGAAGATGGAGCATGATTAGATGAAGTGACTGCATATCATTCATTTTTAGTATTTAGGAGCCATAAAGATTACCTAAAGCGACTTTCCAAGTATTACACTAAGCCATAAAAGGTGAAAGTACTATCTAAATCATGCCAAAACATATATAGCCAAATAAGCAATGATTCTAAAATTAAATGGATTCTTAGCATGTCAATTTATCTAAAACTGAGCTATGCCATGTTAATAGACTAAATGGAGCCAAGAAGCTATAATTTAGTCATTTTGGAGTGCTACAAGTTCAAAATTGAAATATTATGTTCAAGCACTTGATAATACTTGTAATTGAGCAAATGTAGCATATTTGGCACCCTTTTTAAGTTCATTTTTGGTTATAGTCAAGCTTCAACCAATTTTTTCACAAAATTTTGTTTTCTTGGCCATGTGCTAGATCTCAAGTCTTATACAACCACTCCAAGCAAGAAACTTAAGAAAAATAATCTTGGTCATTCAAAACTCCTCTTGAGTTCATGCCTAGCGCGATGGCAAGCCATCTCATGAGAAAGAGTTGGTAAGATCAGTTTTTTCGCACATAAGAGATCATTTTTGCATTTTCTTAACTTAATTCAAAAAGCAAGGAGCTAATACTAACTCATCTTTCAATAAAAAAACTAACATAGGTCAATCCAAGTTCAAGACTCAACATAGTTAATTTGACATGGCATGAATCATAATAGGAAATAAGACATGATTTAGTTCAAGTTTTTCACATCTAAAGGAGATATCATGACAAAAACTAAGGTACACATAAAAGAGCATGATAAATATAGCAAGCTGAGCATAAGACATGGCAAGATGTAAAGTAATTTATCATGTCACACTAGGATAATAATCAGGGCTCCATGTTGTATTACAATGCATATTGCTGAATTTTAAATATGATGCAATAAAAAGAAATTCCAGCTCTCCCTTTGCAGGTAAGTCAATTTTAGAAATAATTTGGTTAAAGTTGAGTTATATCATCATTAAACGCTAGAAAATCTCAAATAAACTCCCCCTAAACCAAATCAATAAGCAAGAGGGAAACCTTGGACAGAAGGAAGAAATGGCAATCCTTCAAGTATAAACAAGATAGAAGAATCACTATGGCTCAGACTCGTTCTTATCTACCCCATATGACTCTAGAACTATAAATTGATCTTTTAAAATATTGGAGAGTAAACACATTCCCTGTCTACCCAAGGAGCCCAACTCTCGCTAGACCTAAAATAAGTGAGTGAACTCAACTTAGTAAGAAAAGAAACAACTAATAAGCAGTATCTTAGGATCACAAGATGAGAAAGAAGTCTAAACAACTGAGAATGAGAACCACTCTAGTCTATGCTAGAAGGACTAACCCAAATGCACCCAATAAACAAAGTGCAACAAAATGAAAAAGATGTATATGAACAATATAATACAGAAAGTATATGATGCTCTCCCTCATATTAAACTATAACGACAGACAATCCTAATCTCTCCCTGCAAGATCATGAACCTCAAGCTATCTAAAGGCTTGGTGAAGATATTAGCTAACTGATGGTCACTCTCCACAAACTGAAGTACTATATCACCCTTCTCCACATGGTCTCTAAGGAAATGATATCTAATATATATGTGCTTGGTCTTGGAGTGTCGCACTGGGTTTTTGGCAATGTTAACGGCAGAAGTGTTATCACAGAAGATAGAAACAATATCTATGGATAACCCAAAGTCCCGTAAGGTCAAAACCATGCAAAACACTTAACTATAACAACTAGCGGCTGCAACATACTTGGTCTCTGCGGTGGATTGTGCAACACTGGACTACTTCCTAGAAAACCAAAAAATAAGAGAAGTGCCAATGAATTAGTAAATGCCAGAGGTGATCTTGACATCCATCTGATACAGCTTGAAGCCCTTAGATGCTACAAACGCAAGCAGAATCCTAATAGCCTCTAGCCTAACTACAAGGGGCGAAAGTCTTCTCAAAATCTAAACCCTCAACCTAGGAGAAATCCTGAGCTACCAGTCTAGACTTGTTTCGAATGACTACCACATCCTCACTCTGCTTGTTCTAGAAAACCCACTTGATTCCTATGACATTATGACCACTAGGGGGCTCAACAAGCGACTAGACCTTGTTCCTCTCAAAATTCTCTAACTCCTCATGTATAGCATTGACCTAAGACTCATCAGAAAGAGTATGACAGATATCCTTAGGCTTGAAAGAGGCAACAAAGGTAGAATATAAATAGAAGTGAGATAAACCAGACTTTGAGCACGTGACACACTCAAGAAGATCTTCTATGATTTGCTCCGGAGGATGACGACGCTGAATGTGTTTGAGAGGTCCTAGATAAAAAGAAGAAGTGACCTCTACCTCATGATCTGCAGAGATAGGAGCAGAGCCACAAGCTCCAGAAGAACTGGAAGGTAAGGGATGATCTCCCTGAGGTGTAGTGGTAGAAGCAGGCACCTTAGGAGAAGAAAGGACTGGATCAGGTAAAGAACATTCATCTCCATCCTCCTTATCGACAAAGATGTTCTTAGAGTGCACAACTGGACCTGAGATGTCGGGCCTACTACCAGGACTGGCCTCGCCGAAAGTCACCTCACAGATCTCTATAATCCTACTACTCTCATACTTCCAGACCCTATAACCCCACAAAAAAGTCGAATAACCCAGAAAGATACAATCAGAAGAAAGAGACTCGAACTTATCTAGGTTCCTAGACTTCAGCATAAAACACATCCAACCGAAAACATGAAAATGAAAGACATTGGGCTTTCACCCATACCTCAACTCATAAGATGTGCGATGCAAGTATGCCCTAAGAAAAACTCTGTTCAAAACATGACACGTGATGGCTATAGTTTCAGCCCAAAACTTTCTAGGTGTAGCCTACCCATCGAGCATCATCTTGGCCATCTCGACCAAGGTACGATTCTTTCTCTCCACAACGTCATTTTACTGCGAGATGTGCGGAGAAGAAAACTGATGCTCTACGCTTGTCTCATCATAGAAGCTCTCAAAGTAGGAATTCTTGAACTCCATGCCATTGTCACAGATTGCTCGTAAAGCACCAGGGAGCTCAACAGACAACCTATCGAACAAACCCCGAAAATGACTAAAAGTCTCATCCTTCGAGGTTAAGAAAAACACCTAAGAGAACCTCAAGAAATTATCAATCACAACAAGAACATACCACTTCCCATCCGCTGACTGCACTCTAACTGGACCAACAGTGTCTATATGAAGAAGCTGTCCTGGTACATTAGTCATAGTAATAATGACTGGGGGATAAGAAGCGACAATCATCTTGCCAAGTAGGCAAGGAGCACAAACTAAGTCTTTAGTCATCTTGAGCTTAGGCAGACCACGAACGAGATCGTGGCTGCTCACTTGGGTTAAATGATCAAAATCAATGTGACCAAGTCTTCTATGCTAGAAGGAGAGATCATGGGACTCAAAAGCAACTAAGCATCAACGAGAATCACCAAAAGACTCAACAAAATCAGCATGAAAGATCCTCCCAAATCTAGAAATCCCGTAAACTAGACTTCCCAAAGAATCAAGAATTTTACAAGCATTTTTCTTAAAACTTACCTCGAAATCATCATCGATAAGCTTAAAATAGATAGTAAATTATAATGCAACTTACTCACTAAGGCAACATCCTTAAGAATGAAAGAATCATTAATGTGTACAGTACCTTTAGCGATGACTCGACCTGACGAAGCATCTCCAAAAGTGATCGTCTCATCACCTAAAGCTCGAACTAGAGAAGAGAACCAACGGGAGTCTCCAGTCATGTGGCGAGTACAACCGGAATCCACAAGCCACACATGTTGGTCTTAGAAGTACTCCGAGTCTGGGACTGACTCTGACTACTCCTAAGAGCATGAACACGGCCTCTTTGCGTGATCTTGGCATGCCTGGAGCAGAACTCAATCACATGTCTATCCTTCTGACAGAAGGTGCAATGGTACTTCGCCTTCTAAGAGGTCAAAGCAGCAGAATGATACTTTGCCTTCTGAGAGGTCGAAGCAACAGGTGGCACAACGTTGCTGTCAGAAATTCCCTAGACAAAACCCATAGACTTAGATTCTATCTTTTTAGCCTTGGGCGCAACCTCAATCATGCCTCCAGCTGCAGCTCTAACTACTACAGGTGGATGTTTCCTCACATCCTTTAAGAGATCATATTCTAGACCCTGATTAAACTTGCAAATATTGAATTTGTCTAGAATAAGATTAAGTCTTTTCTTACCTCCTATAAATTTTTTGAGAGTGTTTATGAGGTACTCATACTCCCGAAAAAGAGAATCATAGGAAGCACAAGGAGAAGAAGAGTACGACGGACCAAAAGAAGAAGATCGAATAGCATGTGCATATCTCTCCTTATGCATGGCTACCTCAACTTTGGGAGCTTCTCAAGACACACATGGGGCAGACCTAATCCTAAGCATTTGGGCCTCGTAGCTCTTCCTAAAAGTCTCTTGCATATCCCCCATCTTCTCCTCAAGCTCAGCACAGAACAAGCAATCAGATGAGGGTTTCTCTAGTAGATCCTTAGTTAGCCTCACACTTTTTTTATCCAATGCAATCAATTGAGATTTTAGTTTTTCACAATTATTACATGGTGAGCTAACAAGGGCCTTAGAAGCATATTGAACCATTTTCTTATTTTGATCATACATGTCCTGAAATTGCTTAGAAACATATTCAAGTTCAGCAATCAATTTAAGACAATTAGAACAAGAAACAATAGGCTCAAGCAAAGAAGCACATATTTCAGCAATCTTATGATCTGCTTTTCTTAAAGGAGCAAGAGGTTTCAGGTAGGTCATGAAGCATGCTATATAATCCTCTAAAAGCATTGTTCTTATCCTCACATGAGGTGCATAGTGTAGCCTCAATAGAATCAGAATGTAAAGGAGCAACCCTAGACTACTCTAACTAAGCTCGCAGACTAACATTCTCCACCTTAATCAAATCTAGCTCAGAAATCGCACTATGATGCGAGGTCCTTAGTTTCTCTATATCGCCAAGTAAGGAAGCACATACATCGCAATCATCATGGGAGAAAGCAGATCTAAGTGAAGTAAGCTCCCGTGACAAACTCTCTACCACCTCCAACTCACCACACCTAATTCTAGACCTAGCATAAAACTTTTCTAACTTGAGAAAAGCATCATTAAGCTGGTTATAGGAAGGACATATCTCATCGAAGTCGTTGTAGAGATTATCATCGTTGATGCCATTCTCATCAGCCATGAAGCACATCCAAGTGAAGTCGTCACCGTCCTTGGTGTCCTTGTGCGGATCATCCTCTCCATCATCGTCACTCTAGCCCTCCATGTTGCTAAAGTCAAAGTTATCAAAGGTGGTGAGAACACGGTGGAAGAGCTTCTTGGCCTTGCTAAGGTTGCGGTACTTCTTCTTCTTACCTTGATCAGCAACTGGCGGCTTCTTGTTGCGATTCTTGCTGATGTAGTCATTCTTGCTCACACCATCGTAGTCATTCTTGCCCTTCTCCAGCTTAAGATAGCTCGCTCGAATGTGGCTGGGACCACCACACTCAAAGCAAATCATTGGACCTCCTCTCTTTTTCTATAACCCTCTTGTATACATATGATAATTTTCTAGCTAAGAGGGCTAGATCACTCTCTAGAAACTGCTCAAACTGGCCATCGCTCATCTCGCACAAAGCAGCCAAAGAGAAGCCCGAAGCACCATCAGACGATGCTCCAGAAGCAGAAGTGGGATTGGTAACCAAAATCATCGACTGTGACTTCCTCTTGCGACAGACGATGTCAATCTCATGAGTCTTGAGGTGTGAGTACAATGTGTCAAGAATCAAGGTCGACAAATCAGTCGTGTCCTTGATGGTGGTCACTTTCGTCTCCCAAACCCTAAGGTCCAAGGCAGAAAGTATATTGCAAGCATTATCCGAGTCTGAGTATACGAGACCAATAGCTCAGATATTACTCAGAATCTTATGAAATCTGCCAAAGCACTTATCCAAGAACTCAGCAGTAAACATCTCGAATTTATTGTATTCTCGCTTGTACTGGTCCTATCGCACAGTCTTGATCTGGGTGGTGCCATCATGGTGTGCATCGACGGTCACCCAGACATCGTATACCGATGTGAGATAAGAGATGCGATCGAACTCACTCCGGCTAAGACCTTGGATGATGATGTTCCTTGCCTTAGCATTTGCCTCCACATCTGGCATATTTATCGTTGTGATATGCTCATCGGTAGGAACAACAAACCGAGTCTTAACCTTTCTCCAAATTGCATAGCCTTGAGCCTAAATATAAGACTCAATCATGTTCTTCCAAAAGAGATAGTCGACCCCATCGAACAGAGGCAGCTTGGTGGAATACTTGTCTGCTGCCATGGCTTTAAAGATCGGTTAAGACCTATAAAAAGAGCTAACCGGACTCTGATACTAATTGAAAGACCGAATATGGCAATAGAGGGGGTGAATGGTGCCGTTTGAAATTTCCCCCAAGTATTTAAGATTCTATCCTCAAATACCTACAGAGGTGTAGAACATAGAATCCTCAACTAAATACCCAAACCAACTAGCTCAAGACAACAAAACTTTGAACCTAACCCTTCCCGGTAGTCTGACCGGCCTCCAAACAGCAGTTTGACCATTCTGGTGGTCTGACCGTTAGTATAAGGGTGGTCTGACCACTACTACAGTAAAATTACGCAAATAAATAGTGTTTTCAGCAAGGTTTCAAAAATAAAAATCGAGAGAACTTTTGATCTGCAGATCCAATGATATAAAACTTTGCAGAGCTCTACTCTAGGGTATCAAGAACCTATTCCAACAAACGATCATAAAAATCATGGTCAAAGTTGTGATATTTTTCAATTTGTTGGAAGGTTGCACCAAAACCGAGCCAAAATCTCAAACGATGAATACAACTTGCCCGTGGATAGATGATAGCCAAGATGGCTCTAAATGTATTCCCACATGTCACAGCAAGGTAGAACACTGAAGAATCCTAGCCAAAAACCCTCGAATCAAGAGATGGACCAAAAAGGCCAAAATTAAGCAAAACTGTGTTTTTTCATGAATCTTGCTATCAATGTGCCTAGATGAATGGAGATGTATTCCTAGGGATTATCTATATCTCTTACACATCCTTGACATAGCAAGATCATAAGAAAGAAAGAAGATAGATCAAAACCAACCAAAATTAGAAGCACATTAAACAAAACAAGAGAGACTCAAGAGTTGCACAACGTTTGATGTATTTCTTACTTGAGAAGGTAGGTTTTACAGCTACTCCACCTTAGAGGATATAAAGCACCCAAAGTACTCACTCTCAAACCCTAACCCTAAAGCTAGAGAAGAGAGCACAAGAGATGGGTTGGATGGTTTTCCTTAGATGTCTTCATCCCAACCCCTTTTATAGCTGGGCAACCAACCACCTACACCCCTTAATTAATCATATCCACTATTACAATGGGAGAAACCCGTTAACCCCACACACATGGGTTTCACTCTCACAAGTTCACTTATGCACGCTTTTCAAAATGCATAAGTGTGCATCTGCTAAACCCTTGGCCTTGATCCAACCAGCTCCACCTTGACTTAAACCGCTCTTCAACACATTGCTCATGAGCCACAATTTTGATCCAAGATGATTTCAGGTATTTTGATCAAACTACCAAAATACCCATCCTTGACCCGATCATCACCAACCACTGCAAGTAATTGCCATGCTTGCCACGTGTAGGTGCACCACTAGCCTGCCACGCATTGCCAAGACTCTCTCGTCTCGGTTCCACCAAACCATGGCTCACTTGGCCCGTGCAAGCTACATGGCGCCAACCCGCTGTTCGAACTCATCATCAACATTTCCTGCCTTTCTTGTGCCATGCTTGAGCTCACCGTCTCATCCAGCATCCTCGATTATTCTGGGCCTCAACTCCTCCATGAGCCTAGCTCTAATCCCCGCCATTGACTACAGTTGATTCCAAGCGACCCTGTATATCCAAGACAAAGAAATCATTTCGAGACACAAGTTCTTCACAACGTGACATACATTAGCCAAGACATGCATCATGCACTCTTAATCTAATGACCCAGATCAATTCAACTTAATCCATGACTCAATTCCCCCCAAACCCTTTTTTTCTAGGAAGATCAGAAGTACCGCAATTACTATGCCAGTACTTCCGCTCTACGGTACTACTGCTCGCCAAAGCAGTACTTCCGCACGTCGAAAACCTCACCTAGACATCTTTGAAAAAACATACCACAACTCAACTTGGTACTTCCGCCAAGCAGTATTTTCACACTTATGCCTACGGTACTTCCACCAAACAGAACTACCGCACTTATACCTACGGTACTTCCGATTTTCCTAACACTTCCAGAAGATAGCCTAAATCAAATGCAATCTTTGCAAAATCATTTCACCACTCTATAAAACTTGCAACGGTTCATCACAATAGTATCCTGGACCTTCTCACATGGTCCTTCATATATATATATATATATATATATATATATATATATATATATATATATATATATATATATATATATATATATATATATATATATATATATATATATATATATATATATATATATATATATAATCTGAACCAACTATTCCAAAGATGCTTGTTGGAATCCAATCCAATAGACACCTTGCCACACTGTCTAATCACTCCATCATCGCATTCAAGCCATGCAATTCGTGGCTTGTGCAAAAAAAAGTGAGAGTTCCGAATAACTCCCACCTTCACCATGCATGCCTACACCCAACAATTTCGCCTTTCCACTTCCCCTATAGACATCATTCCTCACTAAGAGTGAGAGAGAGGGAGGAGCAACACTCGCCAGCCACTAAGCTATGTGCACTCCCCAAACCCCTGTCATCGACACTCCTTACCCCAACGATGCCGTGTTGGGACCCTTATGCTATTGCATGATCTTTTTTCCCTTCTCCAATCCAAACCCTAATTCGGGTAGGTTAGTGGCGGACATAGAATTTCTAGAATGGATATTCAAAGTTAACAAAATATCATTTAATGGGAAAAAAGTAAAGGTACACAAGAACAAAAATCAAAGTACAAGTTGTTCATATTAGATACAACATCACAAAATAATTTAGAGAAGTTACAAAATAATTTGGGATGCACCTATGCTATGATGTTATCTGACGTGCGCGACCTACGTGCGCCAGTGCGCAACTTGCCACTACTTGTAATCCTTACCTAGTGCATGCTACCTCATCAACTGATGTTGCGTACTCCCTCCCTGGATCCTAGGGTGGGCAAGCTCTACTTGCTCTTTGCTAATGTATCATTCCCCATCATGACCTGCTCCATGCTGTTGAGGCCAAGCCAGAGGTTAGATCCACCCTTGGCACCTCACCAAGTCGCTCAGTTGTTGGCTGCCCCTCGGTCTCGTGTGCTAGTGCCGCATAATTTGGAGATTTTGGTCTGGAGTGGTGGAGCCTGAGCAAGAGAGAAATTGAGATAGAGAGAGGAGATAGATTAGGGTTTAAGGTGGTCTCTAGATGGGTGGATGGGCTATCAATTCGGCCACACTACTTGAGTCGAATTGGGAAGTGGATGTGTGAGAGTGGGCTGAAAGCAGCAGGGGTAAAAATATGAAGTATTTGGCCCAATTACCCGTATAGATATTTAGTATGTTGGGTATTTCGCAAAAAAAAAGGTGTTCAACTTAACACCCGTGAACTACTTTGGGTCTGCCCATGGGGTGAGTCATCATGGACTCTCTACGTACACTGACGCCCTTTGTCGTGTTAAAAGTTCCAATTTGTTAGATGGAGGCTATAAATTCTCAAGTTGAAAGTTAAAAAAATGACCTGATTTTTTTAATCCTAGTTAAAAGTTCAAAATTTGATTTGATATCTCTTCGCATTCTGGTTGTAATCTCAAATTTTGAGTTGAAAGTTTTCATAATCTATTTTATTATTAAAATGATAGAGAAAGATTCCACCAGATTCATTTGAAGGGCTAAAAATTTGTATATTAATCGAAGAAAAAATAGAAAGATCTACACTACTTGTTTTAGTGGGTCCAGATTATGACAATACAGATTAATCAGATATATATTAGAACTGTTACAACTGTATAATAAATACTAGTCTAATTTTCAAGTCAACATTGGTTGCACGACACTGTAAAAGTGTGGCATTTGTTGTTGGACACCGGAAGAATGACAATTCTTTATGCACACTACAAAATCGTTGTCATTTGCGATAACACACTTCAATTATTATTAAAAAAATGGTTCAAATCTAGGAGAGAGAAGGGCATGAGAAGTTCCATTTTTTAAGAAATTTTTATAAATCTGACCATCCAGACTTGATAATTTAACCAACAATAATTCAACCATGTAGAATTTGCTTTAAAACAAATAAGTCTTTTCCATGCCATTCTCTCTCCTATATTTTAAAATAGTATTATTATTTTTAATAGCCATTGTCGATTTTCCATAGTTCTTTGGCAAATGCTATACTTTTACGATGTTCTAGAGCTTATTTTTCTGTTTTCAACCATAAGTATTAGAGTAATATAACAAATACAAGTTTGTTTTAAATAAAAACATATGTATAGTAGTAGCTAGCCGCGCAGTTGCATGAAAAATTTGGTTAGTTAGTTAGAAGTTAAAATCCCCAATTTTGTAGTTTTCTCTCAAAACAAAAGCATATGCGAAAGTCCTCTAATTTCCTTGTTAAAAGTTTAGAATACGGGTTGAAAGGTATTCGTTTCTCGAATACAAACGACCCTTTGAAGAGGAGATGCCTGCCGGCGCCGGTAGCATCCCAGTTATGCCACCAGACCACCATGCAGCAGATGGAAGATCGATTTGGCTTCTGGCTTGTTTCGGCTTGAACTTCTGGCTTATTTTACACTATTCATAAATTTCGTTTTTTCTATACTTTTGGCTTTTTTTTTAGTTTTTTTGTTGGTTCTTTTTCTCGTATTTGTTTGTATTATACATAATGGGCCAACATGTTTTTTTCTATTTTTAAAATTTTTTTAAAATTTAATTATGCTAAATGGACATCTGTCAGCTAAAGTATTTTTTCAGCCAATTACAGTACTTTTCAGCATAAGCCACTCAAAAAAACTCTTTGAGAAGAGCCTAAAGCCCACGCACTCGAAACAGTAGTCTTGAATTTCACGGCCGCCGGCATGCACATTGTTAAACAAGATACATACAGCCAGTATCGATCTTGGGAACAACGAGCAGCATTTGTTGGAGTTTTACTTACTGCATCACCATTTTTGTTGGATTAGATAGTGTGCTATATGCCTATCTGTTCTGTTTAAGAATATACCACGTTTTGTTTTAGACGCTGATACAGTCTTTAATATATAATTTTGACAGCTACTTGTTTGTACAAATATGTTTATTAAAAATATAAGATATTATATTATAGGGAGATTGGATCATATACCCTCCCTTTAGTTGGGAAATTGAGGATTTACCCTCCACATCTCAATGACACGTAGGGTCATCATAAGTCACTGACACGTGAGCCAGAAGGGTAAACCCTTAATTTCCATCTAAATGATAGGTAGATGATCAATTTTTTCATCTGCATATAACCATCATGCAATCAAGTTACGGGCGGACGGCACAAGGCATTCACAGGACGGCCATTCCCTGATGCTGACGGCCGGCCGGCCGGCAGTACTGAATTTACATAATCCCTCTCTCTTTTCCTCCAACATAAGAGAGATAAACAACGGACCTGCCATTCATTCCATTTACAGCCATCAGCCCAACATTCATCCACAAGATCAGCAAAGATTTCTTTTCAAGCGTTTTAATTAAGATAGAAGAAGATCAGCAAAGATTAACATAGTACTCCAAGAGATCGTCCTGGCTTCTTTGAGGCACCGTCGGGAGGAGGCGCGAATGGCCGACGACTATGAGGAGGAGGGCGACAGCACCGCCGCGGAGAGCTCCAGCTCTCCAGCCCCCTTCGACTTGGAGCTCCATTCCATGACTGCAAAGGTTATATATTGTTGTCTCTGTCCCTCTCCCCCCTTAATGACTGCTCGTGCCTCGTCGCTATATGGAGTAGTTGCCATGCATGATGCGTCCTTAAGAATTACTCCTAGAGAGAGAGAGAGAGATTACTACTACCATCAAGTCCCTGATAATTGAGAATGTCTAGCTGCATGCTGTTTTCAGGGCATAAAACACTTGTGCTCTGAGCTCCTCGAAATAAACAAGGCCTCAGAGGAAGACTTCCGCAGGAATGTTTATCTAAGCTACCTCTCCTTTCTTAGGTACGTAGGTACTCCTACACTGCGTACTTCCACGAGTGGGTACGCCGATATAAGCTGTCTCTCGCTTAATATTTTCAAGAGTATAGCTCATCAGATCAGATCCCCTGCTTATTAGTAATGGGTGACCTTGCTGCGTGCATGTGTGCATAGCCAGATTGCTTGAAGAAGCTGGTGATTTGGAGAAAGATGTTGGCCATCTGAAACGACATGTCATAGCACAGAGGAGGCTCATCCAACATCTGACAGACAACTTGTACTCATCAATACTAGTAGCGGAAAGCAGTCCCAAGGAGGAAGAGAGTGTTGAGGAGAAGGATGCGAATGATTGCTCCCCGTGCGATGCTTTGGATGTTCTTCTATCCGAGCACCGGATGGACCAAGCCCTGGAGCTCCTGGAACTGCAGGGCCAAGCGCTGGAAAAGATGCAGAATGACGGCCATCCAGCCCGGCTGATCGCAACGAGCATGTCCGCGTTGTCAGCTAGAAAAGCAAGAGTCGCCGATCGTTTCGCCTCTCTCGCGGATAACCCGCGGACACCGCGGCACGAGCTTCTTAAAGCGCTCTCCGGGCTTTGCAAGCTTGGCGACGCTCAGCGAGCAAACCATCTCCTGTTTAAGTTCTACCGATCGAGTGCTATCCGTCGCGTCGAGGAACTGAGGAGGTGCTCGAAGGAGTTATCTGATGGGAGCATCAATTACATCAAGGAGCTTGCATGCACGGTGTTCTCCTCCATTCTTCAGGCATCAAGAAGCTTTATCATGCTGCATGGGCATCCATCGTCCTATACCTCCGAATTGATCCGATGGGCGAGGGAAGAAATCGAAGACTTTAGCATTGCATTCTGCGAGTATGTCAAATCCATATCACAAGTCGGTGAGACCAGTTTAGTTTTGGCACTCGACGTCGCACGATGTGCCCTCTCCTACTGTTCCCGGCTGAGACCTCTCAAGATTGTCTCCGAGGAAGATTTGATTGGGCTGATTGTGCCTTGTATGGAAGAGGTGCTGGCTATGTACGCCAAGCACTTGAAGGAGGTTATTCGATTGTTCGTTGCTTCAGACGCGTGGGTGTTAGGTAGGTTTCTCATTTCGGGAATACTAAGGGCGAGATCACCTACCAGTGCTGCAGCTGGAGTGCAAATTGAGCCCTGCCTGCTGACAACCAGTGGAAGAAAATTTGTTACCTTGATACAGGTACCTCTTCTCTTTGAATCCCTACGAATATATATATACTCCCCGGTACTCCGCCCGTTCTTTTTTTCCCTAATGTTTTTACTTTTCACCGTCTTCAAAATGTCATGTTGACCGTTACCTTTTATATCATTACATTCAGATATACTAGTAAAATTATGATATTACAAAAGTATTTTTAACAAAAATCTAATGATATAATTTTAAATAACTAATCTAGAATGTAGATAGTTATAAACCTATTAGCGGTCAAACTTTAAAATGTTTAGCAGGACGGATTGTGGGACTTCAGGTAAAAAAAGAACGGAGGGAGTATTTTGTATAGTGTGAAACTTACTGGTAAATTCGTTTTTTCTTTGGCTCCTTAATTTTGAGACAGGAGGTTGTGGAGGACGTCTCCCCGTTGTTAAATCTTCGGATGGAGAATTCAGTTTTGCAACTCCTTGCTGAGTTATTCAGGGAGTATATGCACTCCATTGTGGAGGTCATCCCAAGAAAAGTAGGTGCTTTTCAGAATGAAGCTAGGGCAAGCGCTCCAGATCAGCAATACATGTGGCAACTCTCTGTCTTAATCAACTGCACAACACTAGTATCCTTGTTTCCAACCATTGCTCATGGTATCTTCAAGAGCAATGAAGCAGCATTACTGTCAGCTGCTGATTTTTCAACACAAAGTGAACTGGACGGTTTAATCTTGTTCATTAAAGAAGCAGCCGGCCAAGTGTGGACTTATTTCTGTCAGCAATTTATACGAGACACCATGTCAAGCCTACAAACCAAACCGACAACAAGCTTTGGAGAACGAATTTTCGCTGCGTGTCTGCCTAGTTCACCACAGGGCATGATGCCTTCTTTTGCTTTTCAGGTATCTAGACTGTTTCTCCTAGCTCAATCCGGCCTTTTCTTCACGATGGCTCGCCAATCTCAAACTAATGTATACACATATCCACCTTCCAGAAATATCACTTTTCTTGCGAACCCCAGAATGCAGAAGTCTTGATATGTGGTATAATTTTCTTTGTTCACTCAACAACACTAGTTTGATGAACAGGTGTTGTTCCTACGGGTGAGGCAGTTGAATACTCTGTATGGCACCATCTTAACCGGCAAGGACGGAACAATGAAGAAACTGTTGCAGGAGTTGATGGAGGCTATGATTTTCTGGCTTTCTAACAACCTAGATTACTCTTGGATCCATCAAGCGCAGAATGTTCCTAAGGACATGCTTTTTTACCAGGTTAGTCAATATTGGCTCCCTCAATAATTGAAGTATATGATGAGCCTGAAGAGAAAATTTCTTGATGAACAAACGGTGGTATATGTTGCTTTATCATGTGTAGCTCTAATGCTCTGTTACATGCTAAATCTTCTTATGGATAAACTTAACAGTGTTTATTTTGTGTGCAGATCCAATTAGATATTCATTTTCTACTAGAATTTGCACGACTTGGTGGTTTCTCCTCTGACAATATCAGAACCACTGCGTTGGACTTACTAGGGAAAGCAGAAGAAAAGGTGTCATCATTGGAACATGATATGAATAGGTAACACTTGGGATCTCTCTTTCCCCCAAATTCTCACTGTTGTGTGCTGTCGTAAAGAAATGCTGCGTTATTTAGTCCACACTTTTGTTATATGCCACCTTGCAGTTCTACTATCCGTGAGGAGGGATGGGCTACCGATGCTGCAAAACATGCAGTCCAAGTGCTCATGGGGACTGAACTAATAAATATGTCCGGTTCCCAGAAAGAAGCAAGCGTTAAAAATGAAGATGCTGGAGAATTTGATGTGGCAAGAAATGGCCAAGAAGGCGAGGAGACAGGTAGCCAGATCGATGATAGTGTTACGAGTTCAGGTCAGGAGGACATGGTCGATACTTGGAGCAATGAACATTATGCTAGTTCATCTGTGGAACCACCTATGGATGAAACTGTAGCTTGTGGCTGCGATGGCAAGTCCACCGATGAATTCATAAGCATCGAGGATGATCGCGGTGCAGCTGAGGGCAGCGCCGAAGGAGAAGGTGATATGTCATCAGAGAGTCAAATCCTTGACTCAGAAAATGGAGAAGACAAGATGAAGCGCATGCCCGTAGAAGCCCGTGGCACGGATCAGTGCGGAGCTGGTGATGCCGTACAGGTCAGCGAAGCTGATGGGGTGCCACTGCCGGATACCCTCTTCAGTGGATTGGGAGGTTCAGAGGTGTGTCATGCTGCCATCGAAGCAACTCCGTGTGATCCACAAGATGAGGCCGGTGATCATGACAGTAGTTGCTCGTTCGCCACCTCGCCGGAGTTGTTGCAGGACAACACTTACAGTACGCCGATCCCTCTTGTCAGCGACAGCGCAGACGAGGGAACAAGCCCCGTCGATGCGCTGTACAAAAGTGTGGCGGACAAAATGAGCACGAGCTCCGCAGAAGGAACTGATCCGGGCAGCAGCAGCAGCAGGAGGAGGAGGAGGAGGCAGCGGCAGGCAACCACTCGCGGTGGCCGTCGTCCTGCGGCTAAAGACGAGCAGGGTACTAGTAGCAGAAAGAAGAGGGAGGCCATGAGCAGAAGCAGTAGGCCGAGATGGCAGTGAACAACCTGTTCAGCTGAATGATCCCTATATACATTACACGAATGCATTGCCGAACATTCAGAACTCCGGCTTAATTCAGAACATTCAGAACATACATACATACATACATACATACATACATACATACATACATACATACATACATACATACATACATACATACATATATATATATATATACACACACACACACACATATACACATATATACATGCATTTACGTATATACATACATATATATAGATACATACATACATATACATGTATGTATGTACACACATACACTATTATGTGATTGAGTGTATAATAATTTATTCTACGCTCCAACCAGTTCTCCAGCCTGATCGAGCCCGTCCCCTCCAACCCTCCTGGCACGCCCACCACCGAGCCGTGCATCCCGCCCGTCCCCACCCGCGTGTGCTAGACCCACAACCCCGATGCTAATGTCACATGGCTAGTATACATCAGGGCTAGGTGTGGCAATAAACTCTAACGACGCATCCAGTAAAATCGTGAGTACAGTAAGAACCGTTTCATCTGGTCGTAAATTGGGATATATCTGCATATAAATATAGTATCCATTTTTATTGCCACCATCACATAGCATTTTCATTCTTTTTTCGAATTTCATGAGTTCAGCAGAAGTAGCTCATCTAGCCGTAAACTGGAAATGTATCTAGATGTAAATATGGCATCCATTTTTACTATCACCATCACACAATGGTGTCACATGGTCACTATGCGCCACGGCCAGGTGTGGAAGTAAACTCTACACATGTCCATTAAAAGTCATTTCATCTGTCTGTAAGTTGGGATATATCTAGTAGTAAATGTGGTATCTATTTTTACTAACGCTATCGCACATCGATTCTATTTTTAAAAAACTGTGTGAGTACAACAAAAGTAGTTCTGTTTAGTCGTAAATTGGAATGTATCTGGACGTAAATGTGTATACTGGCCACGGTTAAATGTGGTAGTAAACTCTAACGATGCGTCTAATAAATTCATGAGTATAAAAGTTGTTTTATCTTGCCGTAAATTGGTATGAATCTAGCCATAAATTGGAATGTACCTGGATGCATGACAGTAAACGATGTGAAAAATTATATGGCGTCGTCAAGGAAGATGACGACGATGTGGTGGCAACAAAACTGCAAGACACGAGCGATGATGATCCATTATTGTTGATTAGCGAGCTCCCGCGGCCGTGTGGTGGATGACCTCCCACAATTTTACCATCAATGTGTGGCACTGTGGAAGACAGGGGTAGGGGATGGCGAACAGGGGTGCAGTTTTACGGGCAGTTGCGCAGGGCACCTGGGATCGTGTGCAGGTGGATTGTGGTCCGGGTGCGAGGGGAACTAGTTGGGCCGCATGGCTCTAGTTACGAATAATTTATTTTATGGTCAGGCATAGATTAGTGTCACATGTGTGTATGTATGTTACATGAGGCACATGGATGTCTAGCAATCCACATCAAGAACCATCCGCTACATGAGTATGATTGATAAAAATTTTAAAGTTTGGGTATAAAAAATATTTTATATGCTTGATGTATTTACGGTAAGTGAATTTTGAACTCAGCTTAAACAAGTTTGAACTGCTTTTAAATGTAACATGACTATAGTGAGAATATACCATGAAACTAGCTCAAACTAGTTAAACTAGCGTTGAATTTAATTTTTTTAGAGTTTGATATCTCACATACACTTTTTATGGATATATGAAGATATCCACGTCAAGTGTCACAGATCTCAAAGCACATCAACGAATATTGATTTGGATGCCTAGGCACCATATTCATACGTACATACGCACGCCTTTTTCAGTACTCCCAGGAATATATACCCTCACTTGTAATATATCATTTAAACGAATATGTTATAATATTTCTAAGATACTCCAATATAATTTGGTTGAAAAAATTGCATCATGGTCTTTTATTTTTGTTATATACCATTTTCCATATATAAAAAGAGTATATATATACAAATTATGCTATAAAAGTGAAATTTGATGAAATTTTTCATAGACCGCACTTTGAGTAGCTTATAATAATTGTTAGAGTATACTGAAAAGGATACAAAGGTATAAGAATATCATTTAAACCGTATATAAGAAGTGTGATTAGGTACTTATAGGAGTATGGAATCATTTTTATATTCATATAACTAACTAGTTTAAATAAGTTTGAACTGAAATTAATTTGCTCGAAGGGATGGATGAGTTGCTTGAATTAATTTGCTCCATCTCCACAACAACATACTACTCGCTGGTATGCAAGCATATCCAACGACTGCAGGAAGCTGAAGCCTGCATGCTGTACTAGCTAGTATATGTACGTACGTACTATGTAATGGTGCACGCACGTACGTATCGATGGAGGCAGAACAACACTAGGTAGTATGACTTAATAATAATTGTACTCAAGCTTAGAAGGAGGAGGAAAGCAGGTCGATCGGCCTGCATACCTGCCCCGGAACACAATGATCAAGTAGATGGATGCACGCACGCATATAACATATATGCTGCAGCTAGCTAGCTCACAAGGAGGAGAAGCCGATGGCTTTAGGGTTTAGGATGGATGGAGCGCGCATCGACATATATGTGGCTTGCCATGCCATGCGATGCGGTGTCAGGCAAGGAAGCCGAGCTTCTCCCCGTTCTTCTTAGCCAGCCGGATCAAGCCTTGCCTCTGCTTCGCGTCGGCGCCGATGGTCTTGCAGAACTCGGTGATCACCTGCATATGCATACATATGTATTTTGCATTAATTGCAGAGCAGCGAATTACTAACACAAGACAAGCTCAAGCTAATCAATCATCAGCTCGGCCTGGGAGTACACATGCATGCATATGTAGCAGATGGAGGCGGCCGGCTAGGGAGTAGCTAAATTAGATGAGTTCTTTTCCTAATAAATACTGGAATTATTAAGCAGAGGCAGTAGCACCTGGGAGTGCACGGCGATTGCCTTTCCCCTGAGCTGGTTGAAGCGCTTGCGTCCGATGATGTCGCGCACCACGACGACGACTGGCGCGAACAGCCCCTTCCCCTCGTTCACATTGCCCATCGTTGCTGGCGACCGCAGCGGCCGCGCCGAGCGGGGGCGCACCGACACCGACATGGCCAGCGCGGCCGCGGAGTGGTCGTCGCCGGACACGGAGCTCGACCACGTCGGAAGAGCTCGCACCCCGGAAGCCGACAAGGACACAGAGGCGGCCATGCCGATGATCGCTTCCTTTCTTTCTTTGCCTCCTCCTTGTCCAGTGAACGCACTTTACCTCCACCTTTCTTGTTCGTTTCTGGGTTTCGTTCTTTCTTTACTTGATCTCTGAAGAATGAGAGAGTTTTGAGACGGAAGGAGAGGAGAGAAGAGGTGGTGGTGGTGACAAGAGGGAGGGAGGGGAGGCACAAGAGCCAAGAGGGTGGTGGTGGGGAGGGAGCCACACCAGAAAGAAATCTGGATGACGGATTGCTGGTGGCCAAGGAATTGATTGCTTCGTCTCGTCGTAGTTGAAGAGTAGAGCTTTCCTTCTTGCCTCCGCCCGCCGCGTGTCGCGGAGGAGATGAGGAGTTTCTGGGCAGGAACGTAGGGCCTATGCCGTGCTGCCACGTCAGCATTTTTGGCCTTCCCTTTTCCTACGCTGGCACTGGTATGTTCAATAGATTGCCTTTTAGGATTGTCTTTCACCTCATTTAAAAATAACCTCTCTAACCCTAAATCATTCATCTAATTATTTTATACTATTTTTATCGTAACATTCTATCTCACACACTTACACTACTTGTATAGTAAGAAATAGCATATTATCTCTCTTCTTTATATAGCATTTTACT
The DNA here is from genome assembly GCA_017311315.1 of Dendrocalamus latiflorus. Taxonomy (NCBI): domain Eukaryota; kingdom Viridiplantae; phylum Streptophyta; class Magnoliopsida; order Poales; family Poaceae; genus Dendrocalamus; species Dendrocalamus latiflorus. Next base: position 32,415,280 of record CM029624.1, on the reverse strand, counting down.
CATTGGAATTATATGAAAGAGACAATTAAGATAGCACTATTGAAATTGTCCACTCCACTCATCACAAATTCATATCATAATAATTAATAATGCACCCACAGTTACATAGCCACATAGTACTGCAATATTTGTACCACAAAAGATTTTTTTTTTCCCGACAAGTAAAACTAAACAGTAATACTACGGTCAAGTTTAGAAGGCATGAATTTCACACGAATCAGTTCAATTCCCATAGAAATTGGGGAAAACATTCAGCATTCCAAACGGTGCCTAAATAGGGACACCCCACAAGCATCTGCAGATGCAGAAGCAGGACCTGTCAGCTCAGGGAAGCGCCATCTCAACATAATTGCATAGATAACATACATGTACTTGACAAAGGTTGCTTGTAAGGTAACCCTAACCATTGCTGGGCTTACAGCAGCGCCTGCTCTGTATCCCAAACCCAAAATATGATGAGCAAATTTAGTACAACCCACAACAGACGCCCGTCAATGATCGTCGGCATCTATCTGTACTAATGATAGTAGACTGCAAGAAGCTCCCTTCTACCACCACGCAAAAGTACTGCTCATCTTGTACCAAGTCCCTCCCTAGTTTCGCCTTGCAGCTGCTCTACCGCTCCTCCCTGCCAAAAGCAGCAGCATCAAACGGCATGATTCCAAATGCTTGGGGTGTACTATCTAAAGGTAAAATTATGCATGTAGGGATGACAAGAACCACGGGATAGGGGGCGTTCAATCCGCTATAACTTGAGAGAATTCCATGCAACATACCATCACCAATAGGTTCAGGAAAAAAAATACTTCAGCAGTAAAATGGGCAACATACTTGAATTCTTTGGATCACGGCAGTATCTGCTTCCACACATGCAACGAAATACTTTGTTGGGGTAATTAGAACCGTCAAAATCAATGCCATAATCCTGAAATCAGAATTGTAAGCAATGGTCATTCACAACAAACACAGAAAAAATTGCCAAGGATTTTTTTTATTTCTTTCAGCCTTACTGGCACAATCCAATATTGCAATACTTGGCAAGTTGGCAGCATTTTGGATCATCAAAAATAAAATAAAATGCAGGTGAACAGGGCTTCCTAGGATATGAGGAGTCAACAAGCAGACTTGCGTCAAATAGTTCTGAAGACAATATGACCTATAAGACGATTCGATTACCACAAAGTACAAATACTTGCTAGTTACTATCAGTAATAGTAAATTTGCTCCAATGAATGCAGATGAGATGAGGCTTCGGTAACACCGCCCACTAAATTTGACAAGAGATATCAGGCAGAATTTATTTGCTAAACCATAGAACTCAATTCAGTGACCATCTCTACCGATGGAGTCAGCTACTCATGTTTCCTTGTGAAATCAACATACTTTGATTTTACAGGGATCAAATCTTCAGCCAGTTATAGGCACAACTGCGTGCACACTATTGTCCAGGAACCCATTAAGTGTATTTTCAAATGGTGGGGATGGTTGACTGGTTGTTATACGTTAGTGTTGAGAAAACTATACAACACTTACCCATGTTAGCTCCTCAAAAGCCTCCACTTTCTTGGTTGTGAAAAATGCAAGCTGCATTAAGGGGGAGAAAGAACATTAATTAAACCATTAACATGTAGTGCTTATACTACTTTCACATAGACATCAATATCAATATCTAAAAATCACTTACATGATAATAACGATGATCCGGTGTCTCAACCTCAACAGGGATCAGAACAAGATTTGCATCATAGCATCTAGATGACAGAGCATTGTTATCAGAAATAAATGATTGGACAATACAGATATAGTATTAGTGAATACACAAGGTTGCCAAGGCTTTAAAATGAACAAGATGAGGAAAAATCCCTAGCACACCTATGGTTGGCAAATCGCCCGACATTCCCATAAAATGTAGCATCAAGGCATAGACCTTCTTCGTCCTTCAACACCCCTTGAGAACCCCAATCAGCATCCAGGAGCACTTGATGCATATGCTTGCCATTTCTTGCATTTTGAATTGTTCTTTCATACAGTTCCATACTTGTCAGTACCTCTCCAACATATTCGCAAATGAAAGCTCCTTTTGGCAGCTCATCCATCGTGCGTAGTCCCCAGCCCTTCCCTTCACGTGTGAAAAACACCTGAAGCATGGAATAAAGTGGCATGCGATACGCTCATCTTCATGTTACAAGGCTGAAGCCAAAGTTAACAACAAACGAAGCACCAATTTGCTAGTGTTTAGTCAAAATGGAGCAAAAAACATGTTCAGTGTATACTCCCTCTAGTCACAAATTCATATCGTTTTGGGATACATCCGGTCAAACTTTTGCAAGTTTAGGTAACGTTATCTTTTTAAATATTTATATTGGATACAAGAAAATCATATATATATATATAGAGAGAGAGAGAGAGAGAGATTTGGCTCGAAAAGTACTTCCATAATATTGTATTTTTATTATGTTTTATAAACATATTACAATGAAAATTAGTGGTCAAAGTGATGTTTTAGGGACTATGTCGATGTCCAAAACGACATGTTTTTTGTGACCAGAGGGAATAGCAAAGAAAGGAAGACGTCTCCATGGAATGGTCACTCCTCAAAAAAACATTTATTGGCAAAGAATGCACATTAAGAAACTTTTTTCTTTTTGGCCGGGAGAGCAGGGAAACTGCCACCAACTTCATTAAGAGGTAGCAAAGTGAATCTCAATACATTCTAAACCAGCAGCGAGGCAGCCAGAGACTTCTAACTTGAGCATGCGTTCAGGAGACACCTGTGCCTTGCAAGGCTTACATACCAGAAGGCCTATGCACTGATACCAAACCCGGGTTGCTTCAATGGTTTATCATTAAGAAACTATTGATGACTATCACCAAAAAGTAATGCCATAAAAGAATTACAGCAGTGTTAGTCTGCAAATGCTCTAAAATAGTACCTGCAAATTGCATGTTATCCCATGCTGAATCACACGGTTTCCACACTGCATGTCACAGCCACATTTACTCCAGCACTCCTTAATGAATTTTCTGGCAAGGTGGCCTTTACAAGGATCTGGTGAGGCCTGGTTCTTAGATCTTTCAAGAGGGCAAGCTTTACAGTAGAACTTATGATGCTTTTCTGGGAAGTGATTAATAGAGATGCATTCATCAAGGAAAGCTGTCCTAACCAGACCCTCTGGTGTATATGCAAACTCACCACCGGTTGCTCTTGCACAAGCACATGGAAGTGGTGCTGATAAGCAGTTGCCAGAACAATCAGCGCAACAGTCTTCATCGCCAATCCGTGCAATCGAGATGTTGACATAAGCATTTTGGAAGACAAGGTTTTTTGGTATGTAATAGAAGGACGGCGGACAACTCTCGCTGCCAAATTCATTTACTATAGATATTCTTACTCGTTCTTCTCCTTTGGATATGTCAGCAACATCATGGATTGGCCTTTGCTTAGAAAGTGCCAACTCAGGCTGCCAAGCAACAATTGAATTTTGCATAGTAGGTTCTGAGGATTCAAGCACTGATGATCCTCCAGCAGCATTACCATTCCCATCTACAGCATGCTTACAAGCGATTGGCTTCACAAAAGGAGCATTGGTGTCCACAGCCTCTTTTTGCAAGCTCCCAACATTGCTATGAACTTCAGAATGCACAGTACCCAATTGTGCAACATATTGGCATACCTCATTCATCAGTTTGCCAATAGAAAAATCGGGAGGTAATATCTTGTATGAGTGAAGACATTTATCCTCAACCATTTTGAAAATCTCGTTTAAACTAACGTGGAACTTCGAAGGGTCCACATTGCATTTCAATGACATCTTCACCTCACCCATAGTGGATGAAGCAACATCAAGTTCAACAAAAGGTGTCTCCTGATTATTTTGAACTGCAGATCCTACCCCATTCTTGCATATTGTGACTGCATGTAGATTGCTGTCCGGATTTTGATCTTGGTTAACTATGCAGCCTGTAGCATCAGCACCTGAAGTCAACACCTCCTTTGTTTTGCAATGTTCGATTAACAAGTTCCTGCCACCTAATAAAGTTTTTTATTTTTTTAAAAAGGAGAGAGATGAAATCAGAACAAGCAAATAACTAACAGAATCTCATTGCAAATTGTAATTGACCAAAGCAACTGTTACAGACTGCATATCCAGTAAAAACATTTTTGGGATCAAGGTTAAACCATGCATTGCATATCCACTGGAAACGTTTGTGTGTACAACCATAAGCTAGAAGGGGAAAAAGGAGAAACTGAAACAATATACATGTAAATTTTAAATGACGTAGGCATTGAAAAAAATTGATAGTCTCACGGTGAAAATACGAATTTGATTTCCAGAGCATGCAAACATCTATATGAACTGGAACTAAATGACGGAAGATGAATAAAAATATGAGCACCTCTAGTCTTTGCAGACTATTGATTGGGATGATGAGATAGTGCAAGACGAGGTATACCTGAAGAGCCGATGTTCATCTGCTTGGCAACAGGACCAACTGCAACATCAGGACAGGTGAATGCATCCATTTCAGGTTCAGGCTTGGGCTCTTTCAAGAAGAGAGCATCTTGGGGATTTTCAAGCAGGGATCCATTATCCCCCTCGTAGGTGACGACAGCTGAAGGATCTACATGGTCAGCAGCTTGCGGCGCAGCTGTCAAGGCCCTAGTTTGTCGACGGGTGGGTTGCGGTGAAGCAGGCCCAGCAGCTTGGGTTGAGATAGTTGGTTGTGGTGGTTCAGGCTCTAAAGACTTGCCTTTGATCCTGGACCTCTTGATCAGAGGGGTCTCATTATCATCGTCAGCAGCCATGTCATGCCGACTAGCAGAAGCAGAAGCAGAAGCAGAAGGGTGTTGATCGTCGGGCCTGAACCTTGTTGTACCGCGAGGCTCCGGCTCCTCATCGGTCCCCTGACGATGCGAGAGAAATACTGGTTGAGGAGGGCTATTAGCAATAACCAGTAAACACGAGAGAGAGAGAGAGGGGGGGTGTGGAGGGAGAGACGTGATAGGGGGAGGCGGCGGGGGGTGGCTTGTTGTCTTGCGCGTCGAGGATGGCGTCGGCGAGGGCGCGGTAGCACTCGTCCTCGATGGGCTCCCAGTTGTTGTCGAAGAGCTTGAGGAGGCGCTTGAGGACGGGGGTCGCCTGCTTCTTGGAGAAACCCAGCATCTTCATGGCCTCCAGCGCCTTCCTTGCCCTCTCCGAGTTGGAACCCATCTCCTTGTTCTTCTTGCGCAGCAGCAGCAGCTAATGAAATGGCCCACTGATCACTCCCAGTCCCACTGCCTATTATGCTGGCAGAGGCCATGAACAAGTAAGAGACAAATGCGAAGCAATGCTGCACACATATTAGCTACTGTAGTATGTTCATGTGAAATTGAAGAAACAGAAAGGCGCGATCTTTGCAAGGGAGGAAATGGAATAAGATAAGAAGAAGAATCCCACCGGAATCTTTGGTTGGAATCTATGTTTGAACAAGTGGCACCAGATTGATTGTACCAAGAAAACAAGATGATACAAATCCAAAAGAAGAACAAAGAGGAAACTTGAAAACAAGATAGTAGCGGGGGGGATGAGTAATACCCACCCAAACGAGAGAGAGAGAGAGAGAGAGAGAGAGAGAGGAGCATTTCGATTTGATTTGGAAGGAAGGGGGTGGTGATGAACATTCATACCTCCTCAATAAAAATCAATCGCTTTTAATCGTTTCCTTTGCCTTCTTTGGGGGCCGGGATGATTTCCTCCCAAATAAGAAGGGGAATTTAGGGACACATAGTGGGTGGCGATGGAACGCCTTCAATTGCTGGTACTAGTAAGCGAGCATGGTTGATTTGTTTCACACAATACTACTACTGCTTCTTCTTCCTGTGCTTCTTCTTATGGGGCTTGGTTGGGTTGTGGTTTTCTGGCTTCCAGTTCCGAGGAGGAAGAAGAGGAGGAGGCGAGAGGAGACGGCGTGGCGTCGATCGATGCGATGCGATGCGAGCAATAATAAAGGCTACTCGTGAACTGGGCCTGCCAAAGCCCATGGCAGTATGTCACGATAACATTTGTTTGGCCAGCCCAAATCCAGAGCTGACAATGACATAATAAATAAGTCAATTTTACTCCCTAAAATGCCCAAAAAGTTCACTTAACACCTGCTATTTGTTTAACCCACTAATCTTCTCAAACCATGTCAAATCACCCCCTGTAGCTATTTTCGACATTGGTTTTACCTACGTGGCCTCCATACCCACCTTGTTTTGCCAATATGACACCTACATCACCTTTCTTTTTCCTCTCTTTCTTTGAATTTTGGACACTATTGGACCCATGGACACCCGAATTTCCATTTTTGGCCCCCAAATGAAAAAAATTCCAGATTTGGACCCCTCCTCACCGCGCGTTTACGACAGCGCGACACGTGTCCCAGTTGTGCGGTGTGGTACCGCACGACCAGTCGTGCGGTCAAAACCCAAGTCGTGCGGTCAAAAAATCGGTCGTGCGCTCAAAAAATCAGTCGTGCGCTCAAAAAATTGAAACGGGCGGCCGGCGCGGAGGGCGAGGCGGTCGTGCGGTGTGGTACCGCACGACCCGTGCTACAGTGCGGTCGTGCGGTACCACACCGCACGACCGGACACGTGTCGGCTCCAGGTGAAACGTGCGCTCGGGAGGGGTCCAGATTTGGAATTTTTTTCATTTGGGGGCTAAAAATGGAAATTCGGGTGTCCATGGGTCCAATAGTGCCCAAAATTCTCTTTCTTTCTCCTCTCTCCTCTCATCTTCTTCACCCCGTGCTTTGTCACCATGGTGCTCTCAAAGCCCCTTCTCTCCCACCTCCCCCTCTCTAAGAATGGGTTCCCATCTCCCTCTTGGCTGTGGTCGCGTGGGTTGCGCACCTATGCCTGCGGTGCATGCGGATGGCACAGCGGCAAAGCACCTCAAGCTCAACAATGACACATGGGAAGCAGGAGCACACAACGGCAAGCTCCACCGCCAGCCCACCAGTCACCTCCCTACACTGTGGCTTCTCGCACTCTCACCACCACTCCTGCTCCCGCCATGCCTCCACGGACAGCGACCACCGCAGTAGCCACTCCCCCTCTACGCTACAATGGTGGTGCACCCTGGCGGCCATGGCAACATCCGTTCACGTCACATCATGTTCCACATATCATTGCTTATACTTCCCAATTTAATTTAATTATTCTGATCACAGTGGTTAGGAATCAAGTTTCTTCTTCACCTTCGTTCAGATTTCGTTGTCACCATTCATCGCCTGCAGTGAGCCTCTAACCAATTAACCCATACCCAAGCACCCCTAGCCATGTTCTACATTTTTACGCACTCACCTCCCGCTCTAGACCATCATGTTGTCGCCCCCATGAGCTCCCGAACCATCGTTGTCACCCTTCTTGACACCGCTTATCTCTGGCGTCTATCTCCCCAAATCATCAGCATCATTGGTTTCCTCATGTCGCGTCTGCCCCATTTTTCCCATCTCCCATCCTTGGCACCCTTCCTTCCCTACCAACCTTTTCCATCTGGGTGCTACCTACGCTTCTTCCATGGTTGTTGTTTAGGAAGACGACTCTATATCCAACTTCTCTCCTCCTCGCCCAATAGCAATTGGGTCCCATTTATAATATTTTCCTATTACAAAGAAAAACTAAATTGTGGATTAATGGCAAGCGGGTCCCGCTTAACTTATTTTTTTAATAATCATAAGGTGATGTTTTAGGGATTTTTGGTTAGATCCAAGGACTAGGATTATGTGTGACTAGATCCGATGGTTATGGTAATTTGGGGAGATTTGGTGGATCTTATGTGGTTTGATCTATGCATACATTTGTGTGGATAGAGGAATTTCTATGGTTCAATGATATCATTATCCACATATGTTGACAAAACAAACGCAAACATGAGCCACATAAGCAAAACCGAGCAGCAACCACGGTGGAAAAACCGGATGCAAACATGAGCTAGTAAGCAAAACTGTTGAGCAAAGCAGTCATCGAGCAAAATACGGTGTGATTTGACCTTGTTTGGGAAGATAGGGTTAAATAAAACAGTTGTAAACTTGAGTAAATTGCACCATAAGTACACAAACTTGTGAAGTGGGTATATCTAGATCACTAAACTATGAAACCGTGCATTTATGTTAATGAACTTGTCAAACTTTCCAAAAGAGGTTTTGTATGGCTAACAAGGCATTCACGTAGCGCTAATGCTTATATGGCATTTATGTGGGAGCCGTTCTCCTTCTTTCTCTCTTCTCACCTACTTTTTCTCTATCCTTCACATACTCTCTTCTCACTCTCTCCAATGAACCCTAGTTGGTCGCTGATGAGGATTGTTGACTTGGCCAATATATTCGATCAGAGTAAAAAACTCCTCGTCTAAGCTCATATAGTTAGGATCCACTAAGTACTTTCTCTAGCCTATGAGCGCATAACAGATGAAATTTCCCCTCTTTAATAAATATAACTAGTCAAAGACTAGTTACACCCAAATGATGACTAACTGTGGTCTATTACAACTAGTAATCGTTCGCTTCCTCAAGTAGAGTATTAACCGGTCAAGACTGATACGGTTTTACATGTGGGTATTTAATTCAATAATGAGAGCAGTTAATGGCGATGTCCAACAAGTTATGATGTTTGAGAAAGGACACAACGTTTAAAGACTGCCACCCTTTAGATTTGTATAAATATGGAGGCTTATACGCCTGCAACAACATAACAAAATCATTCACATTCATTGTCACACTCTTATAAATATTCTTTGGCCACATTAATAAAATATATTGGTGATTAGTGTTTCTATTTTTTATTCTCGCAAGTTTGCAAAGGTCGTCGCATTCTTCTTCGTTGGCTTTTCCCCCATCTACATCTACTAACAGTTGCATCAGCTCCATATGCATCTCATGCGACCAAAAAACAATAAGAATTCACCTCACAATTAATATCATCACTATAGTAATCTCACGATTTCCTTCTCAATCAAAACCAAATTACTTTTGAATGCTTTGGAATGGCGTTGATGGACACGCAGATGGTCATGGCTGACGGGTGGACACAAAGGCCTTTACTTTCTCATGTCAGCGTCCACATCAACGCCACATAAGCATTTGTACCATGTGGATGCCTTGTCATTATTAGAAAACCTCTTTTGGATCTTCTTTGTATGGTTTAACAAGTTCATTGACCTAAAAGCATGATTTTATTTTTTTTTAGCGACCTAGTTGCATCCATCGCACAAGTTCATGTACCTGTGGTGCAAATTACTCTTTAAAGTTCACAAGGTCGCGTGGACTTCTTGGATAGTTGAGGGGAGTAAAATGGATTTATTTGAATAAATAAAAGAGGAGGGGCAATTCCGCAAACAAAAGGAAGCCGGAAGAGACGAGAAGACCTACCCAACCCACTCAAGTAGATAAACCCTAGCTGCTCTAACTTTGAAACCAATCTGATGATACAGGAAGATAGATGTCATTGTCTTCCTCCGCCCTTGGCAAGCACGATGGCAGCGGTAAGGGGGAGGGCATCCTGGCTTCCATCTCCTGTCGTTCATGGCAGCGTAAGGGCATGAGGCGGTGCCGAAGGCAAAGAAGCTTTTGCGGAGCATGGGGAAGGTGGCATGGATCGTAGGGACGACATTCCTCGTGATGTTGGTGTCGCTTATCAGCGAGATGGGCCATGGGCAACAACTCAACGACTTCAAGCTCCAGTAGCATGCGCTCCTCGGTGTGCCATCGCCCACCAAATAAATATCTCGTCTTTCCTATCTATCTATGATATGATGATCTACCGGTGGCGCCTTGCATTTGCCTTTGCCTCTACCTTGTTCAAGACTTATTAATCAATCTCATTGTGATGCCCTGTGTCATTACCCCAAAAGTAATAACACTTAAGCAACGGATTACTATTCGTTTGCTCAGTAGAACACCACTTCAATGAATAGCAAGCCTTCACTAGAGTTACGCAGTGGAGCAATAAATAGAAAGTGCGCACTCATACAGTGGTTAGCCACATAGGGCTATAGTCCTAATTACAATTTATTTAATTAGAAGAGACGGGATTTATACCATATCCCTTGATGATCCTGCTCCACTGGACATCTACTCGTCCCAACCGCCGTATAAGGTGTCCACCTTACCCTGGTCTTCGGCGTGATTGTCCTTGTCCCAAGCGGCCTCATCTGCGCTTGCATATCCGGTATCCCACTCAGAGTACTCCCCAGTCGAACTGGGGTCTAATAAGAGAGTATAGTAAGAGTGAGTACTGGTGTACTCAGCAAGCAACAATAGTAAAGATGCATTGTATATCTTTTTTATGTTTCTTTTATCACAGGTTCTAGATTCATCTCCTTTATAGAGACTACTTTATCAAATTAAGTTGCCAATTTTAATTTATGAAAAGACTACTAGTTGTCTGGTGAGAAGAAAGACTCATAGTGGTCTCTGCAGCCTCCAATTCAGAAGACAACCATGAATTCATGATTTTATATATAGCACTACGCAAGCTTGTGCCACTATACCTATAGCTACTTTGAGCTCTCTTGAAACTAGGTATCCCATATTTCATTAGATGCAGTGCCAAGTTCAGATTATGGAACGTTTTTCTACGTTACATTACTAATTCTCCACTCAAATATTTTCCGTCGGTGATCTAGGGTGATTTCTCACCCTCACCCAGCACTCACCAACCTTAAAATATAGTTGTCACCATTTCAATTGGTGGCAGATCCTCTGTCATCAATTGAGCTAACATCAGGGTCTATTGCCAATTCAATTGAGAACAGAAACTATGTCACCAATTTAATTGATGACTAGGCCTCTATCGTCGATTTATTTGGCAATTTGTCAACAAAAACCTACACTGTCACGTAGGATCATCGTCATTTGTCATTTCAAATGACTGAGTGCTGTTATCATTTGGAATAGCAACAGTATGTTATTATGTAATTGTTCGGCGATGATATATTTATGTAATATTAATACAAATATATTTATTATTTTAAAAAAAATCGTCTGTCCCTCTGGGTAGATCCTGTTACCTCCGTCCCTCCTGATATTCACGTACAAGCTAAGGCTGAGCTAACCATCCAGCCCTAGAGCTGAAGCTGAGCATGTAACGCAGCACAAGCAATACTAGCACGATGCAAAGGAAGAACGAACGCAACAGCTGCTCTCAGTGTAAACAGATAGCATTAGCATCATAAAGCAAGCGTCTAGCAAAAGTTGCAACGACAAGACGACGGACACATTCATCCACAAACTGGTGCGGCAAACTCAAGCCAAACAACCCCAAAAACGCAACCTAACGGAAAGGAGTACTCTAGTACTAAGTTCAGCTATGGATCTCTCCCTCCCTCCCTCTGACGGACGGATCAAAACCTCTTCTCATGCTCGCAGCATCCTCCCATCCCCCATGGCATGGGACATCAATCAGTTCCTAGCGTGGCTCCCCAATATGCCCCTCTCGTGGTGAGGGACACGCTGGTAACCATTCGTCCTCCCACGGTTGCCATTGTACTCGTTGTCGCCTCCACCTCTCGAGTATCCTCGGCCACCTCCTCCGAAACGACCTCTGCCTCCCCTTCCTGCCAATTGTCAACAATACACACAACGTCAAAAACAATCTGACACAGTATGTTCCAAACTAGTGGATACATAACGTGCACAAGTGTCATGGATATCATGCTGCTGCTGCAAGTATTTAATGTAGCCATGAAGTTACCATTACCAGCCCAAGCAATAAGATACCATGGGTGAATGGCAACAAAGCGCAAAAATGCACAAGCTATATCGAAGAAAGAAATAAACTTACTTCCACCTCTTATTCCGCTGTTAGGCTTCCGCTCCTCAACATATATCTGCCGTCCATTTATTTCAACTGTTGAAGCCTGAAATGCAACAACACAAATTTAGTATATGACCAGCTTAACCATGATAACAAACGTCATCTGCCATAGCGCACACAGGGAGAGAAAAGCAACACACCAATTAGCAAGCTTAAGCAGTATAATAATGGTAAAGCATGCAACAAACTTGGTGCAAAGGAAGAAACGTAACATAGTTATGTTACAACGAAGGATTATACACACAAGAAATTGAATAAATTAAATGCACCAAATAATTTGAACTTCAATGGACAGTCACCTTTAATGCATTGTGGACACCACTGAGTTCCTCGAATTCCACAAACGCATAGTAGCCACCAGTCTCCTGCCAATTCCATCCCAACACCAATCAAATAAAGATCTATTCATATTATACAAAGTGAAGAATCTGAGTCAAATCTAATTGCAAACCTTGCGGCTTCTGATAGCAACACCATCAGGGATGAGCCGGCCAAACTTCTTGAACTCATTCTCAAGATCAGCCTCAGTTACAGATGATGGCACATTCCCAACATAAACAGATTTGCTCTCTACTTTTATGACAGAAAAAGTTAGGACTCAGTAAACAATGCGCAAGTCAAATCAGCAAAGGTATTATGATGCTAGCATGAAGTAAAAGACAACCTTCATCATCATGGGCAGCAACTTCACCATAGACCTCAGATTTTGCCTTCCCAGCTGCCATCGACGAAGTCAGAACCGAATGTTGGGCAGTCAGATGTGCTGCCTGGCTTGGCTCGGTTGTAGGGTGAGAAGACTTATTCACAGGGACTGGCTGGGCCACAGGGAACGCAGGTTGAGCTTTTGCCGTTCTTAGCTGCATGAGCCATACAGTTATGATTTTAAAGATGTATCAGATGATACCACAACACATCGCATAATCAAGCAAAGGAAGATGCAACATACAATGGAAGCATAGGTCTTCTTCACTGGCTCCACAATAGGCTCCTCTACGTGAGGCGGTGGCACAGGTGGAGGTTGCACTGGCTCCTCTGGTGCCATCGTCATTCCATTAGAAAAGGAAGCAAGTGGTTCTTCTGGCAGAGGTTCCTCTGCCCAGCTGTCTGACTGAGAAACTACTTGCTGCGGTGGCTCAGAATAAGTATAATTGTCAACAGTGTCGTTTTCTTCGGATGTTATTGGGACAGCACATTGTGTTGTTTGATTTTCTTCTTCATGAATGTACTCTGGAACTGCAGGCAAAACATTTTGTAGTCAAACATTGGCAGAACTATAAAGCAGTGGCAAGATTAGACCATGAACAAGAACTTTTTAATTCATGTAAGACAGTATTGTTTTGCCACTGCGGCATTCTAATTTGAAACCATCACTATTCAACTGGTTTGCTGTCCAAACCATCATTTCTGTTGAGGACCACAGATATTAAACACAACAGCATGCCTGTATGTTCTCAAAGCAATGAACCTTCTTTTATGGTGCCACTGGAAACAAGTTGCTGAAATCTGGTTTAAAATTAAATACCCACAGTAATGTGTCAAATAAGCACTGCAGACCAAGCCTACTGATATCTGAGTATCAATGAGAAAACAGAATGCCGAAAGCGGTATTTTTATATAGTAGTGAATAAAACAGTGGGCAGCATAATTAAAGTATGCACAGGTGAACAGATATGGCATATCCTGGAACATTCGCATAACACGAGACAGGACAGTTTAAATGAAATGTGGAAAGGAAAAGCAAGGAATACAGTTGACTAGTTCACACGTAATCACAACAAAAATAATAAGACTGAAAATTGTAAAGGCAGAATTCTTATACACTTATTTATGATGCATCATCAATCATAGATCACATGTCCATAGTTTCATACCAGTTTCGACGACCGTGTTGGATGCCAAGTTGCTCTCATAGTTTTCCTGAGCAATCACTGGTGCAGGCTGCACTTGTTCTTGGTCAACAAAGTGAAAATAATCATTGAGAACAAAGTAACCCTTCTCCTGCGGAGCAAGGAAAAACATCTGGATGAATTTCCTTTGGTGGCTGTACTCCTTGGTCTGTACAAGACCAGAGACCATAACTAGCACCCCATCGCCCCATGAGTTGACAAAGTTGGCGGTTTTTATCTCGATTTGGGTGAAATTCAGGGACATGATGAGAGAGTGTATATCCTGCAGAAATAGCATGTGTTTATAGGGGAAACGCACAAGACATGTGAAGTAACCAACCAGAAAGTAGCGAAGACAAAATTAGATCTCATCAAGCATGTAGCTGAGTTTAGAAGCAATAAGAAAACTCAGCAGAGCGGGCAAACGAAGTGGCAATAAGTAAATTGAACTCAGCAGAGCAAACAAATAAAGTGGCACGCACGATGCTACATTATGATAGGAAAATATTATACAACCGACATGAAATCGACGCAAAGATGGGAAGCTCAAACAGCTGCAAGTAAGAGCGTGAATAAGCTGCTAATATTAGTAAACGTAATCATCACTTGTTCCATATAGCTAAGGGGTATTGGATGGATAGGGATAATGGCTGACTTTAGGAGCAATTAGTAAATTCAACTCAGCATGATCAGAGTGGACAAACAGAGTGTCGGGCAAAAAGGCTACATTACGACAACAGCTACGTAATTTTCGAGCAAGCATCGTATTGAAGTGTGTGAATTAATAGGACAGAAGAAGAAGCGCATGGGCGAGCATAGATGCAATCTGGTAAGCGAAAGAAATTGTGGCATTGCAGGGACGGTAAGGGAAATAGATTGAGGTGATGGCCGACATGCAGTAAGGGGGGAGATTAGCACGGCCACGGAGGGAAGAATATTGGATACAGACCATCATGGTGTTGGCGGTGGTGTTGGTTCCGGTGAGGTCGTCGACGCGGACCATGGTGCTGGCGTCGCTGTAGAACTGGTGGACGACATCGGGGGTCTGCTGCAGCAGGTTGTAGTAGTTGCGAAGGAAGTAAGTCCCCACCTGCAACAAAACAAATCCAGGATCGGTCTCAGCCGCAGCAACAAAACCCAATCGCAATCCGAATCAGATATCTGAACAGAGGAGCACCACGGGAATGGGGTTAGGGTTTTGCAACCCAGGAGAGGAGACCCAGGGTGGGCGGCGGGAACTTACTTGAGTCGCCGCCGCCGAAGCCATGAGGAGGAGTGGAGTAGGACGAAACCCTAGATCTGCTGCCGCCGCGGGCAAGATCTTACAGACGAAACAAGGAAGCGCTCCTCTTATCCGCCGCCGCCGCCGCCGCCGCCGCGATACACAGCACAGTGGTCGCAGCCGCAACCGCGCAGGATGGATTGGTGTGGTGGACTCCCCCTTCCTCTGCCCTCCTCTGCCCTGCCGTCTTTTTATTTTTCTCCTCCTCCGCCCGTCCCGTCCCTCTTAAACCAGTATTTTTTGTTTCCTTAAATTCCCTCCTGTTTCCGCAAGACTACCCTACGCCTTGCAGCGGAATTATATAGAGATTAATTTATTAGTTATAATGTTTAAACAAATCAAGATGAAAAAATAGACAATACAATTAAAGAAACATCTTTGATACCGACGGTCGACAAGTAAGAGATGTTATATGGCGGCCATGCGGATTATCCAAAAACCGCATGGTTATCGTGCGGCGGGCACTGTAGCACCTCGTGGCCACCTACAGTTGCATTGTAGCAAACTGTAATAATTTTCAGAAAAATATATTTAGTATACTTTTTGTAGAAATTTTTAAATATAGAAAATGAGTTCCAAAAATTATAAAAAAATTGAAGCCTCTCGACACAGCGTACTTGTTTGAGTACTTTTTCTATAATTTTATACGTTCTGAATTTTCTCAAAATTTTACTTAATTATACTATTTTAGGAATTTTTAATGTAAAAAATGGGGTCCAAACATTATGATTTTTTAGGATGCTGTTTACACAGTGGATTTGATTGTGTAATTTTTTATAATTTTATATGTTCTAAAATAGTCATTTTTACACAGTGGCTCCTACTCTATTTTGTTTGCCATCGTTCTTCGGAAGGTGGTTATTTCAAAACATATAAAATTCTAAAAAAATTTTGCACAATTAAGTACATTGTGTAAGGAGCCTTCAAAAAATTCATAATGTTTGGACCTCATTTTCTATATTAAAAAATTCCTACAAACTGTATACTTAAATGAATTTTCAAGAAAAATTCAAAACGGATAAAATTATGAAAAAAAAATTACAAGCAAATACACTGTGTCAGGAGGCTCCACATAAAAATTTATAATTTTAAAGCTCATTCGCTATATTTAAAAATTCCTACAAAAAGTATACTTAAATAGATTTTTTAAAAAAATTGCTACAGTATCACCGCACGGTTGCTGTTCGGTTCTGACTAATCGACACGACCACCATGCTGCATGGCTTATGTGTTAGCCGTCAATCATTTCCGTACGGTGGCTGTATGGTGGAGATGCTATTTTTGTAAATTTCGCACGATAAATACTATTTTGCTAGTCACATGTCAAATTCTGCCATTTTGGCCAAAGATTCGACGTTGGGAGGGCGTACAAGTAAAGTGGAATCGGTCTTTAATAAAAAGAAAGTCTAGTGGTTCTGGTCGTTGATGCTAGCCAATTGAATTCAATCCAATGGTTTATGTTGCGGTTCCCGTTCCCTTAAAACTTTTATCATTTGAAGTAGCGTGGACAGGTAGCCCAAAGATGACGATGTAACAGCTAATTCCAAAACACTATGTTACAGACAATTTGATGTTTTGGATAACTTAATATTATCAAAATAAATATGTCCACCACATTGCCCTCATGATTATATGAGGAATTTGTTTTTACAAATTTTCCGTCAATTTGATGTTTGTATAGGCTAGATGTCAGTTGGCTGTCTTGAATCCTTCATTTGACATGTTTGTTTTAACAGTGTAGAGACGTTTAACTGAACAAGCTCAAAGAGTGGACATCTTGACATGAACAAAATCAAGCTATCTACTCTTGTGTGATGCGGCCCGGATGAGAAATAGATGGAGCCCATGAAAGAGAAAAGACGACCACCCCTGAGTTGAGGTAGGAGGGCTAGTGTCTCCAATGAAACCAAGGGCAGGCCCAGCAACAACCTTGTGGTAGCATGTTTCGGTAACAATACTGAGTGTAAGCAAACAAGCAAAGGAACGCCAATCAATGTGACGATCCACATTTTTACTATGGGGTTAAAACGCTAGTCAACAGATTATTATTTGTTTTAGCCTATAGACTATCACTCCAACGAATAATAAGCCTATCAAAGTGTTGTAACAGAATAATAATTAGAGACAAAACACGATATTACAAGAATATCACCACGCAGGGCTAAAGTTTATTACAAAGCCTCAAGGGCTCGAATATCACAATCTTCTACACTTTTAGGAATATCCATTCCTACCCCTAATCTCTTGCTCATTATTATCCTCTTTTCTTCCTCATTTTCTTTCCCTTGATTTATAGAAAATAAGGTTTGGTTGTTAGGTTTTGAAAGAATTACAGATTATTAATTTAGAAAACTACTGAACATTCATATGAATAGCAAAAACCTCCATAAGTTTCCATAATTCTCCTTTCTCGGAGACAGATGAATTCATGATTTATATAGTATTGCATAAGCTTGTACCACTTTACCCATCATCACTTTGATCCTAGTGGCTATGGATCTTCACATTTCCTTATATTACATGGAGTATTTGTGGGCTCTTAGCCTACACAAAAGATTAAAATGCCCGTCTTATAAAGAACTGCCCTATAGATACAAGTGAAGGGCATAATTGTCATTCATTCATGCACCAGTAGCCCTTTGATATGCGCTTCATCATATACAGACCTAGAAGTTGGACTGTGTCATGTCGGCACGGCACGGGCCTGGCAACCACCCCATCGTGCTGTGCTGCGCCGACACGACTCACCTCCGGTAAGGCCCAGGCATGGCCCATGGCACGACGGGCCACCTTCGTGTTGTGCCGGCCTAGTCCCAACCTTGTTTCCAATTTAGAAGAAAACATATGGGGAAGGGTCTAATTGTAATTTCCATGAAGTTTGGAGCTGCATTGGGAATTTTGGACCGTGCCTGCCCGAGCATGGCCCATTGGAGCATGCCATGTCGTGTCGCCCGGCATGCCCGATTCTCGAGGCCCGGCCCAACCCAATAGTTCATGCCATGTCGGCTCGCCCCGCCACATGTCATGCATGGGCATGCCATGCCGGCCCAAAAAAACACGGCCTAACTCCCGGGACTAATCATATCAGACATCCATCATGCTGTTCTTATGGGGTCGACTAACGAGTGGTCATAGAGATGAGAGCATATTGTTGGGCTCGCGGGACCTACCTATCATGTAGGACCCATTGGGGATGGATGCACCCCTTGGACAGCCTCAACCCTTGATGATAATTCCCCTAATGCCTTCAGCGCTATGGTAGCCTCTTGAGCAGTTCCAGGCATGCAGACCTTGAGGATGAGGGGCTCCTCAGGAGTAGGGGTTCACTTCACAGGCACCATCGCTAGGCCATGTCCTCCCCTAGGTGGGTGTTAGTCATTCCTCCAATAGTGTATGTATGTGGTTTATGTTATAATTTTCTATTGCTATTGAACGAATGTAAATTTCATATGGGATTCTGGATTTAGTTATAATTATGTGTGCACAATGAAAATTTTGGTGGGGATACTAACCTACTAGATAACTAGTTGATAGGGAAAGTCCATATAACGTCTTAAAATTTGCTCAAAAGTTCATCCAGTACCTCGAACTATAAAATCAGACATTTGAACTCTGAACTTTGTAATTAGTTCAAATAACACACTGACCTGGTTTCGGATGGTGGTATTGCTCGTGCGGCACGATGAGTGGCTTGTTTTACAATGTAGGATGATACATTGGTCAAATTTAAGTGAATGATAAGTAGGGCCTATAGGGCCTTGTCTCCCAAATTGAAACAGAGAGGGTGAGAACTACAGGGGCGGTGACCATGGAAGCTCGGTGGGGAGAATCCCTTGTGAGCCCCACATATCATTGACCCAACTTGATCAGCGTATCATCCTATGTGGCAAAATCATCCACTCATCGTGCCTGCAAGCAATACCACCATGCAAAACCGGGTCAAGGTGTAATATAAACTGGGTTGCAAAGTTCGGGAGTCAAATATCTTGTTTTATAGTTTAGGGTGTTGGACGGACTTTCAAGTAAAGCTTAAGGTGTTATATGGACTTATTCCAATTGATAATTATTTATGCATGATAAATTAATTTCATAAGGTTGATTTATTTATGTTGATTTACTGCGAATACCTACTCAATTATAAAAGGGAAAGTCGTATTTATTAGAACTTATGATATGTTTTTTAGATCCGTTGCAATGCATAGACACTCAGCTAGTAGCGGTATATAAAAGGACTTGGTGATGGTGGTTGCTGAGGTGGCCAAATGGGTGGCACAACCTAAACCCATGTAGGTGAGACTTATTTAGGCACGTTCCCGTTACTTAGACGAGTCGTGCCATGCTGACCCATGGGTTGAGATATCGACCCAAGCACGACTCGATAGCCTCACGTGTCGTGCCAGGTTGGCTAGGCATAGTTAAATTTTGAAAAAAAAAAGATTCTAGAAAATATAAAAAAATTTAAAAATAAAATAAGTTTATATATACTTATAAAATAAAGTATATAAACTTCAAAAACTACAAGAAAAATCTTATAAATATTGGAAAATGAACGGGTCATGACGGGCTGGGCTGTGCATGGGCCATGCCGTACTAGGCCTAGTACTATTCGTGTCGAGGTCTCGACCCAAGTAGGACGCAGGTTATTGGGTCAGACTAACAGAGTAACAGTGTCGTGCTTCGGGCTAGCACATCCCATTAGGCCATCTTTGGGTGGTGGTCTCCGCACCTTATAAAGGAGTTTTTGAAACTTTTTTGAACGGATTTGTGCATGCAAGTGCATGTTGCAGAGGATTGAATCGTCCACACAGATTTATCTATGACTTAGAATTAAGATGCAAATGATATACGCAATTTTCAGATTTAGAGATAATTAGCGATGCACGTCGGTTTTCCAAGTTTAGAATTAGTGATGTATATGTTTATTTGAGATATATTGCCAACGCATGAGCAATCACTTACTGTTACAATAGTACTCCGTACAATCACAAATTCATATTGATTTAGACATCGATATAGTCCTTGAAGCGCAACTTTGGCAACTAATTTAAGACCCAATAAAATTATAATATTATTAAAGTATTTTTTCTAGATAGATTTATATATATGATTTTTATGTATCTAACCTAAATACTATATTTAAAAGAGAGTAGAAAGACAATTAATATTTAAAAGGTTGAACTACAGGTATAGCAAAAGAGCCTGTACCTATGAGATTTTTTTGTACGGATAATCCATTTTTTATTCGAAATTACATAAATATACCCGCGGGAAATTTTTTTACAAAAATAGGCTCCAGTCGCCTAATGGTTGGGCGACTGGAGCCTTTCGCCCAACCAGACCGCGACACAATATCTGTCGCTGCACAGTGGAGCGACTACATGCAGTCGCTCATCCGTACGGCGACTTATATGTTGTCGCCATTTCGTTCGGCGACTAACATGCAGTCGCCATCCCGTTAGGTGACTTCATGTAGTCCCCGTGGTTGTTTTAGATTTTGTGAATTTTGTAATGTTCAGCCGGTAAAAAATATGGTGAAGTTGTAATAAAAGTTTATGTTCATTGTATATTGTAGGTGCGTAAAAAGTTTTAGAAACTTTTTTTATGAAAGATTGAGTAGAGAACGATCGATACATACACTGTTAAGTGAGATAGTTTATGTGCGGAGAAGAGATGATAGACTTATGTAAATTTAAATAAACTTTATAATATAACTGTGAGTAACATGCCGCATATTTTTTCTTTACATGCATAACATATATAGCATCTGCAGCACGCCTCACTCGTCACCCTGGTGTGCCCCGTCACCGCGCCCGTGTCCTCCCATACGGCCTCGCTTGGCCCTCCTCCGGTGCAACGGGTTAGGACGATCCGAAAAGGTAAAACGAGCAGGAGGGTCTCTATCCCGCCCCTGCGCTGGTGGAGTCAGGTGCACCTCTGGCTGTGTGGCCTCCGGTGCACCGGGGAGGGCACTGCCAGAGAGAACCTCCGGTGCAGCGTCGGAGAACTGTCCGGACCACTCCGCGAAAAACTGGTCCACATCGTCCTGCCCGGGGGAGACGCCGTGCTGCTGGTAAGTACCTGCAATAGTAATATCGTTAGTTCGTTGCATGTTGTCTTGGGATAAAAACCAGATCAGACGATGCGTACCCGTAGCTGACGCTGGCGCCATCGAGGTAGGAGGAGGGGCGTGCACCCCCTGCGTGTGGAAGGGGATGTGCTGAGGATGCGTGAAGTGAGGTGGTGTAGGAGCCTGTGCCCAGGCTGAACCCCCTGGCTGCTCCGGGTGAGGTGGTGGAGGACGTGTCCACGTACTACCTCCGAAGTAGTGCCACGCTGGTCGGGGTGGCACTGGTGGCCGAGCAGTCGGAGCGGTGGGCGTGGAGACCGCCGGTAGCCTCGTGCAAGACAGTAGGCTAACAATACGTCTACACCCGTCGTGCATCCGACGCGCAAAGCTGGCGCCCTCCTCATGGGTCAGCTGCGCACCAGTGGCGACCCTCTCCAGTAGTGAGCCAGAGTCGGCCCATAGGGCAGCACCGATGTTAGCCTGAACACAAAGACATGAAATGGTCGATCATCGAAACAACATTACCATTTGGGAATCTTTGAAATGACATGTAACGTACCGCGATGTGAGCGTCGCGCGCAAGGTGCGCGGGGTACGTGTCCGTCGGAGCGACGACGTGTGTGGCAGGCGGGTCTACGACATGTACGAGCCTGGTACGGGTCCGCACTTGGTACCAGCGCAGGTACTCCGCGTACTCCCTGCTGTCGTACGGGCGGTTCTCCTCCACGTGGTCCTCGAGCGCACCCTCCCACTGCTCCACCCAGGGCTGCATCCTCGACGACCAGTCCGTGCCTCTTTTAACTCCCTTCGCGCTATGCCTGCGTATAGAAACATTACGAAATGTGAGTATTTGCGAACACAATAGTAAGTATGTACGTATTTAGCACGAACGATCACTCACGCGTGCACGTTCCGCGGAAGCGATGGTCCGAATGGTACAGGAACCGCCTGGCGTAGCCCAAACCGGCGTATGACTCTCTGGGGCGTGTAGTCCTCAACGTAGATATAATACACGAGCTTTCGGCGGGTGAACCAGAAAGCCCGGTCACGGAAGCAAAGTGTGGACAGCCCGCTAGGAGCACGGGCCTGCACTGCCGTATCTGCGTACGGCTCCCAGCTGTAAGATCGAGGTGACCGACTAGAGGGGGGGTGAATAGGCAGTCTAAAAATTCTTTACGAATTAATATTAGCAATTCAAGACCTATTCAATTTGCCTAAACCAAGTATACAATGCGGAAGCTAAATTCAAGTTGGTTTAGCTCAAATAGCGCCTATAACAATTAAATTCGCCTAAGAGCACTAATAGCTCTAGCCTAGGTCAAGGTTTGCAATTCTAAATATACAAGCAATCAATTTAATTCTATGAAAGTAAATTACTTGAATATAAATGGAACACAAGAAAACAAACCACAATTGACACAATGATGTTTTACCGTGGTGTTCGGAAACTTGCCGGTTTCCCCTAGTCCACGTTGAGGTTAGCCCGAACGAATCGGACCGGCTTCACGAATTAAGCCGAAACACCTCGTATCCACTAGTGGTAGCTCTTTCCCGCTCCGGGTAGGTGAGCTCCAACCTTCACAACTTCGCCGGGTCTTCTCACAACCTTCTTGAGAAGATCACCGCGCACGACGCCTCCCACGCCGTCTAGGAGTCGGCAAACTCCAAGAGTAACAAGCCAAGCCTCTCGCTTGACTCTCACCACGTGCAACGAATGCACAAGCTCAATCGGGACACAAAGTCCTCCTCTAGATGCAACACATGCACTCTAGATCACCTCTCCTCTCTCACAAAGTGCAACACATGCACAATTGAGTGGAGAGCCTCACTCTAGCTCAAGACAACAGAAATAGATCAAGAAACAACATCTCCAACCAGCCTTGAGGGGGTATTTATACCCCACACACAAAAACTAGCCGTTGGAGACAAATTCCTGAAAAATCAGGACGGGTGGTAGTACCGCTGGCCAAGGCCGGAACTACCGCTTTCATTCTGATCGCGTCAGAACGGCTATGTCAGACACTCTGAACTAGCTGTTACACTGTCGGCGCGGTACTACCGCCGGCCAAAACTCCGGTACTACCGCGCGCCGGTAGTTCCGCAAAGTCGGCGCGGTAGTTCCGCTCAAGCCGAGATCAGAAATTGGCGCTCTCTGGAAAAACGCTACCGCTCCAGTTCCGGAACTTCCGGTTGCCGGTAGTACCGCGCAACACATGCCGGTACTTCCGCACCAGCCGGTAGTACCGCTTACACAGAGCCAGTACTTCCGCTCCCCGAACTGGCTGCTCACACAGAGCACACCCGGTAGTACCGCAGCACATGCCGGTACTACCGCACAACGGTAGTACCGCTCACACAGAGCCGGTACTTCCGATTTTCCTGAGAAGTGCAGATATCTCAACAGATTTTGCAAAACACATTTGCAAACTACGATATCATGCACACAAGGTTCAGACATGATTTCCAACAAGTTGCAAAGCACATTCGCACACTTTTGAAATCATGACACAAGGAATCGATACATGGACTTCTCACATTTGCAAAACACATTCGCAAACCTAAGTCACATGTCACAAGGATCATATATGAGCTTCAACCATTTGCAAAACACATTTGCAAATATAAGCCTCATATCACAAGGAAGGAAACATGGACTTCAAGCACTTGCAAAACACATTCGCAATGCATAGTCCCATGTTACAAAGATTCAACACATGAGCTAGAAAGAGTGAGATTTGAGCTATCAACACACGATGTGACTCAAACTACTAGACATGACCCCTCTTAATAGTACGACAACCTATACTAGCAATCCGGTCTTCGAACCAAACACCAAGACCGGTAAAAGACTAGGAACACATCCTTAGCCCTAGCTAGCCATACCTTTGCCTTGGGTCATCGTCTCGATATGCATCAACTCATGATGCATCTTTTTCTTCAACTTTATCAACACATGATGGTCTTCACTTGACTTGATGATCAACACATGATCATCTCCTCATGCATCAACTCATGATGCGTCTTCTTCTCCTTGATGGCCTTCAACACATGAAACCATTTTCTTCTCGCATCTTGACTTGATGACCTTCAATACATGAAGTCATCCCAAGTCGTTCTCATTTGTGGAATCTAACATATTCATCCAACTTATGGAAACCGTTAGTCCACAAAGCAATTGTCATCGATTACCAAACTTCACCATTTTGGTAATTCATGACAATCTCAATAAATGATGAGAT
The DNA here is from genome assembly GCA_017311315.1 of Dendrocalamus latiflorus. Taxonomy (NCBI): domain Eukaryota; kingdom Viridiplantae; phylum Streptophyta; class Magnoliopsida; order Poales; family Poaceae; genus Dendrocalamus; species Dendrocalamus latiflorus. Next base: position 32,390,964 of record CM029624.1, on the reverse strand, counting down.
ATAAAATTGATTTGCGAGTATACAACTTGTACACAACAAATGTATATTCTAAGATAAGCTTTAAACAAAACTTACCAATCCGGGTGTCATAAATCATCCATCCATCAACACATAATGGAGAAGCTAGATGACAACCCGATTACATATGAGTATATATATGAACTACACAAGTTATATATACTCAAGAATGTATTTTCAAAGTAAAGATCCCAAATATGCATATTGAAATAAGCATGGATCAATACTTATGAAACTCCAAAATATATAGAGAGCTCCCCCTAAATGTGTGCACACAAGTGTATACAAAGAAAGACATATGCACATATTCATTTTAGACTAATTGAGGAGTTCAATCTATATTTTGGATCTAAGGAATGCATTATTATATGAGAGGGTAATTTCGAATGCATACCTCTTTGATTTCACCTTTCCATCCAAATGAGATTAAACATAAATAAACTTAAACAAGCATATTAGTCTCATATATGCATTTGTCATTATCACCAAAACATTATAAAAGTATTTGTCATTTATATCAAAATCTCATAATGGCATTTGTCATTAACACCAAAACTAACTTAAACGAAGCTTGATCTTTCAATCTCCCGAGCAGGTCAATCTCCCGAGCACATCTAAATTTCTAAAACTACATTTTCTAAACTGAATTTCTAAACTAATTTCTAAACTAATTTTGTAAACTAAATTTGTAAACTACATTTTCTAAACTAAATTTGTAAGCTACATTTTCTAAACTAAATTTCTATACTAAATTTCTAAACTAATTTGTAAACTACATTTTCTAAACTAAATTTCTAAACTACATTTTCTAAACTAATTTTCTAAACTAAATTTCTAAACTACATTTTCTAAACTGAATTTCTAAAAAATTGTAAACTAAATTTCTAAAAAATTCTAAACTACAATTGCAAACTAAATTTCTAAACTACATTTTCTAAACTAAATTTCTAAACTAAATTTCTAAACTACATTTTCTAAACTAAATTTCTAAACTACATTTTCTAAACTAAATTTCTAAACTATATTTTTTAACTAAATTTCTAAACTACATTTTCTAAACTAAATTTCTAAACTAATTTTCTAAACTATATTTCTAAACTATATTTTCTAAACTAAAATTGTAACCTAAATTTCTAACACTTTCAAAAATTATAACACAACAAAATACCAGAAAATCACGCTCTCCCTCTCCTTCTCTCCCCCTTCTCTTCTTCCTTCCTCTCTTCCTCGCCTCTGCGCGCGCTCGGCCGAATGGAAACAGTGCAACACGGCCGACGCCGGCCGAGCGGTCTTATATGGCATTTAGTTGCCCAACGGTTCAGCGATAGGATTTCAGTCGCCCAACGGTTGGGCGACAGGATTGCAGTCGTCGAACGGTTGGGCGACTGCAATTAATCGCTAAACGGTTGGTAGATTCATTAAATGTCGCGGTCTGGTTGGGCGAAAGGCTCCAGTCGCCCAACCATTAGGCGACTGGAGTCTATTTTTGTAAAAAAAAATTCCGCGGGTATATTTATGTAATTTCGAATAAAAAATAAATTATCCGTACAAAAAATTCTACCTATGACCGGAGGGAAGTAGCAGTGAAAAGGACACATGTATGCATGGTGCCAACGACAGTATAGTATAGTACTGTTGGCTGGCTGGCTGGCTTTGGGAATCCTAGGACTGGACGGAGCCAGCAAGCAGCAAGATTAGGATGGAAGTGCTCCGATCCGATGCACTGTAGTATAATATGGACGACAGAAAATACCGCACAGGACAGGACCACTTGATATATAATAATATGAGGTGGACTGGACTGGACTGGTCGCTAGCTAGCTCCTTGCTCGATTTACTAATTTCCACCCTAATTAATTCCCCTTGCTTAATAATTTACATAAAACTATCGATATCGCAACAGCTGCCTGTTGGGGTACATATACATACTCGCATGTCTATAAAGCAACCAAGCTTTAGCTACCTATAATTATCCTGAAAATATGTGATAAAATACTTTACGTGGTGATAATGAATAAATGCATACAGGCATATGGTTCAGAGAGAATAAACAAGGTATAGTACAAAATACCTCAATAAATCTACATGCAACCTTTATATTTATTAAGTAGACCATTCAGATTTCATGCCTTACATTTCTGGACGGGGAAGAACTGTAGCAGGAGTAGGTATGTGCAGGAGTACAGCACCATTTGTTAATGTGCTATTATACCCCCATCCCCATGAGTAGTTAACAACGACGCAAGATATTTAATGCTATTACTACCAGAGTACGTACGTGTTGATAGTTGTTCGCACTAGCCACCTTTAATTAATTGCTTGATGCATGGGATACAGCACTAGTAATTATAAGAGCATCTCTAAGAGCAAGTACAATAGAAGAGGTGGCTGCCACCTCTAGGACTAGCCACATAAGCAAAAAAAGTACATGTGGCTCATGTAGAGGTAGCTAATACAATGAGTTGAGTAGAGGTTACCTCTACTAAAGCACTCAAGCATTTAATATTTCGCTAGAGGCGACCATTGTACTTGCTCTAAGAACTAGCATCACCTCCAAGTCCTCGTATGATGTGCTAGAGGTCACCTCTTGCATGAGGGGCAGCTTGCCTCTCTCTCCTCTTGTCTCTCTCTTCCACATAGGATTGTGCTGATGTGGATTTCACTAGAGGCAACCTAGTCAGCACCATTGTACTTGCTCTAATGGGTCTATAGCAGCTATCTACAAGAGAGTCCATGTCATCAACTGTCCTACGTGGAAGATATTAAATGAAGAAAGAGAACGCAGCTCTCTACAGCTCTAGAGATAGTCTATAGCGCCAAACGAGGCAGCCTCCATAAATTCTGTGTGTGCATGTAAGCATCAAATAGCTATCCTTAGGGCATCTCCAATGGTTATAGCTAGCAACTAACTATAAGACTTCCACATCATCTATATAGTACACACTAAAGTTAGCATTCTAAAGAACTATCTATAAGGATAGCTATTTGATGCTTACATGCACACACAGAATTTATGGAGGATGCCTCGTTTGGCGTTATAGACTATCTCTAGAGCTGTAGAGAGCTGCGTTCTCTTTCTTCATTTAATATCTTCCACGTAGGACAGTTGATGACATGGACTCTCTTGTAGATAGCTGCTATAGACCCATTGGAGATGCCCTGATAGTTCTTTAGAATGCTAACTTTAGTGTGTACTATATAGATGATGTGGAAGTCTTATAGTTAGTTGCTAGCTATAACCATTGGAGATGCCCTTGCACAAGAATGAGACGCATATATAGGGTGTGTTTGCGAGATTATGCGGGCCTGCTCCAAACGGTTTAGAGAAGTATAATAAGAGCAAGTATAATAGTATAGCCAACTAGTGGCTATAACACTTGTCTATTTTATCTATAGCCTTCAAAAAAAATAGTTCATACAATAAGGTAGCTATTACAATAACTATTTTGCCTCACGTGTAAGAGAGTGAAATGCATATTTTTACGTGCTATAGCTAGCTGTAATTTAGTAACCAGCTTCCTTCTCTCTCTTCCTTTCTCTCTCTGCCACGTAAGATTTGGTTGATATTATATTTGTTATAGCCTGCTGACTAAGCCTTATTGTACCTGCTCTAAGAGACTGTTAGTAGGCTGTATGCTGATGTGGAGAAGAGAGAGGAGAAGAGAGAAAAGAGGTGGGCTGTAAGTTTACAGCCAGCTGAAGCACAAGAACCAAGAAACTTTGTGAGAGAAAGGGGTGGGTCATACAGCTTTCAGCTGGCTGTAAACTACTATATGAATAGGCTGATAAGTGGGCTGTAAGTGTCCATACAGCCAGCTGAAGGCTGTATTATTAGCCTTGCTCTAAGAGCAAGTACAATAATGCTGACTAGGTCGCCTCTAGCGAAATCCACGTCAACACAATCCTAAGTGTAAGAGAGAGAAAAGAGGAGAGAGAGGCAAGCTGCCCCTCATGCAAGAGAAGACCTCTGATATATTTATGCAAGTATTAAATGTTTGAGTGCTTTAGTAGAGGTAACCTCTACTCAACTTATTGTATTAGCTACCTCCACATGAGTCACTTGTACTCTTTTTACTTATGTGGCTAGTCCTAAAGGTGGCAGTCACCTCTTCTATTAAACTTGCTCTAAGCTACAGCTTATATTTTATTTTATATTGTAACTGTTGTTGATTTATTATACGTAATTAAATATAAAAATATTAAAAAAATTATTAGCAGGGACAATGTAAAGAAATAAAATAAAAAATATCAAAAATCATAAACCATAGGTCAAGCAAGTGATTTAGAGCAGGACGTAATTTAACGATTCCAAAATACGAGGGGTGCTTAAGAAAGCGCAAGTCGCTTAATTTATAATATAGACGACAGACATCATGCATAGCCCTGGTAGATGGAAACAGGGGACGGCCGGATTGATCGATGGGCCTGCTGTATGATGTACCAGATCTACTATTACTAGGATCGGATGCTCCCTCCGTAGAGGGTTGACGTACTTTAAGATTTTTTAAAGTTTGTAAATTTTGATCGACAACTAACAACTAACTAGATATATATTATGCTACATAAAAGTGATATCGTTGGATTTGTATTTTAAAAACTATTACGATTTTATAACTAAGAACGAAGTAGTATACAAGAATTTAACGGTCAAAAACTACATTAGAGAAGTTAATCCGTGGAGGGAGCGAGCCGATCGAGCAGTACATGCACGTGTGAGCGCGCGGCGAGCATGCATTTATTCCCCGCGCGCTTCCGGTCGATCCGGCCGGCCTGGACCGATGATCTGTTCCATTCCCTTGAGATTCCCCTCTCACTTTTGGCTAGCTAGCTAGCTCTTCAATCCAATTCCATCCATGACGTACGCATGCATTGCGCTCATTCATGGTGGAATGGTCCTCCTATTTATATGTACATCGCCGGCTGATGAGAGTGCTAGATAGATAGATAGATAATGGGTGTGGTGGTCAGCAAGTGGCCGCTATTAGGAGGCAGTGGCGGCCGGGGAAGGAGGAGATCAATACTAGTAGTAGATCAAGATGAGAGCAGCAGCAGCAAGAGGTTGCAGATGGCATCATCGGTTGCGGCGCTGGAGGAGGAAGCGAGGTGCGCCGCCGCCGCCTCGTTGACCCGCGAGAGGAGCCAACTGCAAGAGCAAGAGGTGCTGCGCGCCTGCAGATCTAGACTCCTCCGCTCAAGCAGCAGCACAGCCTGCAGATCTGGACTCCGCCGCTCGAGCAGCAGCAGCTGCTGTTGCTGCTACCAAAACCACGGTGCCATCAACCACCATTCTTCAGAACGACATGACGATCCGGGGTCGGAGGAGGGTGCTGAAGCAGCAGAAGCAGCTGGTGCAGGCAGCAATACGCAGCTGTCGGCGTGGGTGGTCGTAGAGCGGCAGGTGCATGGGGAGTCGGAGACGGTGGAGAGGTGGAAGCGGCTCTACCTGGAGATCAAGACGGAGCTGGACGACCTCATCCAAAGGACACACCAGCTGCAAGCAGCCGCTACTAGTGCTGCAGGTAGTACAAGTGCTTATTCCTGCAGCTGCGGTTGCAGGGGAGAGGCCATGGAGCTGCGGGGCAAGGTGTCGGCGTTGGAGAGGGACGCCGCCCGGCGCGAGCGCGAGATGGACATCCTGCGCCAGTCGCTCCGCATCCTCACCCTCACCAACAGCCACACTGCAGGCATCATCAACAGAGGCGGCGGCAGGTGTGCTCCTCTCAATCTCAGGCTCCGCTCGCGGATGCGGCTGTCACTGTGCCTGTCCAGGGCAGGCTCCACTGCCAGCTAGCTCCACAGGAAGATTGCCGGAATTAGCCATGGGTGGGCTGAGCTGAGCTGATGGTGCCTGCAGCTGCAGTGTTGGTCCGATCGGTCTCATCACGTCAATGCCGTCCGCTCGACTAAGCTTCCATCTTGGGCCAGTTAACCCGCCGGAGCCCAGTCCAAGGACGACGACTCCATCTTCTCACTCAGCACCGCCGCCGCCGCCGCTTCTTTCTTTCTTTCTTTTACTGTGGATGTAATGGACGGTGGATTGGACCCTCTCCAAAAAAATTTTTGAAAAGTGAAATTGTGCCGAATTAAGACAGGCGATCAGAAATTAGCAATAAATCAAGTGCCTCTCAACGCGCGCGCGGATATACGCACAGCACGGTTGCTAGTAGTAGCGGCCGGGTGGAGACGGGCTACGTTCACGAGTATCTTATAAGGGTATCAGTGAAAAGGACACATGTATGCATGGTGCCAACGACAGTATAGTATAGTACTGTTGGTTGGCTGGCTGGCTGGCTTTGTTGTATAAGCGCAGCGGGCGGGAATCCTAGGACTGGAAGCAGCAATATACATTAGGATGCAAGTGCTCCGATCCGATGCACTCTAGTGTAATATGGACGACATAAAATACCGTCAGGACAGGACCACTTGATATAAATAATTATCCTGAAAATATGTGATAAAATACTTTACGTGGTGATAATGAATAAATGCATACAGGCATATGGTTCAGAGAGAATAAACAAGGTATAGTACAAAATACCTCAATAAATCTACATTCAACCTTTATATTTATTAAGAAGACCATTCAGATTTCATGCCGTACATTTCTGGACGGGGAAGAACTGTAGCAGGAGTAGCTATTATACTCCCATGAGTAGTTAACAACGACACAAGATATTTAATGCTATTACTACCATAGTACGTACGTGCTGATAGTTGTTCGCACTAGCCACCTTTAATTAATTGCTTGATGCATGGGATACAGCACTAGTAATTATAATGGACAAGAATGAGACGCGATGGGTGTGTTTGCGAGATTATGCGGGCCTGCTCCAAGTGGTTTATAAGCTACAGCTTATATTTTATTAGCAGGGACAATGTAAAAGAATAAAAATACTAAAAATCATAAACCATATGTCAAGCAAGTGATTTAGAGCAGGACCTAATTTAACGATTCCAAAATACGAGGGGTGCTTAAGAAAGCGCAAGTCGCTTAATTTATAGTATAGACGACAGACATCATGCATAGCCATAGCCCTGGTAGATGGATACAGGAGACGGTCGGATTGATCGATGGGCCTGCTGTATGATGTACTACATCTACTATTACTGGGATCGGATGCTCCCTCCGTAGAGGGTTGACGTACTTTAAGAGTTTTTAAAGTTTGTAAATTTTGTTCAACAACTGACTAGATATATATTATACTACATACAAGTGATGTCGTTGGATTTGTATTTTAAAAACTATTACGATTTTATAACTAAGAACGAAGTATTATACAAGAATTTAACGGTCAAAAACTATATTAGAGAAGTTAATCCGTGGAGGGAGCGAGCCGATCGAGCAGTACATGCATTTATTCCCCGCGCGCTTCCGGTCGATCCGGCCGGCCTGGACCGATGATCTGTTCCATTCCCTTGAGATTCCCCTCTCACTTTTGGCTAGCTAGCTAGCTCTTCAATCCAATTCCATCCATGACGTACGCACGCATTGCGCTCATTCATGGTGGAATGGTCCTCCTATTTATACTAGTAGTATGCTCGTGCTAACGCTACGGTAAAAGACAAAACGAGATAAAATTTGTAAAAAATAAAACGAACAATCAGATTCATTAAGATTCACGTCTCATATATTGTATAACCAAATATTTTTGTTACATAATGAATGTCACATAACGACTGATCCTTTGAAGAGGCGACAACATCATTGGACTCACCCACCGACGACTTTCTCCATCCCCACATTGTTTAAACTTGAGGCTACAAAGAAAACAAACATTTTTGTCACATAAAGAAATATGAAACACAGTAAGAAAATAGGTGTTTGTGGACTATTTACTTACCACATCACCATGCTAGGACGTCTTTATACACAATATTTTTGGTGCTCTTCCTTGAGGCATCTACTTCTTTCTTTGGTTTGGCCAAAATTCTTGTCGTTTGTCTTGATACACCTCTTGATAACGTATAGTGTGCTCGTGCTAACGCTACGGTAAAATACAAAACAAGATAAAATTTGTAAAAAATAAATGCTTATCAACTAAAATGATAAAATGATGTTCTTGCATTTATTCTTGCATGAGGAATATGCAAGCAAATGCAGATTGGGTTGACCTATTCCTGCTCAAAAAAAAATGTTCTTTCAAAGGGCAAGGCTTTTGTGTTCATCTTAGAAGGCTCCTCCCTTTGGCTTCTTGACAAAGAAGTATTCACAACCAGCTTTGCAGTTCGTGTTAGCCATAGGCTCTCAGAATGGAGGCACCGTGGAAGGTTCTTCTGCTATTCATGTTGTTAGCCAGTATTCCTGCAGGATTCTGTGATACAGATTCTCAAGATGGTAAGTATGATAAACTCTAGTTTCTGTACCTTTCTCTTCTTAGACTACTTTCCTTTGCAAAGATGTAGCTTGGGCATCTTGAATTGACAAGCCACACAAATATTTTAAAAACAACAACATTGTTCTATCTAAAAAACGAAATGACACGGTTTAATGTATCTTTATCTTCAAGTGCATAATGAAATATATTATCATAACAACCATATCAAATAGTTCAATGAGTATCATCTCCTTTCTTTCTTTCTCCAAGTTGGCGATTTTTCTCATTTTATTTGCATAAAAGTAGCACAATGCAGAGCAGCTAACAATAAAAGGAAGGTATGCCACCATGCAAATGAGAATATAATTCAAGTCAGTGATCTGTATATTACCTGAATAATAATAACAAGGAAACAAATTTTCAGGGGCTGCACTCCAGTCTCTAATGAGCGGATGGCAGAACTTCCCATCAAGCTGGAAAGCATCAGATGATCCCTGTGGTACACGGTGGGATGGGGTTATGTGCAACAAAGGGCGAGTGACATCACTGTGAGTACTATCTAATGATGTTTTAGTTTCACCTATCATGCAATTAACTTTGACATCCATGTTTACAGGAGGATATCAAGCATTAACCTTCAAGGCACATTAAGCAACAGTATAGGCCAACTCAGTGAGCTTGTTTAACTCAGTGAGCGGGCACAGCTGAGCAGCTGCGTGGCGAGGTGCTAGAAAGTGGCGGAGCTTAAGCGATGATCGAACGGCGGCAAGCTGCTGAAGCAGGCAGCTGGGCTGCTTGCTGCCTCTACACCTGACTGAACCCGAGTTCAGTCACAAACTGCTCTGTTCCCTCCCTTTTTCTCATGATTTCGTGTATAGACAACTGAATCGATCTCAAGATTTATTGTTCATGGTTCATAGTTAAATCCATGGATTTACTTTAGCTTAGCATCATCACCGTGGCAGCTGATCCCTTTATTTTAGCTAGTAGTTTAGCATCATCAGTCATCACAATAACTTGTTACCAACTTACCAGTAGTTTAGCTTAACATCCACATCTTCTGAATATTACCTGTTGTAGATCTTGCCCTGCTGCCATTCAGTGTAGTCTGTTTTTTTGCCATGCCTATATGTTATTTTGCATTTTATATATAAATATATTAATATATCATTGAGTAAAGTCCATTACCGGTCCTCAAACTTTTTATGCTGTGTCATCCCGGTCCATAAACTTTTAAAGTATGTCATCTCGGTCCTTAAACTTTCAAAGTGTGGCAATATCCTATGTAGTTGTAGCAGTGAACTTTTTATGCTGTGTCATCCCGGTCCATAGACTTTCAAAAGAAATTGCCACACTTTGAAAGTTTAAGGACCGGGATGATATACTTTAAAAGTTTATGGACCGGGATGACACAGCATAAAAAGTTTAAGGACCGGTAATGTACTTTACTCTATATCATTTATATTGATGGTTCCAAAAAATATTATAACCATGATCATTTTATTTTTTGCTTGATCTTTTTGTATCAACAAGCAACACAATGATGTACATGAATAATATTCACGCTCGATCATGGCTACATGTAAGTATTAAACAGTTAGCAGACAGTCAAATAGGCAGTCCATTGTACACGCTGTCTATTTAGCTGTCTGCGTGTGCTGTGACATCATCGGGTTGTACATGCCCACGCAACAGAAATTTCCTAAGTATAGTGTATTAATGCACGGAGGGGTGGTTCTTGCTGCGTCCAAGTAATTAATTAAAGGCATTGAAAAGGAACAAAGGGAAGGTGAGAAGTGTACTCGTTAGGTCCCCTTGACAAACCATCTCTATCGTCATTATCTTCCGATGAGGTCCCATTTAGCGCGAAGGAATTCTAAAGGATTTTTGAAAGAATCATACTATTTTCCATAAAATTTCTGTGTAGAGCGGAGGAATTCTAAAGGATTTTTTAAAGAATCATACTGTTTTCTATAAACTTTTTGTGTTTCAAACTGAGCCTAAAATAATTTTAGGAGAAAGATTATGTAAAATTACATAGGTATCCACTCTGGTCCTGGGAAAGAAAACAGGTAAGAATAGAGGACCCGTACCCGTAACAAAATAAGGGAGGGGGTCAGATAATCTTGATGTCATAGTACCACTGGTTTTGGTTTGGTAGGGCTCGCATAAATAAAATTCCAATTTTCCATATGCATGCAAACAAGTGGAGTGGGTTGATATTTCAACACAAGGAAAAGAAGATTTGGATGTATTCCCAATGTTATAATACTATTTTGGAAGCGTAACGCAGCGCAGCAATTACAGAGAAAAAGCAAAGCATTAAAAAAGTAGCATATTCTTTTAAGCTGTGGCTAGTGACCTTTTGGCTATTCGTAAGAGAAAATATGAATAAGAGAAATCTATGTAAAATATAATTAATTTATAAATTTTATTTTAAAAAATATTCTATTTAAAAGTTAGTTATAAACTAAAGAAGAAGTAAGGGCTATCGGTGCTACAAGGCGCTACTGTTGCTGCGGCATCTCCGTGCTGCGGATGCGGTGCGGGTGAAGGAACCCGGTATCGATTGCGGGCCGGCCGCGGCCGCTGACGTCACGTGACGTGACGTGGCCGTCTTCTCCTCCTCCTCCGATTCAAGGGACCCCCTTTGCTGCGGCGAGGACGAGGCCGATGCGCCTCCTCCGCCTCCTCCTTCCGCTGCCACCTCTCCGGCCCAACCCAACGCTCCCCTTCACCTTCTCCTCCTGCTGGTCAAGAACAAGGGCCGGCAGCACCAAGCGGATGTCGTCGTCGTCTTCCTCTTCCTCTTCTTCTTCGGCGGTCGTCGCCGAGGGCTCGGCCGCCCGCCGCTTCTGGATCGCCGCCTCCTCGCGGGAGGCCGCCTTCGCATCCTACACGCCCTTCCTCCTCTCCCTCGCCGCCGGAGTCCTCCGCCTCGACTCCTTCCGCCACTACGTCGCGCAGGACGCCCACTTCCTCCAAGCCTTCGCACGCGCGTAAGCAAGCACCCTAATAAAGGATCCCTCTCTCGCTCTGCCCTTTTCGCCTCCGGCTCCAGATTCGCTTCGATCTGATCCATCCCATCCCATCAGCTACGAGATGGCCGAGGAGTGCGCCGACGACGACGACGACAAGGCCACCATCGCCGCCCTCAGGAAGGCCGTCCTCCGCGAGCTCAACCTCCACGCCTCCGTCCTCCAGGTCCCCATCCTCCATTTCACCGACCCCAAATCCTCATCTCCTCTAACTTTGTTGTTACTAGTCCTTACTTAGCGTCAAAGCCCTGCGATCCTCATAATTTCTAATTAATCAGAATGGATTTACTTCTAGACCTCGGAAGCTTAACCTGCACCATCTAGACTAGCCGATCTAACCTGCTTACTGTACAATGGATATAAACGTGGATTTCTAGCAAGTTACTGACATTGATAAGACCACCTAACTTGTTCAATTGCTAATTTGCAACAAGTACAGAGTTTCTGTCTGAATTTTCACAATAACAAATTTTTTTAACAGAGGTCAACGCCTCCAATTTCATTAACAAAAGAGTTTTGAACACGATTACAATGTTGAGCATGCATTTTGACAATCCAAGTCACGCATTCTTTTATTCAGGTTTGCTGCTGTGTTCTTGCCTTCAATTAGCTCATCCCACAGGAGTACAGTTCAAAATCCTACATCTACAACCAAAATGCTTACTAAGCGCCGTATGGTTTCAGTTTTAAGTTGCTATGAGAGATGCGATTTATATGTATCAATTGTATATATATAGTCTTTAAGACTGAATTTTCTCTGTCCTGCCTGATATACTAGCTAGTCCTTCCAACTAAGGAATTTTGTAAGAGTAAATTGCATTTTGCAATGGGTAACTTATCATTTGTTTTACTTTGCATCATAGTTAACTCATACTTTCACTTTGCACCAGAGTTGGACCAAATGAAATTTCACTTTGTACTAACCTAACCTTGTTTGGCTTAAAAAAGTTGATATACACAATTTTGATTGTTCTATTCCTTCAATTTGATTGCTTTGTTTGGGACTGGAATTGATTGGCTAGTGCAAAGTGAAATTTTATTTGGTCCACTCTGTTACAAAGTGAAACAAGTAACAAGTTACTCGGTGCAAAATGCAATTTACTCTTTTTAAAATTATTCCTCAGAGTTCTCACTACTCACTCATATGCCTTCACTATTTAATTTGCAGGAGTGGGGAGTTGATTCAACCAAAGAGATCCCTCTAAGCCCAGCAACAACCAAGTACACTGATTTCTTGCTTGCAACTGCAACTGGAAAAGTCGATGGTGGGAAAGGTTCTGATAAAATGGCCACACCATTCGAGAAGACGAAAATTGCTGCATACACTGTTGGGGCCATGACTCCGTGCATGAGGCTTTATGCATATCTGGGCAAAGAACTCACCACTTTCCTGAAACAAGATGAAAATCACCCGTACAAGAAATGGATTGAGACATATGCATCCAGTGATTTTGAGGTATGGGAGGTGTCTTCTGTTTATATATTGATGCTACATCTGAATGTAATACTGGCATGTGCCTAAATGCAACTGCCTCATGCCCTGAAAATTGTTTTTCGTTCCCCCCTTTGCTACAGGATAATGCACTCCAAACAGAAGAGTTGCTTGATAAACTAAGTGTGTCATTAACTGGTGAGGAGCTTGAGATTATTGGGAAGCTCTACCGACAAGCTATGAGACTGGAAGTTGAGTTTTTTTCTGCTCAGTTCGTGGACCAACATGTTGTTGCTCCACTTTCAAGATATTGTGATCCCAAAGACAAGCTCTTGCTATTTTCTGACTTTGATTTGACATGCACTGTTGTTGATTCGTCTGCCGTACTGGCGGAGATTGCAATTTTGTCATACCAAAAGGCTAGTCAAAGTGGGGCTAATAATACCCTTGACCGTACGAAATCAGTCGACTTGAGAAATTCATGGAATATGCTCTCTAATCAATACACGGAAGAGTATGAGCAATGCATAGAAAGATTACTTCCTCCAGAAGAAGGTGCGCATCATGGCCCTCTGTTCCATTAGTTTTTGCTGGAAGTTTGTATTTTACCAATAATACATAAACCATGCTTGCAATGACCTGCTGATGATTTGAGTACTTTTTGTTTCATTCCAGCAAGGTCACTAGACTATGATCAACTGTACAAAGGTTTGGAGGTGCTATTAGAATTTGAGAAACTTGCAAATTCTAGGGTTGTTGATTCTGGCGTCCTAAGGGGAATGCATCTAGATGACATCAGAAAAGCTGGGGAGCGGCTTATTCTGCAAAATGGCTGTCGAAATTTCTTTCAGAAGATTGGAAAAACAAGGGAGAACCTCAATTTAGATATCCATATTCTTTCCTATTGCTGGTGTGACGAACTTATAAAGTCAGCCTTTTCATCAGGTAAGACTGAAAACCCTAGGCCAGTTTTTCTTTGTTTTTGCTGCTGCTGATGGTCACTACAACTAAGCTAATTTTGCAAGCTCATCACGCTTCTCTTATTAGCTTACAATCATCATCTCAATTTTGTTCTCACTATACATTTTCAAATTTCTATTGCTGACTTTGTTTTGAGGCTATTGTTATGACCTTGTGACCAACTATCTTTTGGACAGTCAAGAATAGCTTTTGATCAGTGCTGTTTACCATGATAACTTGATCATTATCATATTTGATTTTTTTTGGTTGGCCTTTAAATTGTCATGGTGATTTATTATTGACTTCCTGAAGAATGATCAGCCAATATTTGACAAAAGTTGGGGTTTTTTTTTCTTTTCGTAGAAATGGTTTCCTTCGTATGGCAACTTGATCTAAGCTTCTTATGTAGTAGTACTAGTAAAGTAACCATTCGTTTAAAAACAGTAACAACTACGTATGTTCTACAATCTGATCTGGAGTGGTTAGTTTTTTAGGGCAGTGGTCGGTGTTTTGGGACATGGCTGTAACAGTGTTTTGTTATCGAGAACACATGTTGTATATTAAGGCGGAAGGCTCGAACTGGTGATGACTGTTTGTGTATTCTCGTGCTTTCGTGCAGTTGGTTGTCTGGACGGGTTGAACATACATGCCAACGAGTTTGCCTTTGAGGGATCTGTTTCAACCGGTCAAATCAACAGAAAAATGCAGTCCCCGCTGGACAAGGTTGAAAAGTTCAAGAGCATCAAAAGTAACATGGACAGTACGACACCATTACTATCTGTTTATATTGGGGACTCAGTTGGAGATTTGCTTTGCTTGTTGGAGGCAGATATTGGTATTGCTGTTGGATCAAGCACAACCTTGCGGAGAGTGGGCAGACAGTATGGTGTTTCTTTTGTTCCATTGTTCCCTGGTTTGGTAGACAAGCAAAGGCAACTCGCAAAGCAAGAATCATCCATCTTCAAGGCGCGGTCTGGGGTTCTTTATACGGTTTCTAGCTGGTCGGAGATACAGGCTTTCATCCTGGGAAATGATTTCAGCTGATTATTGGTGTTCTTTCCTCTCTTTTTCCTTCACAAACAAGACTGGTACCAGTTGATGCGCATGATACGTAAGCCCCCAATGTGGCCATTTTATGGAAGCCACATGTCGATTCTCTTCATGTATGAATACCTTGTGGTGTGCAATGTTTTTGTATGATCAATGTGTCATTGATTACACTCGAGTCGTCTTTCCGTTTGGGATCATTTCTTTTAATTTCCGGAGTGGTTCCTGGCATTGCAACAGAGGGATATACCCAAGTTTAACTGTAGAGATGTTTTTAGCAATAAAATTTGGGATTGCTAATTGCCTGTTTGGCTATGATATAATATGCTACTAGAAGAGTATCGTATCGTACGTATGACCTTTCTGGTGCTTCCATATAAGTTGTGATGGACTGATGGTGCGGCAAGCCAGGCATATATCAAAAGGATGTAAATCATCTTCTCTGGAGGATCGATCAGCAACTGGGTACGTTGTCTAGTTGTACGCAAGTCGCTCCATACGTAGAAGAAGAAACATTTCATACTAGTTGTCTCCCAGGGGCAGATGGATCATGCTAATGAGGCAGGCATCATGATGCAGTAAGATTAATGCTAGCAATTGCATTATTATTGACTGGGTCGAAGCCGAAGGCACACTGGGATCTCTTAATTCAGTTTTATTCATGTCATCCGCAGGTTACTAGCTGGATACTGAGCGGCGAGCACGCAAGGAGGGCGGTGGCGTTGTCTCGTCATGGCGCTGCTGCTGCTGCTTTGGCGGCGTCGATGGCGAGGATGGTGGTGAGGTTGAATGGGTGCATGTAGTCGGTGGAGCCGGCCATGAACTGGGAGACGATGATGCGGTTGGCCCTCTCGGTGGGGTGGAAGTTGTCCCAGAAGGCGTAGAGGGAGCGGTCGGGGCAGACGCTGGACATGGCGGTGCAGAGCCCCACGCCGTTGTAGGGGCCCTGCCCGCAGCACGCCACCTTGGACGTCACGAAGCCGTACGCCGCCGGGTCGGAGATGAAGTCCATGTGCATCCGGTACGCGTTCACGGCCACGAACACGTCCTTGCCGCCCAGCTGCGCGTTGAGCTCCCTGATCATCTCCACCAGCTGCGGGTTGTAGAGCGCCGCCGCGCGCTGCAGCTCCGGGTCGCACTCCCCCGTCCGGCTCCGCATGGCCAGCTCCGCCGGCGCGCAACCCAGCGGCCCCGAGCCGGTCACCAGGACGCGGCGAGCGCCAAGGTCGTAGAGCTCCTGGAGGATCTTCCTGTACTCCGAGATGAGGTATCGGACGTAGTCGGGCAGCGCGAACTCGCGGGACCTGGCGGAGAAGGGCACCAGGTAGTAGTTGTTGACGAAGTCGTTGCCGCCGAGCGTGATGAGCACCAGCGCACCCTGCACCAGCCGCCGCGTCGCCTCCTCCCCGACGAGGCGCCTCACCCGGCTCTGGTACTGCTCGAAGTAGCGCAGCTGCTTCTCGATCCGGATGATGTTCGCCTGTGCATACATACATGCATGCATGTCTAGTAATGTACGTGATGCATGCAGCTGGCCAGTATGCATTGCATGGTACGTAGCTAGCTAGCTAGGTTGCTTACGAACTGGATGCCGGTGTCGTTGAGGATCCCCACGCCGGCGGATGCGAAGTTGGCGCCGCCGAGCAGCTTCTGGCCGTCGAGGTGGGGGCTGAGGTACGGCAGCACGGGCTCCGCGCCGAGGTGCTCGCTGAGGATGTCGGGGACGTTGAGCCCGTTGGAGAAGCGGCCGGTGGCGCGGTGGGTGGGGTAGTCCAGGCCGTAGGGCGGCGAGTCGGCACGCGCCGTCGTCGCCAGGTAGTTGTTGTTACCGCTGTCCACCAGCGAGTCGCCAAACACAAACAAGGGCCGACGACCCGGCAGGGGATTGCTGCTTGCTGCTGCTGCTGCTAACAGGCTCACCACGACAGCCATTGCTGCTAGGCTACCACTGCTGGCTGCTGAAAGCAACCGACCAGCCATTCCGACTTTGTCTTGAAATCGATAAGAGTGAGAGAGAGAGAGAGAGAGAGAGAGAGAGAGAGAGAGAGAGAGAGCACAAGGCTAGCTAGCTAGCTGCACTGCACTGCACTTCACTCGGATTTTGGTGGCCTGCTTAGCTGCTGCATGACGGGGTATTTATAGCCTGCAAATTAAATAATAACAATAATGTGTATACATATATATATGCTGGACCATTACTTAGTACTAGCATGCATGCAGGTGCCTAGTCGAGTAGTTTTCATCACTGGCTTTTCGAGGATAGGACATGGGGCTCATCAGTACCCTTCTTTTGGCTGCTCCATACATGCACACCATGTCATTTCACAACGACACCAATACAATACTGAACACAGGTATGGTACGGTACTAAGAGGAGCTAATTGACGGGAGGGATATCTCGATCTGCTGCTGCTAGCTGTCACATTTTTGTGCTATGTATGCATGGAAAGAGATCGAGTAGATAGAAGGAGGAGAGTACGTACAGTCCTTGCGTAACAAACCAACACCTCATTTTTCAGGCCATTTAATCCCCCTTCTCCTTCCTTCTTAATTTGATGGGAGGAGCTCGCCCGGAAGCCGCCCGCCTGCCTGCCTTGTATAGACATGAAGCAATGTGCCGGTGCCGTGGGGCGCCGCGCCGGTGAATAATTGCGCCGGTGGATCATAACCAGGGTTATAAATTTCGTCTCTTTTGGTACCCACCGAAACAGATTTTATTCGGCTAAAATTTGGTCGAATTTGGCTTTATTTGAAATTTCATCAAATTTTTGATTTTTTTCGTCCGAATTTTCAAATGAAATGAACAAAATTTCATTCATACGTTCCTTTCGCCTGTGTCCAAAATTTTTTGCAACGGAAAGTTTAAATACTAATCATAACAACCTTTTTCTCTTTAGATCTGTAGCTCTAGCTTTTAGCTTATGGTTTTTGAATTCTAACTATTCGCAAGAGACAGTGCATAAAGGAAAATAATCATATGTGATTTTAGCTGATATATATGAACTCGATACGGTGCCTACTACAATCTTTCTGTAAACTTCGCTTTAAAAACACACGATTTAAAAGGTAATTACTATGACAGCCTAAGCCTAAACATGGATAGCATACTGCAAACAAACAATGTTGTCCCAGGGAATACTTATATTACTATCACCAAAAAAAAGAAAAATTGCATCTTCACTTTTTTTCTTCTGTTCCCAAGCCCAGCAATGGATATAGCGCCTAGCTTTGGTTTATATCTTTTGGCCGTGGTTTATACCTTTTGGACTATTAATGAGAAAGTACATAGTAACAAAAAATCACGTACGGTTTTAGTCGGTATAAATGAAGTCTTTATAGTATGTACTACAATCAACTTGTAAGCCTCACCTTAAAAAGACATTTCATTTGAAAGCTAGTTATTCTAGAAAACCGAAAAGCAGTTTTTAGAAACTGAAAAAAAGATGGCTACTCATTAGTCAAAATTCCCAGGCTGCTCAAGGGGTTACATAAATGTGCGAACAGCATCAATTTCGATAAGTGATAATGGATCTACAAAGAAATCTCATTACATGACGACTCAAATCATTAAAACCTCAAATTGCTCTGGTAGTTTAGCAAACCGAATAAATTCCGTTTCAATGTTGTCATGAGTTATTAACGTTGATATCCAATTCTGACAGCATCGTAGCTAGTTCCCCTTTGCGATAAAGCTTCACGGTATCTACAACATAAGGACAACACCAATGTGAGCACCCAAGGAGTACTTTCTGTAACAGTAAAAGCAAGTGCAACGTACTGGTCGCTAAGGGAACATACATGTCCTGGCACTTACAGTTTTCTGCTTACAACAAAAAAAACCTAGTGCAGAACTGTATAGAAGATGAAGCTCGCATGGCAAATGGAAACTACTCGGAAAGATAATTCCCCCACTGACCTACCTTGTAATGTAATGCAGATGGCCAGCAAACAACATAACATATAGTCTCACTGAGCTGGTTACAGAGCATGAATTTGCGATGACCTAGTTGCTTTCACTATTTTCATAATTCTAAATTTTAAAAGAATATGCATCTATGGCCGAACCAACTGCAGCAACAGGAAAGAAAAGAAACTATATCTCAAAATTATTTCACATAACAAGAACAGCTTAGGAGCATGGGAACATATTATGAAGATAGCATTCAGGATATACTATGATCTATTGGTGGACAAGGACAGACAGCACTTGACATTTCTATTTGTAGTATAACTGCAAAGACTGATAAACATTCAACAAACAACACATGTCTAAGTACCTGTACAGCCACCAATGTGCTTTCCACCTGAAACAAAACAAAACAATTACATAGAAATCTGTATGGTGTGCAACATGTGAATCCAAATAACAGATGTATTGTGCATGTGAATTCTGGCACGATGACAGATCGTAACAGGCAAAGGGTAGATATATGTATGTGTATTTGTGCTTATTAAGGATATCAATCAGATATTCCTATTTAATATGAAAGAATCAAGAAGCATCTGCAGTAATAAGGTCATGTAGAAAGGAGAGAAGCTAGGTAGGGCTCAAATAAATAAAACAATTTGGCATACCAATGAAAACATTAGGAACAGTGGACTGTCCAGTCAACCTTTCTAACACCTTTTGCAGTTGCGGTCCCTGAGCACCTGAAAAGGGAAGGGCTGTCAGTCGCACAAGAATATTAACATGCACATTGACCTCCAAAAACATTGTCTTGTACAACCACACTGTTTTTTCCTGATGGAAGATGATTGGGGGAAAAAAACAAGTCCTTCAGGGCGTGCAACTTTGTAAAGTACAAAAACACAAGCATGAGTACGGAATCCTAGTGCGCTGCGCTTGCACACCCAAACCATGGAAGAAGAGAACTTGCTTAAAGCCCTCACATATATGACATACGGGAATGTGCTGTGTCTGGTAGGAGCCAAATAAGCATATGCAGAGGTGCAAGCGGTTGTTCAATTGCTGGTGCCTTTGCGTGTCCATGGGCTTTAACTAGGAACTCGGCAGCAGAGTATCATGCATTCGTGCGCCAGTGTGGGTTTTGAAAGGCAAAACTTTTGGTGAGGGCAGGAAGATGAGAGGAGAGGGAGAAAAATCAGTATGGTTTCCTTCCAGAGTTAAATTTTGGACTGAAATAAGAAGAGTAAAGGTGAAAAATAAGAAAACTGTAGCGAACTCGAACGATGTATCCTTGTATGTAGCTAACGGCCTCATGCTCTTGAAAGAGAACCAATTGAACAGCCCAGGAGCATAGCATACAAAATATCAGCAGAACTGGTAGTTGAGTGGCATTGCCCACAGAGATGGCATGGCATCATGTTTAAGTATTAGAAGTCATGATAATAGCACTGGCACATATAACGTATGATATCGATCCAGTCAGTCATCCTAACAGGAACCGAGACAAGATCAAGATCCCCCCAAAAGAACAAATTCTGCAGGCAGGCATGAGATCGTTTCAACTTGCTTCGAGGAACGGCCATATACGCACGGCTGCATCAGTTTGGAGTGTGGTTTCAGGGGATGATACATATCGATAGTGAAACGAGTAGGGGGGAGAAGAAGGGGCGGACCGAGACGGTCGAGCTCGATGACGTGGGGCTGCACGCCGATCCGCTTGAAGAGCGCCTTGACATCCATGGAATACCTGCGGTGTAGGCGTTACAGGCACACAAGACCAAGGGAATCAGCCAATCAATCGCCGGAATCAGACGATTTGTTTGATCTCTCTCACGAATCAGACGAGTCGTGGAACGGGTTTTGGTTCTTACGAGCACCATGACTTGGAGTAGATGACGACGGGGTTGTCGGCTGCCGTTCTCTTGACGGATTCCTCCATCCGCGAGCCGAAGGACGAGTCCGCCGAGGAGGAGGAGGAGGCCCTGGCGGCGACGGCCCTGGCGCGACGTGCAGCGAGGGAGAGGCGGGGGCGAGGCAGGGACGGCGGCGACCACGGGAGGCCAAGGGTGGCCGCGGGAAGGCGGCAAAGGGTCAGGCTCGGCGGCGACATTTGTGGCGGCGACGGCGGCGGGATGAACCTGGACGGCTTCGAATCTCGATGGCGGTGGAGAGGCTACCTGTCTGGCTGTCTCCCTTCCTCGTCACCACAATCCTCACAAGCTTGCTTTAGCCCCGACCCGACCGAACCAAATGCCGGCCCAGCCTAGCTCAGACTTAAGCTTCTCACTTATTTTTACTATTTATAAATTTCATCTTTTTCTAAACTTTTAGATTTTTTGAACTTTTTATCGGTTCTTTTTTCTTATATTTGTTTGTGCTGTCAGTGATGAGCTAACATATTTTTTCTATTTTTAAATTTTTTAAATTTAATTACACCAAATAAACCACCTTCATCTACAGTATAATTTCAGTCAGCTACAGTACAATTTTAGTCATAAGCTACTATTTTTCAGCCCAACCGAGCGGGGCCTATATTCCACCGTTTGATAGCCCGCCCTGGCCCATCACCGGTAGCCACAGCATTAGGGCATCATGGTCTCTGCACTGTTCACATAAATAGCATTATAACAATTTTTCTTTCAATTTGATATATGTTCTTGCAAATCTAGCCCCTGCTGAGCACCCCACAGTGATAGGTAATTAATTCCCATAATTAGCACTAATTAAAGCTCATAATTAGTGCTAATTAAGTATGATTAGCATTAATTAATGTGATTAGCGCTATTTAAACATACACTAATTCGCCCCGTGACCTGCCGAGCTCGACAAGTCCAAAAATGGGCTAGATTTATAAAAACGGATGTAGAGGAGGCCAAATTTGAAAAAAAAAATGGCTAATGTGCTATTTGTGTGAACAATTTGATTCCCTGTCTCATAAATTGGGACCCATCCCCCTCTCCCTCACAACACACCCCATTTACCTCTCTCTCTCCCTTCCTCGATTCACTCTATTCCTGTGATTCACCACAGTAGTGCCCGATGTTTCCATTGAAGGAGGCGCTACCACGGTGGAGGCCCCAACATTGGGGGTGGAGGTGGAATCAACTAGATTGAAGTCATCGTCCATCAACACATGCTATTTGGTTTTCGACAACCAGCACATCTAGAGGCAACACCTTTGATGGGCAACAGATTTGGAAGCATTAAGCATGTGTCAACAATGAATGTGGAAGCACGCATCGATGGGTAATGGATCTGGGGGTGACACCTTTGGTGCACAGTGGATAAGAAAGCACACATTGCTAGCTCTGGAAGCATGCATCGACGGTTGACGGATCTAGAGGCTCTTAGCATCACGGTCTACAAATGACACATGAAGAGGCACTTTGCTCGTGATCAACCATGTCTACGATCTAACAAGTGGGTCCTTTTGGAATTCCTTTTAATTTTTCTATAGTCCACTCCAGTCAAGGAATTGGTTCTAATGAAATATCTATAGGCACCCATCTCTCATGTTGTGTAGAATTTGATCGATGTTGTGGTTACAGACAAAACAGTAAAAGAAAAGGGATCTTTGGTTAACCCTTTGCGAGCGGAGGGTGAGCACCCTAGAGCTCCTTGGAATGAGAAGCGATCTTAAATGTGAGAGGAAATGCCTTTTGTCTTCCCTAACAAAAAATATCCCTTTCCTAGGCTCTAGGGAGGCCTATTTTACACTGTTACATTAAGGATACATGAAGTTACAACACTACCTCTGCAAAAGTATTAGATCACAGGGACTTTATAGTCTTTACAACACTCTTTATGCAACTTTAGTGCACGGTGGACCACCATGGGCTTCATCTACCACGTCCTCTTCATGGTCTATGGATAGCTGACCCCTTCTGAGCCCATATGAGGTGATCTTGAGGTGAAGCTCCCATCGCTGACGCTGAGATAGCGAGCTTCGCAACGATGCTACCCTTATGCCAACTTCTTGGATCCCCTTTGCACTATACAAGGGGTCATACCAACCTTCTTGTACCCTACATCCTATGTGAAGGGATCGTACCACGATCTCGTACCCTTATGCAACTATTTCCCTCTACGTACTGTCTCTTATAAACAATTAAGAATTCAAAATTTTCAGCCAAAAACCATAAGTCACAGCCCAAAACAACCCATCCAAAGCTTACTTGATCTAAACCAAGCATCCAACCAAAACAAAGAAGGGTGGAGAGTACGTGCAGTGCAATAGTTAACTGAAATTTAGGACAATGCAGAAAATTTAGAAAATAGATCAATTTCCACATACAATTTTTCCCGCATTCTAAGGGAAGGAAAGGGATTCTGCCAGAGTCCATTCCCCACAGGCAGCGCTGCCTCCAACAAAGACAGCAAGACTTGAACAAGGAGAGGGGAACCAAACCCAAACCCTTCTCCATCCATCACATCACTGTCTCATGTGACTCGACGTATTGCCAATCTCCGGCAATGGCGTCCGCCATTGCCTCCTCTTCTCGCAGTTCCCCATCATCGTCAAGCTCAACCCTGATGCTCCCCATCCCTCCTCTCCCTCTACCTTGACCTCCTCCACCACCAGCTCACGCCCTCCACCCATTGTTGATGTATTTCACTGTATTGTCATAGCCTGCGTGGTCGTAAGAGTCATAGTCGTAAATATTTGCACATTAGACGTGGTCGTAAATATTTTGTTTTTATATATGGTCGTATGCGTGTTTGGTTTCACCATGGTCGTAAGGTTAGTTTCTTCATGGTCTTAAGTCATGATCGTAAGGTTTGTTTGCTCGTGGTTGTAAACTTTACTTAGACATGATCGTAGAAGCTTTAGTAGAAGTCGTAGTCGTAAGACTGCTGTAGCGGTTCGTACTCATAAGAGTATATAGTAGTTGTAGAGTGAGTCGAAGCTTTGTTTTGTAGCAGTTTTTCCGTGGACTGATTCTCTAGATCATGAGCTGATCTGAGGAAGACCAGGTTAGGAAATGATGGTGGGTGCGGACTAAATTTAGGATAACGAAGCGGCTTACCAGGTTAGGAATCTTTGTTATACTGCAGCACCTCGCCATCACGTAGTACGGTGCTAGCTGCTTAGCAGGTGATCGAGGGGTCACATACCAATGGCAAGGTGCAGCAGCATTGCAACCCTGAGCAAAACACCAACGTATCACACATGCATACTGCGGCACGATCTTTCCCTTTCCAGGTGAAGGTATATCAATTCATTTTGCTCCCGGTATATATAAGAAAAATAGTTACATACTCCCACTTCTCATATTCTGCTTTAATAGTAGTATTATAACTCTTTATCTATTTGAGTATACTCTAATAATGATTATAATACACTTGATTTCCATAAAAAAATTACATAAAAACCCACATTTTATAGCATAATTTACGTATATATATATATATTCCTTTTATGTATGGAAAATGATATATAGCAAAAATAAAGGGTTTCGATAAAAAAAATTTCAATCAAGTCGCATTAGAGTATCTTAAAATTAGTATTTAAATATACCGAAAGTAATAAAGAGATATAAAACATTCGTTTAAGTGATATATTAGACGTGGGAGTATATACTCCCAGAAATACGAAATAGGCTTCCACACACACACAGATATATAGTATAGTATCTAACATGAATATCAGCAAGTTAGTACACACTAGTGTGCCAGACTACTCCAGCTCAAGTACAGCACTATCCAGAAAAGTTTGAGACGATTTCCTCGTACTCCACTTCTGATCTGAATCTCTCAAGTCAAGCCCCCCCCCCCCCCCCCCCCGCCGTAACCATGCAGATCAACTGCAAATTTCGCAACAACTGCTCCACACTCAGGTCTTGTTTCTGTCAATGGGAACTGAACAAATGCTACTTAGCTTTCAGTCCCAGCAAAAAAATCTGGCGCAATGCACAAATTACTCTGAAGCACAACCACTAGCACGAGAAGTTTGACTGCTCTCGAATTTCACCCACTGTAGAGAGCAAGACATCAGGTGTAACATATAAGCATTATAACCATCCACAAGTTCCGCAAGTGAAGTTCTGATAATAATTTCATACCAGGAAGTTCAACAGCAAAGTTGGCTTGAGCATCAGCCTTCGTGTTAAATTTCTACATGACAAAGAAGCAAATATGAGTGACAGGGATAGGAAGTTTCAGCTGCCAGCCAGATGTTTGGAGAGACTATCAAACCAATGCAAAATGCAGTTTAAAAGGGTCCCTAGCAGCAGGTGACGCTTGTCCATGCTTAGAGAACAAATAAAGAGTTCTGATTGAAGAGATTTTCGGAGGGCTGATGTAACGAACACTACTGAAAATGTTGGTTCTTAGACTCTTTGGAAGAAATTAAATAAAAATAGAAGGTCAATCAAATGCAAGGATATCTCAATCTAAATGTTCACATATTAGACAGACAAGAGGAAATTGCTCTAATAAAATTGTCAACTAGCAATTGGCATTTTGACAATCCAAAGATTAGTGATGAATTGCCCAAGCAGTGGTCTTGTCACTCCTTCCATTATGACCAACCAATGCCATGCTAATGTATGAAATAGTTGTTATGCAACACTGACCAAAACCAAAAGAAATAAAAGCAGAATCAATTTATGTCACGTGGTAACTTTCAAGAGATTCAATTAGGTGAGTGTACAATAGAAATATTTTCATAAGAAACTATATGTGGTTCCTGTAGGTTCTAGCACTGAGAATAGAGGCATGTAATATGTGAAAAGCATTCATACGATGGACCAAAAGCTGGCTGACGTGAGATAAATTTGAACAAGATCAAAAGGCAACAGAAAGGTGAGATACCTACCCTCAAAACATGGCTGATCTGAAATGACAGAAACATTCCCTTTAGTTTCTTAGCTTTCTTGCACAAGTCAGCCATATTATCATTCCTAACACGCCAGAGATCTTGGACCTGCTCCAGAAAGTCCAACGTGTTACTTAGGTTAAGAGAGAGTTGAATGTTGATAGAGTTGCCAGAGAAGCTCCTCAAAGAGCTCTAGTGATTAGTTTCACCAGATTTTGTATGCCATCGACAATCAAGGCCTTAATACAATGATTCCTGATTCTAATAAAATAATATGTGGGACACCTTAACTTGCACTTATGTTGATGGATGTAGCATAAGTAATTGGATAAAAATTTCCTTTGGTGAGGAAAAACTGAAGAACATGACATGATCAAATCAAACTCAAGGCAAACCAAGCACAGAACCCAAAAAGAAGAAGATTTTTTTCCATTTGTCCACAAACTTAGTTTTAGTGGACTGCGAAGAGCAAGAACGAACTGCACAAATTTAGTCGTCTATTAACGGTTCTATGGTAGAACATGAAGGCTGCAAAGTAGCAAAGGCGCAACCACAGACCTGGTTACATACAAGCTTAGAATCGCCTTGGGCATGAATATACTTGAATCCCTTCTTGGCAGCATATTTCAGCCCCAGGATCAATGCACGATATTCAGCAGCGTTGCTGGTCGCAATACCCAAACCCTCACGTAGTTGAGCAATCTTCAGTTGAATAGTAAAACACAGTCACCAGCTAGTCGTGATAATTGAAGATTAAGAAAACATACCAGCGTAGGTGTACATACCACAGATCCATCTAACCGCCTTATTATTGCTCCGGCACCTGCTTTCCCAGGATTTCCTTTAGAAGCACCATCAAATTCAAGAATACAGGAGAGCTGTAAAAGACCAGGTCCACTAGTGAGAACAAGTCAACATTTCATCATAGTGAAGATAATTCGCAAATCTACGTGCTAATATCAAAATCACAACTGCAAAATAAAACCAAGTAAGAAGCTTAGCACATACATTGCATTATTGATACTCACATAACTATCAGGTAATGGTTCCTGTTCAGCAACTTTGGGATGCTTCTTTGATGGTCCAGTTTCCTTCAGCAAATGATTGTTGGTGCGAGCAAATGAGATATTTGCACACACATCATGTACTGTAGAGAACAATTTTCAACAGAGCATACATTCACACTTAGCTTGAAAAAAAAAATCTTTACTCACCGTCTCCTGTGACCTTTTCAAAGTAGAGGTTGCAGTTTCGTCAGGTTGCTGAAGCCAAAATTGGCAAAATTAACACTCTACAAGAAATGTTATGGGCAAATGCAAAATTAAGTAGTAACGTGACCGCCTCTGAGAATATAACTTAAAGATCAGCCCCAACACTCAAGGTATAAGCCTTGGAACTGTGTGGGAGGAAAACTAAGGCCCTAAGAATTACGGACAGTTGTCAATTAAGTATGTACTACATAGAGATCATGAAATTATATTTTGGTGATGGTAATGCACGGCTTTAACAATTAATACCATGTCTACATATGACTGGGTTGCGTCAAGGTCAAACATAGGGCAGAATGACTGAAACAGCAGTCTTCCCGAACACGTATAGAAAATGTGAGTATAGCTAAGGAAACGGTAACTGGTGACATCAGTGGCATTGCACATTACCAAGCAAAGATGGTGGACATTAACACTGCACAATACACTAGAACACAGATCAAATTGATTCTTCCATAGGAAAGGGGTTAATATATCTGTACAACATTGGCAAGCGAGAGACACCAGGTATGCTTGTCAAATGTCAAACAGCTGGAAAATTACAATCATACAGCATTTTTACCTGGAAAGGGCAGGGAACTAGATCATCAAACAAATCGTCTCTTGCATCTGCTGCGTTAATGGAATACAGAGCATGACTTAACCCGCGTGCAGCGAGATATTGCTCTGTTTCTTTTCGCAGAGAGTAACCTTTGTAGACAGTCACAGAAGGATCGCGTACCTAGCAAGATATGTTTCACATGAGCAATGCTACTGCTCTACTGACATGGCAACAAGGAGAAGATTATTGTTGTTGTTGTGTTGTCGGTAAAAGAAAGATGGATTTTTGCAAGAGTGAACTCCCAAACCCAATCTGTACCGCAACAACGATTTTAGCATCCTATGAAATGCAAACGAAAATATTTGGTAGCAAGTTAAGGAAAAAAAATTTGTTTACCGAATTGCTGACTTGAGCTTGGCAGTCGGTGAGGCTCTTGTAGATGCCGATGACGTCCCCCTTGCGGACGACATAGAAGGGGTCGCCGGCGGCAGAGTCCATCGGCGGTGGCTGGCTCTCCTTGTTTGCGGCGGATCTCTTGGTGAGGCGGCGGGAGGAGGAGGAGAAGAGGCGCTGGGCAAGGCCGATGGCAATAGGCGGCGCGGGAGGGCTGAGAAGCAAGTAGCGAAGGTGGTGGTGGACGTTCAGAGCCACGGGCAGCGCTCTAGAAGAAGAGGAGGAGGAGCAAATCCTCATTGATAGCATAGCTGCCTGCCTGCCTGCCAAGGAGAAATCCAATCAAGGGGAAGGTTACTTGTGGGGACTGGAGCTTCCCCCGGCCGGCGGCTTAGGAAGAGGAGGAGGAGGAGGAGGAGGAGGAAGGCCGTGCTACTGGGCCGAGCACACAATCTGCAGTTCATCCAGGGCTCGCCCTTGGTTTCTTCTCCGTTGGCCCTCCCTGGCGCCTCTTGAAATTCAACATGCCTTCTTTTGGGATGATTTTTGAATGGGAGATTTGATGATTTGCTCTATCTTTTTTTGCCACTTGGTAAAATACCCTGAGATGTTTCACTGACATGTGGGGTCAGGACCCGCATGTCAGTGAGACATCACTTGTCATTTCCATGAAAGATTGGGCAAATCACCAATTCTTCCTTTTTGAATTTAGGTTGTTTATCACAAACAAAATTACTTAGTGGTTGGTACTTTCTTTTTCTCATCTCTCTCCTCACAAACGAAATTACATCGCCATGTGAGCCACCATGCAACTATCCCTCTCATCTTTCCACACCGAACATGGCCGAATCCCTCGCAACGCTCCTCCCGATGCTCCTCTCCGCCATTCCCACTACCCGCCTGCCCAGCCCTCCCCTCCCCACTGCTCTCTCATCCCTAATTCCATCTCTCTGTTGCATTACACCTACTATGCACCCATCGCTCCTCCCTCCTCACCTTGCATCTATGCCAATGTTGCAGCTCCTCTCTCCTCCCCTCGCATATGTGCCAACCACCACCGCTCCTCCCTCCTCCCTCACATCTAAGATGGCACCGCCCTCCTCCCCTCGAATATGGTCCGACGCCACCGCTCCTCCATCCCCCTCGCATTTGCATCGCCGCCGCTCCTCCCTCCTCCCCTCAAATATGCGATGGTGCCACCCCTCCTCGACTAACAATACACACACTCTACGACTTGATTTGGTCCACCAACAATAGCGCGCCTCCACCACATTCTCAATCCCACCACCACCACAATCCTTGTCGTCGCCCTCCTCCGGTTGTTTGCCTTGGCACAGTGTCGCCGCTGCGCCTTGCCGTCCAACTGGGAGAAGAGGGAAGCTTTAGTTTACTCTCCTATTTGGTGCAAAGAAGGAAACAAAGTAGATGGGACAGAGGACAAAGATGGAGTCGGCCATCAAGAAGGTGTCTGTGAAGGCGGTTCCTCCTCCCAATTTGTTGTCACTGTGCCTAGGGTCGGTCGCCACCCATCTCATCGTCGACGCTGTAGGCACGGGTCAATCTGGTGAGTGCGGTGATCATTTTGATGGGGTTGCCGTGGAGGACAGAGAGGAGGATGGCCCGCTGATGCTCGAGTAAGTGGTGGAGGCTCTGCTTTGGGAGCTTCTCTACCGGCTGGCGTCCTGTCCCCCACCCTTCGCCCTCGAATCGCTCCATAGGCCACCCATGCTTGGTATCATACTCCTCTCCTATCATCCCCACCAACTCCCCTTCCCTCCTTCCATGAATGTTAGTCCTGATATTTTGTTCCCCCACAATCCATCTACATTAGCACCATCTAAAGATGTATTCTTGTGTTCTATATGTGTAGTATCCGGCTGTTTTCTCTTAAAAACTTTTTACCTTTTCGAAGAGGAATGAGCTAATCACGTTACACTTACCTATCTAATTGCTTATGCTAGATGATGCTCTTCTTCTGCTACTACTACTGCTGTAGGAATTGGAGGGCCTGGTGGCAACAAACGTGGGGTAAAATGATCAAGGTTACAATTTACGCACAAAAATGTCATCGTTTGTATTCTATTAATAGTTTTGTATTCAACTAAAGTCAACAATCAGCAGGGTTTTTTAGTACCTTAACTTATATGCTTATGCTTTTAGGTGTGAAGGTTTCAATTCCGCTTGGCAAGTGTTGTTCAAACTTTGATGGCCCCTCGATGATAATACTGGACATGATAGCGTGGTTACTGTAGATGGGTAGCAACAGTATTGGGAAAAGCATTTGCAGGAGTGTGTAATCAAACAATTTAGTTGGAATTTATTATCGCCTTAACATTAAATAATTCATTCTTGACTGACTTTGCCATGTTTACTTTTTTTAACCCTTCCACATGTGCTTAGATGATAGTTGCTTACTATGCATATCAATGTCTTAAGATGATAGGTCCCAAAGGAATGGTCATAGTTCGCTATGATAAAAAGATGGCGCTTACATGTGACCGCAAGTCCCTCGAGATGGTCGGCCAGTTATTAACTCGAGAAGCAAGCAAGATGCAGCCTTCGACCAAGCACTCGAAGTCTAAAGCTATGCTAAAGCAGAATGAGCAAGTCAAAAAAGTCCCTTTGAATCCAGAGGAGCCTTCAAAAACCGTTCATATTGGGGTTACTTTCGACCCTACATAGGAAGATGCCCTCGTCACATTCCTTCGGGCAAATGCAAATGTATTCGCATGGCAACCATCTGACATGGCCAAGGTCCCTAGGGAGGTGATTGAGCACAGGCTAGCTCTGCGGCCTGACAAGAAACCCATAAAATAAAACTTACGGAGATTTGCACCTAATTGACGAGATGCCATGCAAAGACATTGTTTTCTCTTGAATTTATCCACTACTAGCTTTATCCTGCAGCCATGGATAAAATTTTCAGTAGTCTATGCCAACAGGGATCCCTAAACCATGAGATCAAGTGCCTTAGTATTAAATCATCTCATATTTGTGAAAGCAAGCCTCTAACTATTTCTACTAGTCTATTAAATTTTCTGTTGTATGGAAAGAAAGTTGTATGCCATTTTATTATTCCTTGGTTTTATTTTCGAACAGATGGTGGGGAATAGCCTGAAATATCTAACCATATTCTTCTATAACAATGGTCCTTCCATCTATATAACTCTATACAATTGTCCCTTTAATTAGTGTTTGTGTGATTTACCATGTTATAGCATTTTGAAGGCAAAAGCATAGGGGTAACTCAACATGCACAAGCCTTTTAATTTGGCTTGTGCTTGATTGTGTTTTTTGTAGCCCTATGGTTGTATGTGCAACTATGCTCTAATAATCACTGAACTTGCTTGATGTCTAAGTCCTATTCTGTTTTTAGTTTGCCCTATGGTGCATTCTATATTTCCGTCCCTAGCCCTAGGGTTTGGGGTAATAGTAAAAAATCTGAAGACAAATGCACACATACAGAAGGTTTTTCGTTGTGTAATCCCTCCATACTATAGCAACCACTAGCCACATATTCTTATTCAGAAGTTACTCAAATATGTCATTATGGATTCATATCTGACATCTTACAGGCAATTGCACACATATCTAAATGATTGAGAAATTTAGACTGTTGTGATGCTGGACCTACATTTTGCCTCCAACCCCTTGATAATAGCATATTGCTCCATCATATCAAAGCTTTTTGAGGTAGGAACCTTAATATATTCCCCTTCATGCATATTCCGAATAAAAATCTTGACATCTATATAATTGATATTGGACTTGAATGTGTTCCGAGCTACATCTCCTTCAAATTTGATATGTTTCTCAATGAAACCCCCAGGTTAACTTTTTTTGTGTTCTAATAATCTGTCTTAAGTTGAAGCCCACTAGTTATAATGCAGTAATAATACTATTATATAAGATGCTTAGTTTTCTTGATTGTTTGATTTTATTAGCAATTATTTCTTACTAATTTAGGCTATGTAATTGACCGCACAAAATAACCAAATGAGAGCTAGTAGTTGAAAAGAAGATACTGTATAAATGAACCATATTAGTTTACTGTAATTGATTATATTATAGATGTATAAATGAATCATGTTAGTTTACTATACTTGATTATATTATAGATCAAAGTTCTAAAAATTGTACCTGATTACATCCATGATTTTTCTGATGCTTTTTAGAAAAAATGCAAGCGCACAAATTTAGCTTCCCATACGCTCATCAAATCCTTATTCTAGATATAATTTGGTTTGTTTGACACAATCTTACTCTGATGTGTTTTTACTTCTATGGTTGTGCATCTTTCAGTTTGCACAAGTGATTGTATTTAAGTTTTGATATTAGCCATCAGACTATTGAAATGTAGATAATTTTTGGTTTGTCTCAATGATTGAGAAATTCAGACTGTTGTGATGCAGGACCTACATTTTGCCTCCAAACCCTTGATCATAGCATATTGCTCTATCATATCAAAGCGTTATGAGGTAGTCATCTTAATATATTTCCCTTCATGCATGTTCTAAATAAAAATCTTGATATCTATATAATTGATATTGGACCTATATGTGTTTCGAGCTACGTCTCCTTCACATTTGATATATTTCTCAGTGAAACCCCCAGATTAACTTTTTTTGTGTTCTGATAATTAAATATTGTTATTTTAATCTGATCCATAAGTCAACATTATATCTAATTTATGTATGCTATGCTCTACAGGTCCTTTCCCAAAAATGATTCTCTTGTGGGTTTATTTGCACTTGTGATTGGCATATAAAGTTGGCCTCATTGAACAATATGTGATCTGAAAATTGACTTTCAAGCAGTGCAAAGTGCCATCGGTGAGGTAGCAGTTAAAGAAAGAAATTGTGGCTGAGGACTTAGCCTACTAACCCTACTCTTGGTCAAAATCCATCTCTCGGTTTCCTTTTTCAAGTGGTTTGAGCTTTCATCTTTATTCTTGTTTCAAACACAATGGGAGTGATTATTTTATTATTCTAAGAGAAGATCAAATTGTGTCATGCAGTATGTTGATTTATTGAGATTCGTTAAATTGATATGTTTTCATGCTCTGTTGAAATTTGACAAGAGAAAAAGTGATATGCTTCCTTATTGATATGTTTTGAGTCTCATATGAATTGAAATTGGTGTGAATTAGGGCCTGTTTGGATGGACTAGGACTAGTTGTTAGCTAGGACTAGTTGTTAGCTGACTAGTAGTTAGCTGGCTAAAGATTAGCCCAGTTCTGTTTGGATCCAAGGACTAATAAGTGCTACTATCTCAGTGCAAAGTCTGTTATACCCCTATGCATGGTGGTCTGGGAGGGTTGGCGTGGGTATCAACGTCTTTTTTCCATCCGGCTGGTTCTTTAGCCCTCATTAGCTGAGTTTGATGGACTAGTTGGCTAACAACTAGTTGGGGCTTTGGCTAAACTTTAGCCCACCCATTAGCCCTCCTGTTTGGATCCTCAAGGGCTAAAGTTTAGTAACTAGTTGTTAGCCCAAGGGATCCAAACAGGGCCTTAGTTTTTTATGTATCTGTTTTCACTGGGCTTTTGTTATTCCGTAGCAACGAAGGATATGATTTTGCTCTCTTTGTTTGTTTGTTTCGTTCAGGTTGGAAAGATCCAAATGGGCCATGAGATGGGCCAGGCCACGGAGGGAATGACTAGGAGAGGAGAGGAGGGGATCGAGTCGTCGGCAAGGGCAAGGCAAGGCCAGTTGTGATTACTGTTTCTCTCCTCCTCGACCTCGTCGCCGTCGTCGTCGTCGTCGTCGTCGTGTGTTAGGTATCCAGCCGCTCGTCAATCCAAACCACTGAAACCAGTACGAATCGAATACAGGTGAAGTTGGAAGATGGACGGCGCCAACTGGCGCCCCACCCAAGGGGCCGACCCTGCCGCCGCCGCCGCCGGAGGCGACTGGCGGGCCCAGCTCCAGCCCGAGGCGCGCAGCAGGATCGTCAATAAGATGTACGCACACCCTACTCTAATCAATCCCCTTTCCCCCTTTAGTTTCGTCCCCTCCCTCCCTCTGATCGATTACCTAAATCGAGGGATCCCTTCTTCCGGAGTAAAAGATTTTCCGATCCGATGCAACTTCCTTTGATCTATCCGTAGCCATACCTACGGGAACAGCAGCAACGGCAACAGATTCGTCGTCGATCCACACAAAAAACGAACCTCTACTTTCATTCCCCAGTGGGGGATTAAGTTAACTAATCATCTTCTCATACCTCCGCGGATCTGCCTTCATTTTCCCCTCAACAAAATTGTTGTGAGCTCTACTAATCGTTTCATCTCAAAATAATCCAGCCCGCCCAATTACCTCATTCAATTGGAACTCTGTTTTAACAACTATACCCACGCAACTTATTCACGAAAATGTACAAATTCCTTCTGATAAGATTGTAACTTAGACCATAAACGCGCGCAATGACATAGACTGATGCAGTATAACACGGAGATGATATGTATTTTTTTTCCATCGCATTTGGGGGAACCACTGTTTTTTTAACTAGTGTGGTGGGAGATGTCAACCCAGAGTCACGAGTCATGACTAGATCAAATGTATGATGGAGAACATACTTTTCTTTTTCCTTCTGTGTTTTTGGATCATGCATGCGCCACTTTTGTCAAGTCTGTTCTTGCAATGGGTGCCTGGAATGTTGTGGCTGCCTGCAAATTCCATGCCATATTTTGTTGCAGAAAGCCATTGAAAAGCAATATATCTGTCTGTCATTTTATTCACATGTTGCATTGTATGCGTAGAATGGAGACTCTGAAGAAGCATCTGCCAGTATCAGTGCCTGAGGGGCTCAACGAACTCCAGAAAATTGCTGTGCGATTTGAAGAGAAGATTTATACTTCAGCCACCAACCAGGTACATTTAGCCTTACTTTCCTTAGCTTCCAGGGGGGCGGAGCAACAACCTTTAGTTATGGGGTCAAACCGGTTATGTGGGTAAATAATAGAAAAGAACTGATTTTCAAATGTTCAAAAGGTTTTTAGGTCGATTTTTAAGTATTTTAGCATTTTTTCACAATATTTTGGACCTTGGGTGATTTTTTTCACATCCCTGCTAAGCCGGTCAACCCGGCTGCCAAAGTTATTTTTTCGCTCTCGGGAATCCATTTTTTTTGTGCTGCGTTTGGGAACAAATCGCATTTTTTCTGCAAGGCGGGGACTTGAGCTCGAGCCATGGGAGTGCCGAGCCCGCACTCAACCACTGGGAACACGGCCCAGTTTCTGTAGAATTTTCACATAAAGTATCATATAAATAGCAAGTTAGTAATTGAGATTTTTGAGGTGTTGTTATTATGTTAACGTCAATGATAGAACATTATGCTGATCATGAGCATGGTTTTAATGGCCATGTTGAATTTACGAGTGTTGCATATGAGTTACTTCAGTCCATTGTTCTGCCAGTTCATGTTTGTGTAAGTCACCCATGTGTCCATGTGTCCGAAATTGTTATATGCCTTAAACAATCTTTAAACCTTATGCTAAAAATAGATTATTTACGCAAGTCTGTCATGGGATACGCAATAGTCTGCAGTTATTTATCTTGGACCAAACATCAAACGAGAGTTTACTCCCTCCTCCCCTTTTGTTTTCGAAAGGTCTTCATCATATTGCTTCCATCCATTGTGGCAAACATTTTCAAAGGGATTTGTTTGGTTGGGGTACACTGTGTCGCTATTTCCATTTGGATTTCCTGTTTGTATGGATTATTTATGGCAAAGTGGTTTGCTGCCTATATGAGTGTTTTTGCATGACTGCATGAGAAAAATGATTAAAAAAAATGGAAGCAATTCCTTTTCAACTGTGCTAATCGTACCAGAACTTATGGTTGCAAGTTAGTATTAGTATAAAACTTAAAATTAACATTGCTTTCTTTTGTATCACTCAGTCTGATTATTTGCGGAAGATTTCTATGAAAATGCTCTCTATGGAGACAAAGCCACCACAAGCTCCTGGAAATGCTCAAGTGATTCCAAATCAAAATCCCTCTGGTCCAGGTATCATATGCAATAAACTGAGTGTTACACATTCTACGTGCTATCATCTTCATCTTTTGGTTATATGCTGCTACTTTAGCTGTGGCAACCTTGTTAGTGATGGATGATGAAAATTGCTGATTGCATTAAATGGTAGCCCTATGCGATTGTATGCATTTTATGGTGATAATCATGGGAAAACCGTCTGATGGATGGAGCTATCATGTGTAAGAATTTTGCATCTAGCTTGTCACTGGTGGTTTTCATATCTGGTAGCACTTGCACCTGTTGTCTAAGTAATTTGCATTTTCTTATTCACTTTTTTTCGTTCGTTGTGTCTTTTGAAGGTGAAATGTTGTTGTTGCTAAATTTATGATCCATTATAACCTAGATGTTCAATTGATGTTGTGTGAAATGATGCACTGATTAAATGATTATACCATGGTAGGTTACATGTACCTTGGCTTTAGGTTGGAGCTTGATTACAATGCTGACTATTGAGTTAAAATGACAGTGGACCATCCTCAGTGATTACAGTGCTGACTATTGAGTTAAAATGACAGTGGACCATCTTCAGTTCTTTCTTAGACTATGTTTATTCCCTCTTTGCTGCTACCTTTTCAGATTATGTTAATGTGGTCTGCTTCTCATCTTCCCCAAATGAACTAATGATTAGCTGTAAATGAGTTGATCAGCCCTTTAATTGCTTCAGTATATGTGCTTTTTTAATGCAGAAGCTCACTTTTCTCTCAATTTATCTGTAACTTACTGATTTGAGTGATTTGCATGACTTTTACAATTTTGCAAGAAGTGTTTGTTCACAACATATTTAGCACGCATATGTTATCTTTTCTGAAACAGGATCTGGACTCCCTCCGCAAGGCAGTAATCCAGCACAGTCATCAGCAATCGCCTTGATGTCTCAGCAGCAGGCCCGACAGCCAAATACTTCTACATCTGTACAAGCTTCTTCTCTCAGCAATCTTGATCAGGGCTTGCCAGGTGTCGGCCAAACAACCACACTGCAGAATATGTCAGGCATGCCGCAAAACACTATGAATAATGGTTTGCCACAAGGTGCTTCACAAGATGTTTATGCTGCACAAATGCAAATGGTAGGAAGGCAGCAACAGCAACAGCAATCACAGAACCAATTAATTTACCAGCAGCAGCAGCAAATGAAGATGAAGCAGAAATTGCAGCAGAATCCACTTATGCAACCACACATTCAGCAGATGCAATCTTCACAGCAACCCATGATGCCAATGTCATCTGGCCTAAAGACTGGGCAGTCCAACATTCCGCAGACACAGCCAATGGTCATGCAGTCACCTGGTATTCAACAGAATCCATTGAACTCAGTACAGCAATCTGTGCAATCGTTACTCCAGCAACCTCCGCAATCTGTTGTGAGGCAGCCGCAACCACCACTGCCCTCCATGCATCAGCAGCCTTCTCTGCAGCAGGCTCAGCCAACTCAGCAGCCCAACATTCCTTTGCAACAACAGCAACAACAGTTAATGGGACAACAGCCAAATTTACGCCAAAATCAGTTAATTAGCCAACAGAATGGTGCTGTGGAGATGCAGCAGCAACAGAGGCTACCAGTTCAGTCAAATAATCTTTTGAATATGCAGCAAACACAGCAGATATTGAACCAGCAGTCTATGCCCTTGCATCAGCCACAGCAATTGGGCTCCCAGGCAAATATGCCAAGTCTACAGCAGCAGCAACAAAATCAACAGCAGCAGCAGCTTCTTGGAACTGTGCCTAATGTTTCAAACATTCAACGGATGCATATACTACAAACAAAGGCTGCAGTTCAGCAACCACAACAGCAACAGCATGCTCAGCAGCCATCAATGGGGTTGATGCAACCTCAATCTCAGCACAACCAACTTCAGCAATCACAGCAGCATCTTATGTCGCAGTTCCAGTCTCAGCCTAACCAGCTGCAGCAACAATTGGGGATGCAGCAGCAACCTTCAATGCAGCAAAAACTTCAAACTTCAGCTACCATGCTCTTGCAACAAAATAACATTGATCAACAAAAGCAATTTGTTCAGGCACAAAGGGGCCTGCAAGAAGTTTCATCTAGTAGTAAGTTTCCAATGTACTGTCTTTGTAGATTCACTTTATCCTTTTATTGTTCAGCCCTCTATTTTTCCTTGTGTTAAAGTTCTCCTACTTCTCTGTTGTGACCCAATAGATTAATACCTTAGTTTTCACCTGCAGTTTAAGCCAGCTTAGGGATCTGACCTCTCATTATTTTCACCTTAGTTTCTTAAGGCAATGTTTATGCTACAAGAACTATCCCTCTGTTTCACAATATTTGCCCAAGCCCACATGCGCATAGACCCAGGAAGCACCAAATTTAAGAAAAGTTAATGAGAAATGATCATACATGCCTCTATTAAATGGCATACTATAAGCACTTAATATTTGTCATATCATTAAAGCAGGGGTAAAGAGTGGAACTATTGCAATAACTACAATCCTGATTTCCTCAATGGGCAAACATTGTAAGCTTCAAATTGTTTGGACGAAAAAAGTTGGGAGATGACAACTGGGTATTCATAATTCATATGCAGTTAAATATGCAATGCACATTGATCGGCCCTGTTCTTTTTAGCTTCTAAAAGCTGTTTTTCGGCTTTTCTACAGTAACTAGCTTTTAAATGGAGTATCTTTTCAAAATAGGGTCTACTAGTTAATTATAGTACATACTGTATCGACTTCATTTATATCTGCAAAAACCACATGTGACTTTCTATTACTCTGTAATCTTTCGCACGAACAGCCTAAAAGTCACAAGCCGTAGCCATAAGCCGCAGCCAAAAAGAATAGGCCCATCATCATGTTGACTGAGCTGACCCCATTGATCTTCTGTGCCTTTTGTACATCAAATTTGGTTTTCTGATTTGTGGTCATTTTCGCTGGAGAATGCTACTTTGCAACAATCATTGCAATCTGACCTCTAGCTCATTGTTGTTGTTGTACTTTTTTAGTAGCAAGCGCACTATACTTTTTAGTAGCAAGAACACAACTTTCTAATTGCTTCTGCATTCCATCCTATGTTGTACTAGCAATTTGCTATCTGATGGCTTGTCCATTAGTATCTTGTTTGACAGCCCTGCTTTTTATGCAGCATCTGTGGACTCCACTGCTCAAACAGGTCATGCAGGTGCAGGTGATTGGCAAGAGGAGATATATCAAATGGTAAGACATGCTACCATAGTACCATCCCTTTTGGTATTCCCGAGCTCGCTCACTTGGACCTTTTTTTAAAAATCATAGAAAAGGACCTCCAGAACTAAGAGGTTGAGATTGCACTGATCTAGATTGATAGAAGATGAAACAAGAGACCATGTTGGATTTTAGGGCCTTTTCCCCCACTGTTTGTTGCCCCTCTTCTTTTGGTCGGTTTTCCACAAACTCCTCTCTTTTGTTTCGTTTTGCAAATGAAGTTGTAGCTGAAGTTTCATACAACGATGCTTTAGTCTGGTGGGTAGATGCCCTACATTCTGGCAGTCCTATTTTAAGATATAAATTGAATTCTTTGTGGATCTGGACTATGGAGCATACCGTATCTAGATGTTATAAGGTCATGAGGGAGTTAGCAGTCTTTTTCTTGATCATGTAAATTAACTTACGTCAAAACCATGGCTTATTTAATGGGCATCATGGTTTCTTATTTTATTTCAAATTCCTATGCTTGTAATTGCTACTTGAACTATCTTGCCAGTGGCAGATTTTTTAACTTAATTACAAACCATGGTTTATTGAATGTTCTGTTTTCCTTTTCTGTACTATTGATCTTTGTATAGCTTCTGCAACAAATTTATGTGTATGTGGTTTTCTTTGTCCACAGGTTAAGAGCTTGAAGGACCAATACTTTGCAGAACTCAGTGAATTGTACAATAAGATCTCTTTGAAGCTACAGCATGTTGACAGCATGATACCACCTCAAAAGCCATCAGAACAGTATGAAAGGATGAAGAACTTTAAAATGATGTTGGAGCGTACATTGCAAGTCCTGCAAATTAACAAGAACAACATTCAACCTGCTCTGAGGGACAAAATTCCTTTATACGAGAAGCAAATTATCAGTATCCTAAGTTCACAAAGAAGGAAGCATGTGCAGATTCAAGGGCAGCAACAGTCTCAGCAAACTGCTGGGCAAGCTCCTAGTTCTAACATTTCACAGCAACAACAGCTTTCACAAGGTTTGCCACAGCATGATAGTCATACTAATCAGATGCCTCAAGCAAGTTTACCAAGTATGAGCACCGGATTACAGTCCTCTAGTGCAGCTATCCAGCATGTACCTGCACCTCCAGCAACAAACTTTGGTGTTCCAACAACACAGCAAAATGTTCCAAATGCACCGCAGGCTGCCTCTAATTTGGAGGGTGCTCAAGGAAGCAATTTTAATTCTTTGCAGCATGGTTCAATGAGTGGTGCGTTGCAACAGGGAAGCACTGGGCCCATGCAGACTACAATGAATGCACAACAGCAGGCCAGTAGTAGCATGTTGTCTCACAACTCAATGAGTACAATGCAGCCTAATGCCAATTCCATGCAAGCAAATGCAAGTTCGTTACAGCAGCTGAAGCAGCAACAACAGGAGCATCATATGGTCCAGAGTCAAATGAAGCGCCAAATGTTGCTTCAACAGCAGCTCCCAATGCAGCCACAATTACAGAAACAGCAGCAAGCACAGATGCAGGTTCCACAGCTTCATTCTGGAAACGATGTAAACGAGCTAAAGCTTAGGCAAGGAGCTGCAATGAAACCTGGAATTTATCAACAGCACTTGGGCCAACGCAGTAACTATTATCATCAGCAGTTGAAACAGGGTGTTGCTTTCCCAATTTCGTCACCACAAAACCTCCAAGCATCATCCCCACAAATTTCGCACCATTCTCCTCAGGTTGATCAGCACAATCTGTTGCCATCTCAACTTAATAAGACTGGGACACCATTGCATTCAGCTAGCTCACCATTTGTTCCATCTCCATCCCCATCTGTTGCCCCATCTCCTATACCAGTGGATTCAGACAAACCACTCTCCAATATATCATCACTTGCTAATACTGGGCAGGCTGGACATCAGCAAACATCCCTAGCACCTCAAACACAATCAATTGCCGTTAACACACCAGGGATATCAGCATCACCCTTGCTAGCAGAATTCACAAGTGCTGATGGAAGTCAGGCTAACATACCAACTCAAGTTCCAACAAAATCAAGTGCAGCAGAAAGGCCTCTGGATCGGTTACTTAAAGCAGTCAGTATCTTGACAACTTTATATTTACTGTCTTGTGTCCTTTTTTCTGGTACAAAATCGATTCATTGCTTAATCAGTGTTGTTCTGAATGTATTGTAGAACTTGATTAATTTGAAAGATGGTTATACTGTTTGAAAGCATACTGGCATAAAGAACACGAGGCTTAAGAACAGTATTTGGCTATAGGAGTTGGATATATCATGTCTTCTTATGGCAAACTATTTTTTGTCTCTACCTTGCTAAAGTTGACACAATTATTACCCATTTCAATCAACTAGTTCTTCAGATGATAACAATTGTGCATAGTCATTTTCGTTCTTGCCATCTGATGATTTCTTTATTTTTCTTGATAATTGCTCTACGGAATCCAGATGTATTGTCCAAAAAGTCTGCTCTGCTGGTGTGATAGTACATAGCAAGTCATTTACACCCTTTAATTTAATCCTGTAAAATTAGTTCAGTTGATGATATGTCATGATATATATTCTTCTTTCCATTTTTTCCGCCTGTTTCATGTTCAATGTTGTGTTGTAATGCAGTTGCGAACAACACCTCGCCAGTCTCTTAGTGCTGCAGTTAGCGACATAGGATCTGTCGTTAGCATGATTGACAGGATTGCTGGGTCAGCACCTGGTAATGGCTCTAGAGCTGCTGTGGGGGAAGATCTAGTTGCTATGACAAAGTGTCGGTTGCAAGCCAGGAATTGCATAACACATGATGGGAGCAGTACGTCAAAGAAAATGAAGCGTGACACAAGTGCTATGCCTCTTAATGTGTCATCAGCTGGAAGTGTCAACGATAGCTTCAAGCAATCATCAGCTGGAAGTGTCAACGATAGCTTCAAACAAACATATAGTGTGGATACCCCTGAATTGCAACCAACTGCAACCTCACGTGTCAAGTGGCAAAAAACTGAGGTATTTTGTTTAAGATTTTCTGTAGAGAAACTATGAAAACACGATTTTATCCAGTGGTTCTAGTTTTACAATGACTTGTCTATCTGCACATAGAGAAGGGAAATGAAGTTAACTTGATGGGAGCTGTTCCAAATTGTCGGTTACCTAGTATTTTTATCTGGCATCTGGTTCATCTTCCTGCAGGTAAACCATGCTCTGATGGAGGAGATCCAGGAGATAAACCAACAGCTCATAAATACAGAGCTCCATGTATGTGAGGATGATGCTGAGTCATTCGCTGCTACATCTCAAGGGGCAGAAGGGACAGTCATTAAATGCATATTTGCTGCTGTAGCTGTTAGTCCCAGCTTGAAGTCCATGTTTGCATCAGCCCAGATGGTGAGCTTCTAAACGCATGCTCTATGCTCTGGACCTGTATCGTTTGCTTATTTATTCTATGTTCAAATGTGTGACAGAGTCCAATTTTGCCATTGAGGTTGCTTGTTCCTGCTAGCTACCCTAAATGCTCCCCGGTGCTCCTTGACAAGTTTCCGGACGAACAAAGGTGTGTAGCCAGTCAATATTATATGATGCTGTCCTGGTTCTTTAGGTGCACATTGATTAAACTAACAGTGCTGCAATGTACTTGTGAATCTGCATCAGAAATTCCGATGACCTGTCTACGAAGGCGAAGTCAAAGTTTGGCATATTGCTGCGGGGTCTACCTGAGCCCATGTCATTGCGAGAAATTGCGAGGACATGGGACACTTGCGCCCGCAAAGTCATTGCAGAGTATGCTCAGAATACTGGCGGAGGCTGTTTCAGTTCGAGTTATGGTTGTTGGGAAAGCTGCGTAGGTGCTTGATCCGTCTGTTGTGCTGGCATGAAACTGCTTGATTCGCGTGGCCAAGTGCGGTTGCGCTTAACTGGTGCCGGTCATCCTTGGTGACTATATGTATACCGTAATTAACAGTTGAGCGGAGATGCAATTGCCACTTGACTGGTATTTTGTATTTGC
Source organism: Dendrocalamus latiflorus (assembly GCA_017311315.1). NCBI lineage: Eukaryota > Viridiplantae > Streptophyta > Magnoliopsida > Poales > Poaceae > Dendrocalamus > Dendrocalamus latiflorus. Next base: position 32,348,035 of record CM029624.1, on the reverse strand, counting down.
GATTGTATTTATGGAAATCCTCTTCGTTAGCTTGATATTCTATTTCTAGCGGCCTTTTGTGTACAGGACAGGTTCCACCTATGGACCAAGTGCTGCTGCTGCTGCTGCTGCTTGGTTTAGTTTCCTGGTCACTGCTCGTATTATGTATTATGATTTGGATGTAAATTGAGACCTTCAAAAGCGTTTGTGCTGGAATCGTTACTGGTTGATTAGACACATGCTTTGCTTTATCATTGCGTGTCGGTGCCTGAACTGGAAGCTGTGTACTAGGACTGTGCAGCGTTTTTAGCTGTGCAGGGACAGAGAGGCACGAGGAATCGAGCGTTCCTCTTCTCCTGCAGCGTCCACTACTTCGATGCATACCATGCTTGGGAGTTGTTGTAACAGGATATCTGGATCTGACTGAATTAAGTAGATATTCGATTCGAATTCCTATCCGATATTTGTCTGGTCTATATTCGTATCCGATGTTTGTTTGATTTGTATTTGAATTTGAGAAAAAAAAAATGAAAATAAATATGGTTTAAACACTATCTAATTTGTATCTGATCCGTTTTCACTCCTATTGATATTCATGCCTTCATGGTAGCAGCAGCCGGTGAAACTGCATGCTAGCTGCTGAATGTTAGTAGGATTTCTCCTTTGGCCTAAAACAAATCAAGGAAGCAAGCAAGACTAACTGGGAGGTGCACCGAATCGATCGATCAGCATGTACTGAAGTAGTAGTGTGGCAGGCATGTATGTTGGGGTAAGAAACGGTAACGGATAATTTGTTTTACTTAATATTCGTATTCAAGAAAATATAAATATGATAAATAAAATATGTATTCGAAAATATTTGTATTCATATTTGAGAATATTCGTATCCGTATTTAAGAATATTCATATTCGTATTTGAGACTATTCGATTTGCATTCGATCCGTTTCCTATGCCTATCATTGGTAACCGGTGAAAAATCGGCAAAACTGTTAGAAATTTGTTCTACCAAGATTTGTTACAGAAGTTATAGGAGAAGGAGAATATTCGTATTCGACTGAATTAAGTACATATTCGATTCGAATTCATATCTGTTATGACAATCGATTCGTATTTGAGAATATTCGAATTCGTATTTGTTTAAAAATATGAATTCGTATTCGTATTTAAAAATATGAATTCATATTCGTATTCCTATTTTTTTACTGAAGCTTATGATTTTTGGCTGTGGCTTGTGATTTTTGGGTTGTTCATGTGAGAGATTACAGAGTAACAAAAACTCACGTACAATTTTTGTCGATATAAATAAAGACGGTACAGTATGTACTACAATTAACTAGTAAACTCTATCTTGAAAACATACTCGGTGTAAAAGTTAATTACTGTAGAAAAACCGAAAAATAGCTTTTAGAAGCTGAAAAGAACAAACTCATACCCCCATCAGCTAGCTATAGCCAAGGTCTAAGTGAGTAGTAATGAAATTGATCATGGCCAACTAGCTAGCCAGCTGGTGGCTGATGAAATTGACCAGGGCACTCCCAACAGTTATTTCTACCTGTTACTATAACAACTAGATGCAAAAGCGTGGAGTCACGTCGTGCTAGCTACCATGTGAATATCAAAGTAAAAGAATTGGTATGACACAGAGGCCTATATACGAAAAACCAAAAGCAAGGACCCGTACGTATTTATAGGAAAAGGAGGGTGTTGTGGTTACAGACCAAACAGAGAGATTATAGTATGGTAGTGGAGATGTTAGGTGAGTAATACTTGGGGGTTTCCTCATGGCCTAAATGGCTTTATATATATATTCACATGGGGAGTATTTTACAATCATGTCCTTACATCGAAGTATCCCTCTCAAGGGCATTTATGTCATTATATATGTCCCATTTTGGGCTTTACAACCTTCTAGCAGGCCAGCTGGGCTTAGGTGGGAACCACCCCTACAACAGGTTGGTTTGGGAAGTGAATGAGTAGTTCTCTTGTGGTTATTCAATTCTTTTGAATTAATTACTTACTAATCATTTTCAAATTGTGCATTTCAATCTATTTACTATATTTACTCTAAATTATTATTTTCTACAAAGTAACCATTATTTGATAAGCCTTGTATAATTCTATTATATTGTGTTGCAAATGACTTGCTGAGTACTCTATGTACTCATGGATATATCTATTGTTTCTTAGTTGCTGAAGAAGAACCATATCAGTCAGAGGTACTTAAAGGAGATTTCTTCGATGACTTCTCAGAATAGGAATTCGCTTCTCAGTTAATTGTCTGTGGCATGCTGAATGGCTACTACGCTTATCTTTATATTTCGCTGCTAGATTTTGTTAAGTCCTTTAGGCTATTATTTGTAAGATTGACCATAAGGTCGCTACTCTGATAAATAATAATATTTGAGTCTTTCTTATTTAATTATGGTCATAGTCGATATTTTATCTATATTTTTATTGTGTGCACTATTACAATTTTAGACTAGTGTAGAATACACAGAGATGTTCAGATTTACATATTTGAGTATTGACAATACTTTTATAATATTATAATATTACTAGGTTTTATAAATACATTACAATATAAATTAGTGGTCTAAGTTGTGCTCTGGAGAGCGAGCCAATGTTCAGAATGTGACCTTAGAGATTAGGTTATTGTTTGCTTTTACTATTTGGACACGATTTTCAGAGACCCCGATGTGACCGCGCTTAATTAGTGCGCGCTGTTGGTCATGTAAGTTTCTCGAACTTGCTTGCTAAGCAACGTACACGATAAGTGTAAAAGTATGAGCCTAAGTCCAAACACTAGTAACTATGTAGCAGATGAACTGACTAGCTATATTGACATGTCACCCTTGAAACCTTGAAATGACAAATACATCGATTTTTTTTTTTTTGCCTAACCCAACCATCGAGTGCTCATTTTAGCATGGCAGAAATATGATCGCAAACACAACCAGGTACGAAGAGAGCCATGATCTCCTCACGCCTGCCGTCTCTCCACCTGGGTGGAAATGATCGAATGAAAACGCTCGTCAAGCAGACAGGCTACGACATGCATGTACATCTTGTTCTCTAAAGACTTCAGCAGGAGTATCCAATTGGCTACGCATCGATCCAGTGGTAGACTTTTGCTAGTGGAGATATGTGTCGTCGTTCGACTGCTATACATGCAACGGGTAGAACCACAAAAGAATATCATTTTAAGATATGTGCGGTTAAATTTTATAAACTTAAGCTATCAACATCTTTTTCAATATTTAGATTAAACACATAAAATGGTACGTATAGCTTTGTCTCGAAAGAACTTTCATGAAGTTATTTTTTTTATGTTTTATGAATCTATTACAATACAAATTAGTGATCAAGTTGTGTTTTAAGGACCATGTCTCTATGTAAAACGGCATTTTTTTTGTGACTAGAGGGAGTTCATGCGACCAAGCCGCATTACAAGAGCATTAAACATATATAGTTACTAGGTCCAACACAAGTAGTAGTACTAGGGCACATTGTTATATTAGACAGCACATTCTGATCGGCACAGCTGCCTGTTACTAGGTCTATTGCTGCGCATAAACATATATATAGTTGGGAGTACAACACTGTAGCTGCAGATTAACAAGGGATGGTGATGGTTCCTTGGCAGTGAGACGGCATCAATTTATGCTGACACCTGCCATTGAGAGAGAATGGAAAAACAGCAATGCATGCGTGTTAGCATCTGGTAAGAAATAGGATGATGATGCATTTCTCAAAAAATAAATAGGATGATGATCTACCCACCCACCCAAAAAAAAGATGTTCAGGTTCAGTGTGAATGCATGCTTACAATTGTATTGATAAAGCAAAGGAAATGTTAGCAAAATGAAAGCAAGTAGCTAGGCATATGGAAGGTGTTGGAGGAAAAAAGAATCCAAAAGAGCACAATACAATCTTATATATCCACGAGTAAATGAGGTCAGGGGGATGCAACATACAGATATACATGTGGAAATTCAGAAAAGTGTGACCAGGAAGGTGGCACATACAATTATACATACATGCGTACAGTTCAGAAGAGTTAGCGTGGGCAGGGCAATGAAACACTGCAATCCTATTTGATATTGGTACTTGAGAATCAGTAAATTTTAGAAGCCGGAGTAAACGCGTTTAATTTCGGTCCGAGGAGATATAACACCGTTTTTCTTTTTTTTTTTTCTTCTTCTCATTTTTCTTTAATTGAATGACTCAGAAAAAACTACTACATTGCAATTTCAGTCAAAAGCAAACAGCAGCTAAAAAAAGCCAGAATGAACGGGGCCAGGGCCTGTGCTATATATGTGAGATTCAAGGTGAGAAGTTGAGGACGCACAAGCGTTGGCAAGTGCAGTAGACGAGATGCAGCAGTCTTGTTGTTGGGTTGGTTCTCGAAAACAAACAAACGGTTAATTATCCCATACATAGATATGTTTGTTTGGACAGTGGCAGGCACTCATATAGATCGAAATGGGGGTATATAGGAAGCCAATGCATCGGCCGGCTGGAATGGGTGCTAGCTCCCAGCAGTTGTAGCTTGTACTGGGTGGCCAACATAGATGCATAGACGAGAAGATGAAGAAATTGCCCCACCAATTCAACACAACAGGTTAATTTGGCGATGCATACATGTCATCTCCGCAAACAGTAGTAACCTATTTCGGAATCTGAGTAAGGTAGGTAGGTAGTTTTGATGTGCAATCTTACTGACTTTGTTACCAATTCTACTAGGTAATAAGGAATCGAGATCAACTGTACACACACAAGAGAAGGCTTACCCTGAGAGGTGTGAGGAGCAGGGAGTCGTCGATCAGGATCAGGAGAGGTCTTGGTCGTCGAAGTCGTCGGGGAAGCAGTTGAAGAAGTCGGCGTCGACGGGGAGGGAGGAGGTGGCGCCGGGGTGGCGGTCGAGGTCGGCGAGGACGTCGACGGGGTCCTGGGCATCGGCGTCGACCTCCATCATGCCCATGCCGACGACGGTGGCGGCGTGGTTGTCCTCGGAATCCATCTCCCCGGGCGAGTCCTCCCACTCCACGGCACCGGCACCGGAACCGGAACCGGCGGCCCCCGACGAGTTGGAGTGGTTCATCCAAATCAAATCGATGGAAGAACCTGTGGATCTCCCTGCGGCGGCGGCGGTGGCGGCTTCTTCCCCGCGCCGCTTTCGTTCGATTCCCCTTTCGATTCCGCAGTGCACGCGCTCTACTCTACTAGGGGTTCGGTGGGGGGAAGAGTGTAGACGAAAGCCCGGCCCACCAAAGAGTAGAGCCTACACGGAGCCCGGCCCACGAAAGAGTAGAGCCTAGACGGAAGCCCGGGCCAGTAGAATATCTTCGCGAGAGAAGTGCGTGCCATTTAATCACAGGAAAAGGCCAACTTTTTTTTACACTAGTGCATGCAATTATACCTTCCCCTTTTTTTTTTCTTACGAAAATGCAATTATACTATTGGGTCTTACTACTTGTTTTACTCCTGCTGTTGTAGGTGGATGATCTGAATGCCAACATAATAGAAGAAGAGAGGTAGCTTCTGTTGCTATATACTTTTCCTATTTTCACAAAGACCGGCAACTTCTTTCGCTAAATACTTTCGCTCAAAGCGCCACAAGAAAAGGTGATTCCCTTAGAAAAGTCTACTTATTACAATAGAACGCTTGTTCAGAGAGAATGAACATGTTTTTTTTGGGCACATTCTAGCGTCGCAGACCCTACTCAATTGAAGAATGTCCGCTATCAATATGTATTTGGCCATCATGGAAACTTCTGATTTATGTTATTACATACTTACATGTACCTTGTTGCATGATGTTGTAGCTGAACAGACAAGATTCTGCTCTAGATTTGTCCTACAGTTTCTATGAAGTAAATATTCTGCTTGAAATGTGTGTACATGTCGCGAGGTTTAGATGTTCGATAGCCACGTTTATACTGTTAGTCCAATTTAGTGTAATGCAAGTGGCCGATTTGTGAGAATTACAGCCAGAGAAAAGACCTTTAGTATGTTGGATGTAGTTAGTACATGCCAGCATAGCTTAACGAGTCTCCAATTCTGTACTAACAGCTTGGCCTTTTAGCAGTAGTATACTAGCCTATCAGCACGCTCCTCTCCCCATCGATAGAAACATCTGAATTATCAGCTAAAGAAAAGGTCTCGATGTGTGTGTGTAAGTGGCACAGTTAAATGCACTATGCTTGCTGTTGCTGTATCTAATCACGACCTTTTGATGCTTGCTTGCAGGGTTTAGCAAATGTCTGGACCAGCTCCACACGCAACTTGACGCCGAACTGGCTGCTGGGATGGGAATGCCTGACATTGACAATGGCCTGAAGCTCATGTCCATGTGAACCTCTTAGTCTTTGCTTTACGTTTTTCTTACTGCCATGCATCTGCACTTGCTTTGCTTCATAGTTAACGGAGTAGATGGTGCCTTCTGATCCGGGGGTTACTTTATTCTGCCTGCCTCATTTTGTCCAACCTGTGTTTGCAACTCAGTTACCGATCGACATTTGTGACAATTATAATGTCCTTATGATTTAGCCGCACATGATCTGTCTTATCAGCTAGTACTATGAATAGAACGTTAAAGCTCACGGTTAATTATTTGCATCGGCTTGAACACAAGCCACCAAGGGGGCTTTGATCGTTAGGTTAGGTAACCTTGGCTGTGCTTTTCTGTGCTGTCGTGAGACACTAGAGACTGTAGGCTCTCTCCCCTTTTATGTAGAGATTTCTTGGTTGGGTCTATCTATCATTTTGCTTGGGCTATGTATCTATGTCTGTGGGGACTCCATTGGCCAGCACAGGCTGCAATGCAATGCCATTGTATTTCATAGACAAGTATACATAGGTCCACAGTGTTGGTCACATAGGGTTCTGCCTTTACAGGTGTATGGATCTATTTTCACACCCCATGATTTTTCCTAATTTTGGATCTACCTTTCTCTACCGTCTATGTGCCGTGCTTCCTCAAAGAAGAACATTCATTCTCTAGGGCCATGTCTGTAGTGTCGGGTGGAACTTGCTACAGTTACTCGTTATGGCGGATCTTAGGTTGCGCTGTCGCTGTAAGGCTCTGTTTATATTGGATTCTAAAAGGTGCTTTGCTATAGTAAATAGATTTTCTACAATACCTAGCTTTTAAACGGAGAGTCTTTTCAATGTGAGGTCTACTAGTCGATTCTAATACACACTATAGTGGCTTTATTTATATCGGCTAAAATCGCACGCCAGCACAGCAGAAATCGGCAAATCTTGCTTTAATCAAACGTTGTTATGGTAGAATATGTGTTGATGGCCTAGGTGGTAATGTTCCTTGCTGAAACGGGCAAGAAGATGAAGAGAGAGCCGAGGGAGAGAGACAGAGCGAGCGAGCGAGCGACAGGCGCTGGACGGTGTCACATGTGCGCAAGCGGACATGAAGGCACACATGCGTACAGAGGCTGAGAGAGACGGCGAATGATTTTGCCTCCAGACTCATCGATCCATTCGACTGTGAAATGAAATGAGCAGATGCCATGTACCTCAGCCTCACCTCGGTCGATTGTCATTTCTCTACAAATTATTGCAGCATCGTTGCTGCCTGTTACTGATAATAAATTGCATGCATGTGCCCTCTCTTCTTACAACGGAATATTTGAATCTCTTTCCCTTCCTTTGGTTCGTCGAGTTGTTTTCGTTCACAGTGTGTTTGTGTTTGCCCCCAATCTTGCGTGCTGCTCCTGCTGTACTCCAGAATAGAATCCAGATGCAGAAAAAGTGCAAGGAGCCAAAACCAACGGTTCCAGTCATGCGCTCCCTCTTGTTTTCGGATCGACACCAACACATGCCCATGCCAGCTCTGGAAAAGAAAAAGGATCATCTTTTATTTCGTCTGCGTGCGCGTGTCCTTTCGGATCAAAGCCTCCAAATGATTAGCATGGCAATCTTTGATCCCAAGCAATGACAGGCCACGAGTGTACTATTTATTATCGATCCATCTGCAATTGTTTAGGCAGATCTCTGCAGTTAGTTGATCTAGAAAGCATGGGATGGGAAGGACAGGTCTCTTTATTCCCTTCCCTGACACACCAGCTTGTCTAGATCTCTAAAATCTTTGCTTCCTCCTTACAACTTAGTTACAAGTGGCTGGAGTACTTGCTCCTCTCTGCTACTAGTGCTAAGCGGGAGGAGAGCCAATGCTGACTTGTGAGCCAGGCAGGCAGGCAGGCAGCCAGCTGAGAGGCAGAGCAATGGCATCTCAGGCTCAGGCCTTGTGCCTGCCAATTGACATGGCTGAACACAAGTAGGAGCCCCAGTGGTTGTATCAGTCCAATCCAGCTGAGCAAATGCAAGTTTGTGTTGTGTTCATCTGCTTGCTCATACCTCGTGCTCATTGCTTATCAGACCCAGCAGACATCCTTCCTTGAGTACTCAACGCAGGACAGTCAGGCAGTCACACCACCGTGTCTACCTCCTCTTGCAGACTACACTACACGCCACCATGGTACAGAGAGAGAATTCATATCCCCCATGGTATGGTACACCGGTACTGGTACCCACCCGGCCCCAAAAGGAACTTCTGGCCGGTTACTACCTGCAGGGACAGTGCCTTGCGAATGGCAAGGACAGTGAGAGGTGATGGGTTCTTCTTATCATCTTTATGGTTAGTAGAGATTTCCTCTCCTAGATCATCTGCATTTCATCTCTGGACTGGAGGAGCCGGCGGGGACAGAAGATTTATGCTCACTCCACGTTGTGATAGACTGGCTTAGATTCATTTGACAGCGGCATTTCCTTTCCAACTGACTCACCGCTGTTGCTCTCTCCTCTTCGGGACCATACATCATTCATTCATATTTCATATTCGTATGCTCTAGTGTTGCTGCTGGGGCACACAGTCATGTGCAAGAGCAACAAACACATCAAGATTAGGCCTGCCTGCCTGCCTGTGGCACACTTTCAGTCAAACCTTGGGGTTCCAGGTTTTCTGCAATGCTGCCGCCTGCCTCCAACACTCTCATGAGCAATCAGCAAGATTGCTTCCTAAATCCCCGGTTATACGGGGCTTCTGAGTTGACATAATAAGCCTACTCCGTACTCGCAGGAGTACATATTTCTACTTTTAATATACCACTTAAATAAATATTTTATATCTCTTTATCATTTTTATTATACTTAAATACTAATTTTAAGATACTTCAATGCGACTTAGTTGAAATTTTTTCATTTAAACCCTTTATTTTTGCTATATATCCTTTTTCATACATAAAAGGAATATATACTCAAATTATATTATAAAAAGTTGATTGTTATGGAATTCACTTTGGGGTGTATTATAATTATTATTAGAGAATGCTTAAATAGATAAAGAGATACAATAACACTAATAAAGTAGTATATGAGAAATGGGATTATGTACTTCTAGGAGTATGAAACTATTTTACTATATATGTAATAAAGATTCCTTAGGTGCCCCTTACATCATAGCATCTGTATATTAAGATGTTTGTTTCGCGCTTCTTGTTGTGTGCGTCCTGATCTGATATGCGTTTTGGTCGGGACCTCAGAGGCGAGCTCAGCGCTTGTGTGTTTGTGTGTGAGTTTGCACTGCTCGTCCGAGTTGACGCCGCAATGTTCGATGCTCACTAAAAATGAGCTAAATTCAGATGATATAGGCGGCTCCATGAGATTTTCTGTGACTAATTAGTAAGATGATATAGGGCTCCTAAGTAAATACATATATATTCCTTCCTTGCGGGGAATTGAAGCCGCCGTCTACTTACAACGATGATCAATCTGATTCTGCTTGCTTGTCCACATCTCAGCACATCCAAGAAGAAGACGAAGAGGAAGAAGAAGAAGAAGAAGAAGAAGAAGAAGAAGAAGAAGAAAGAGGAGGTTTCTTTCTCTTAACAAGAAGAAGCATGAGCCCAAACCAAAATGTGACACGCTCGCCACAAAAATAACTCGGAAGTTGACGTGGCTGTAATCGATCGAGCTCTTCTAGTTGCCGCCGTTGGACGATGACGACGGCCCCGGCGCGCCGGCGCTGTGCGTGAGCCGCTGGAGCTGCAGCATGCGCGCGTAGCAGCCGTCAGGGTTGTGGTTGAGCAAGTGCGAGTGCGACCCCTGCTCCACCACCTTGCCGTCGTCGATCACGGCGATGGTGTGGGCGCTGCGCACCGTGGCGAGCCGGTGCGCCACCACGATGGTGGTGCGCCCCGATCCGGCGCGCTCCAGCGCCTCCTGCACGCACCGCTCCGACTCGGCATCCAGCGCGCTCGTCGCTTCGTCCAGCAGCATGATGGCCGCCTGCTTCACCAGCGCGCGCGCGATGGCGATCCGCTGCCGCTGCCCGCCCGACAGCTGCACCCCGCGCTCGCCCACGTGCGTCCTGTACCCCTCCGGCAGCGCCGATATGAACTTGTGCGCGTTGGCCGCCGTCGCCGCCTCCAGCACCTCCGCCTCTGTCGCGCCCTCCCGCCCGTACGCTATGTTGTCGTGGATCGTGGCGGCGAACAGGAAGGGCTCCTGCGGCACCATGGCCATCACCCGCCGCAGCGCCTTGAGGTTGTACTTGCGCACGTCCTTGCCGTCCAGGAGCACGCGGCCGGACGTGGGCTCGTAGAAGCGCTGGATGAGCGCCAGCACCGAGCTCTTGCCGCACCCGCTGGGGCCCACCAGCGCCAGCGTCCTGCCGGCGCGGGCGCGGAGGCTCAGGTCCCGGAACACCTGTATGTCCGGCCGCGACGGGTAGGAGAAGTCGATGTGCTTGAGCTCCACCTCGCCCCTGGGCCGGTCGGGGACAGGGGCGGCGTCCACGTCGTCCGGCTCGATCTCCGTCTTGCGGTCGACGGTCTCGAACACCGAGTGCATGGCGCGGCCGCCCTTGATGAAGTCGGGCGCCAGTGTCAGCGTCTCGGCGGCGCCGTTGGCGGAGACCATGAGGACCATGAAGACGCGGATGGTCTTGGAGAAGTCGGAGATTCCGTGCTTGACGAGCCACGCAGCGTACCACAGGCCGAGCGCGTAGGACGCGTAGAGCAGGAACTGCGCCACGCCGTAGCCGCTCCCGGCGATCTGGCCCTTCCAGAAGCACCGCCGGAGCGGCCTCTGCAGGTTGGCCTCGAAGAGCCTCGTGATCCTGGCCTCCGAGTTGAAGGCCGCCACGGTGCGCACGTTGGCCACCGCCTCGCCGGCGATCTGCGTCGCCCTGGCGTGCGCGCCCTCCAGGTCGCCGGAGAAGCCCTTCATGAACATCTTCTGCAGGACGGTGGCGCCGACGACGAGCGGGAAGACGGCGAGTAGCACGAGCGCGAGGCGCCACTGCAGGACGAAGCCCGCGGTACAGGCGACGAGCATGAGCGCCGAGTTCTGGACGATGACGGAGATGCGGTCCCCGATGGCGGAGCGCACGTTCTGGGCGTCGAGCGCGAGCCTGGCGGCGATGCGCGCGCTGGCGTTCTCCTCGGCGTCGAACCAGGCGATCTCGTTGCGGAGCACGGAGGCGAGCATCTTCTCGCGCACGCGCTTGGTGAGGTTCTCGCCGACGGTGTCCCAGAAGAGGTGCTGCACCGTGTTGAAGAGCAGCGCGGCGGAGGACATGCCGATGAGGAGGTAGCAGTACTTGCCGATCTCGCGGTTCATGTACCTCGGGTCCGGCGCGTAGTAGACGCTGAGCACCGCGCTGAGGATGTAGGCGAAGATGGCGCTGAAGGAACCGCACACCATGGAGCCGGCGGAGCCGACGAGCGCGTAGCCCCACTCGGGCGAGTTCATCTTGGCCAGCCGCCAGAAGGAGCTGGCCTGCGCGCGGAAGGCGAGCTTCTCCATCCGGTGGTGGCCCGGGTGGTCGTGGATGGACAGGCTGAAGTCGGACGTGGAGAAGTCGGAGAGCCGGCGGGAGAAGGGAGATCGGCCGTAGGAGGAGTTGCGCGTGATGATGGGCGAGCTCACCGAGTTGCGGGCGCTGGAGGGCCTGGCGCTGCTCTTCCTGGCGTTGATGAGCGCCGCCTCGTGCGCCTGCTCCTGCATGCGGATGAGCTTGGCGTACATGCCGTTGTCTCCTTTGGCCATGAGCTCGTCGTGCGTGCCCATCTCGGAGACGGCGCCGCCCTGCAGGACGGCGACGACGTCGGCCTTGCGGATGGTGGAGAGCCTGTGGGCGATGACGAGGGTGGTGCGGCCGATCATGAAGCGGTCGAGTGCCTCCTGCACGAGCTTCTCCGACTCGGAGTCGAGCGCGCTGGTGGCCTCGTCCAGGAGGAGGATCGCCGGGTTCTTCAGCATCGCGCGGGCAATGGCGATCCGCTGCTTCTGGCCGCCGGAGAGCTGCAGCCCGCGGTCCCCCACCTGCACCACCGTCGGTCAAACAAGTTGACTTCGACACGGATGGGTTGTTGAGCCCGGGACGGCCGGGTTTTGACGATGGTTGGAGGCTTGCTCACTCCTAGTGTTGAATTAAGCAAGCGTGCACCAAGAGTGAGACGATGGAGGAGCGGAAAAGGAACCTGTGTGTCGTAGGCGTCGGGGAGCTTGACGATGAAGGAGTGGGCGTTGGCGACCCTGGCGGCCTCCTCCATTTCCACCTGCGTCGCCTCATCCCTCCCCAGCAGCAGGTTCTCCTTGATGCTCGTCGCGAACAGCGTCGGCTCCTGGCTCACCAGCCCGATCCGCTGCCGCAGCCACCGCAGCTTCAGATCCTTCAGCTCAACACCATCAAGCGTGATGTGCCCTTGAAGAAGAATTCACAGACAGAAATGTTTTCACTGCGATCTCAGTTTCAGCACAGAAGCGTCTAAACGAATGACAACTCTAGTCCACGCAACAGTATCCTGACATAAGTCTCACTGATAAAAAAAAAAGCTTTGTTTGTCTTGCAGCTATGACCCAGCAGCAGCAGTGAGCATGAGGCATGCGTAAACAGTTCAATTCGGTTCTGTTTGCACAGCTGCTCCACCCATTCCGTTCCAAGCACTACCAATGATGAATGGTCCAAAGATTATTAGCAATTGATTGTCCAAAGATTGATCATCACCCGGAGGGATGTGGTGCGATAGTTTCTGAAATTCACTACTAACACGAGTGTACATGCCCTTTAATTTCTTGGAGTTACCTGAATTTGGGTCGTAGAACCTCTCGATGAGGGACACCACCGTGCTCTTCCCGGAGCCGGAGCTGCCGACGAGCGCGATCGTCTTCCCGGCCGGCACGCTCAGCGAGAAGCTGCGCAGGATCGGGATGTCCGGGCGGGACGGGTACGCGAAGTCCACGTTCCTCAGCTCCAGCCGCCCGCTCACCGACTCCAGCTCCACGCCGGCCTCGCCGTCCCGCTTAATGCGCGGCTTGTGGTCAATGATCCGGAATATCTTCGCCGCCGCCACCCTCGCCTTCGCGAACGCCGCCATGCTCGGCACCGACTGCCCAAGAGCGCTGCAGAACAAATTCGTGTCAGAGGAAGCAAGACATGCATACACCAAGGGGGGAAAAGGCCGTCCTTTTCTTCTTTGGTGGCAACACAAGAGACTCTTACAGGCCGCCGATCATGACGGAGAACATGGTGGCGATGGCGAGCCCGCCGTTGGTGTGGTGGCCGCGGACGAGGTGGCCGCCGTACCAGAGGAGCAGGGCGTAGCAGCAGAAGACGGTGAAGTAGGTGCCGCCCAGGCCGAGGCCCTTTGCGAAGCCGCTCCGGTAGCCGATCCTCTGCGCGACGGCCAGCGACGCCGAGTAGGCCTGCATCACCTGCTCCTCGCCGATGAAGGACTGCACGATCCGTATCTGTGCCAGCGCCTGCTCGGCAATGTTGCTGGCGTTGGAGAGCGCGTCCTGGCTCTTGGAGGAGAGCTTGGCTAGCGTGGCGGCGGTGAGGCCGCCGATGACGGCGATGAGCGGGACGACAGCGAGAGTGACGAGGGCGAGCTGCCAGGCGGCGGTGAATCCGACGACGAATCCGGCGACGAATGTGGCCATGTAGTGGATGAGGTTGCCGAGCTTCTCGCTGATGGCGTCCTGCACGATGACGGCGTCCGCGTTGATGGCGTAGATGACGTCGGAGGTGCGGATGTCGGTGTCGAAGAAGGAGACGTCCTGCTTCAGCGCCGCCTCCAGGAAGCGGATCCGCATCCGCGTGGACTGCCGCTCGCCGGTCCACATCCAGCATGAGATCTCTGCGGGATGGATCCCTCGGCTTGAGCACCAATGCAACTAGCAGCGCGGCACAAGAAACTTGAGAAGAGGAGGAATCAACGGAGGACTAGTTACCTGCCCAGGAAGATGCCCAGATTGCGGCTCCGACGACGAGGAAGTAGAAGGCGTACTTGACGACGAGGCGGACCATGGTGTCCGGGTCGTCGGCGTGGGAGCCGAAGGAGTCGACGAGGTCGGCGAAGAAACGGAGGAAGACGGGGAGGGAGCAGCCGTGGACGAGGGCGCCGAGCGTGCCGACGGCCATGAGGAGGCAGTCGAGGCCGTCGGCGAAGCGGAAGAGGTCGCGCAGGCCGGCCGCCGGGGCCGGCGGGGATGGCTTCTCGTCGGAGGAGGAGGGCTTGGCATTGGGAGGCGGCTGCTCTGTCTCCAGTGGCGCTGGTGCTGCTGGTGTTGTTGGAGGCGGCGGCGGAATAGGGGTAGTAGATGCAGTATTGGTGGTGGTGGTGGTGGCCGGCGGCGCCGATGCGGATTGGTCTGCTTCTGGGTCCAACAAGTTGGGGGACTGGGAGGTGGAGGGGAGGTGGAAGGCCTCGAGCTCGGGGCGGGCCAACTGATCGGCGTCGGCGCCGAGGACGACGACGCGGGCCTTGATCTCCTCGGGGTCGCGGTTGGACATGGGGGCGGGGCGGAGAATGAAGAAGACTGCTCTCCTCTCCTCTCCTCTGTTTCGCACTCAGTCCTCTCTCTCTCTCCCGTGTGCTGGTGCTGGTGAATATGTGTGTGTGTGTTTTCCCCCCTCTCCTCTCCTCGGCCTGCTGCTACGGCGCCTTCGGTCTCTTCACCTCTCCTCTATCTATCTATCTAAACTAATAATCCACCAGTTCAAATTATCCTACATCCACCCAACAATTACCTGCTCCACAGTCATGACCTTAACTACGTCCACACCACAATATGCACCCAGAATTACAGCATCCTAAAAACGTCCGCACCAGATTAACTCTCCTCTATTCTCTCTCCTTACTCAACCATATCCGACGGTCCTCCTTCAATGGATGTGCAGTACCCCTCCCGCGCCCACGCACACGGCCCCCCTCCGAATCTTCCGCCGACGCCCTCCCTCCCACCCCGCGCAGCCGCGTCCTCCCCCGCTCCCACCTCGCCCCGCCGCCTCCTCCCCCTCCTCCCCACCCCGCGCCGCCGCCTCCTCCCCTCCTCCCCACCCCGCGCCGCCGTCGCCTCCTCCCCTCCCTCCCACCCCGCGCCGCCGCCTCCTCCTCCGCTCCCTCCGCCTCCCTCCGCCTCCCCCCTCCTCCCCCGCGCCTCCCCTCCCTCCGCCTCCCCCGCGCCTCCCCCCCCCTCCCCCGCGCCTCCCCTCCCTCCGCCTCCCCCATCCTCCCTCCGTCTCCCCCATCCTCCCCCGCGCCTCCCCTCCCTCCGCCTCCCCCCATCCTCCACCGCGCCACCCCAACCAACTCCCAGATCTAACCCGTCCCCCGACGTGCTGGCCCTCGATTCGGCGCCTTTCTGGCCGGAGATGCCGCACCCGGCCTCAAATCTGGGAGATTTCGTCTACTTCTAGCGAGAGGATTGGCTCGTGTCGAGTCGCGCCGCCACGATGCAGGCGCGGATGGCGTCCATGGAGGACGGGAAGGAGGCGAGGCAGCCTGCGGCGGCGGCGGCGGGGGCGGCGCAGGGGCAGACCAGGGTGGAGGCGACCGTCGGGGCCGATTGCGGTGCCCGATCCGGGTTTGCGGCGGTGAAACCGAACCCTAGCTTCAGATCTGCCGCGGCGGAGGCGGGAGCGGGACTATGACTTGACGCCCCACTCGCCCCCGAGCCCATGCCAAGACGGCAGCGACACGAGAAGAAGAACAAGCCCCGCACTGCCGCCTTCCGCTGCCGCGTCGGCGGTGTCTCCCTCCCGGCCGCCTCGCTCTCAGGTAACCCATCGCCTCCCCTCCTCGTGATCTTGGTTGGAATTGCGGTGGTGATTCGGATTTAGCAATAAGATGAAAGAGTTCCGGAGAGGCCCATACTCGAAAAGTTCGTGGTATAAATCAATATACAACAAATTGTTAGGGGAAAGGAATAGTATTACATAAATGGAAGCACCATGAGTTCAACTCACAATTAGATGACACGTATTCTTGGTCCTTCATCACATGTAACTCCAGTCCAGGCATATCCATGAGGCATACATGGATCTCCATTCCAGTCATCGGGTAAATTTTGAAGGCTTCTCTTGATACTATCGAGTGCAAGTGCTGTAAATATTGTAGGTGTAATTAATTGACTAATTTTATAAGGGGAGCCATATGCAGATTGCAAAATGATATGTAGTTACGCCAACGCCTCCGCCGACATCGTCAAGAAGTACGTGCTGTTGATGCTTCTTGCTCTTAGTTTTTCTTGCCAGGGTTTGTGGTTGAGGAGACTGATCTTGACCTGCTACGTTTTGCGGTGCTTGGACAGGGGGTATGTGGGGATCCACAGCTCCGGGTTCAGAGACTTCCTGCTCAAGCCAGAGCTGCTCCGCGCGATCCAGGACTGCGGGTTTGAGCATCCTTCCGAAGGCAAGCTCTTGTTATTGCTGCTGCTAACCTTCCATCATATGCCTTGAGTCTTGAATTGCAATTGTTTAGTTTTTAAACATATAGAGTTGGCAGCTGGAGTTTTAACTAGACAAAGGATGGCAATCCAATTGTATTATTTTAGGTTCAGGACTTAGATGAATACATGGGTTAAGATAATTACAAGAATGATAATTAATTAAGTGTAAAAAAAGTGAATATATTAGCATTCTTGTTGCCTGTTCCTTCACACTTTTCCAGGAGCATGCCCCTTCGTTTTTTTTCATATCAATTTCTTATTTAACACGTTGGTCAACCGGCACATCTGTTACCGCCACATCTTAGCTTTGCTAATTGAAACTTTGTACCATATAAAGTTATGAGCTGATATGATGAATAAAAGTGCCTTGATTAGATATCTCTGAGTAGTATGATTAGCTGAATTTCTACTGTTTTGATCAAGTACAAGACCATATTGATATGTTCAACAGCGAATGAAGATACAAAAAAAAAAGTATCACTCGCTTTACTGGCTTTACTCTCCCCCTTGAGGTACTATGTGTTATGCTGTTAGCTGACATGGGCATATCTGCATATCTCATAATTTTGAATGCATGCCCTAGATCCATGCACATACCCACTCAATTTTATATTGGCTTTTCTATTTTAAGGATAGTAAATGTACAAATAAACAAATCATGCCAGTATGCAGAAGGAAAAATAGCAAATCAGCCAATGGTACATGTGCAAAAATATCGCACTTGGCCCATTGCTTTTTAACACCAAATCAAATTGAATGTAGTCAAACATCCATCTTTTCATATGTTAACCTATCCCAATGTGGTAGTGAAATTCCTATTTTTCTGATATGCAGGTACAATTTTTTCTGACATTTTCTGTCGGAGGAGGATATGGTAAAACTTTCTATTAATGGACCCAGGAGGTTAATTTTTTCTCACTGGGGTGCTGCTCCAATTTTGTTTGGTTCCACATCACTGCAACATGAGTGCATCCCTCAAGCCATTCTCGAAATGGATGTTATCTGTCAAGCAAAATCTGGGATGGGGAAGACTGCTGTTTTTGTTCTCTCAACTCTTCAGCAGATTGATCCTGTTGCTGGCCAAGTAGCTGCACTTGTGTTATGCCACACAAGGGAGTTAGCTTACCAGGTTTGTATATATGTTTTTCTCAGTTTTATTGTGTCACATGTGCTTGCAGATGCTAATTGACTCTTTACTTAATATCTTGTAGATTTGCCATGAATTTGAGAGGTTTAGCAAGTACCTGTCTGAAATAAAAGTTGCTGTGTTCTATGGTGGTGTTCACATAAGAAAACACAAGGATCTATTGAAAAATGAATGCCCTCATATTGTGGTTGGCACACCTGGAAGGATTCTAGCTCTAGCTAGAGATAAGGACCTTTCCTTGAAGAACGTGAGGCATTTCATTCTTGATGAATGTGACAAGATGCTTGATTCGCTTGGTAGGCTGTCATTTGCTGATCATCTTCTTATATTTATTGTAGTTCACTTAGCCTTATCTTCTCTGTTTCTTTGATTTTCACCATTTATCATAGTCCATATCTCTCTTATTAACCTATTGGTGTTCTTCAAGACATGCGTAGAGATGTCCAGGGGATCTTCAAAATGACTCCCCATGATAAGCAAGTGATGATGTTTTCAGCAACACTCAGCAAGGAGATTCGCCCGGACCCATAAGGATAACATGTAGCAACTCAATTTAAAAAATGTAGCAACTCAATACTGAATTTGTCAAGGCAATACTCAAGCAAGTAGATCTGGACTCCATAAAGGAGGGTTGCATTCGACACTGGTGAAGGCTGGCTTTGTGGCTACAAGAATTTCAGTAAGGACAAAATTTAAAATTTCCCTATCATGTGGATATTGTAACCTTCAGATATATAGCATTGTTTTTCAGTGTCTTGTCGATGTATGTAGTGCTACTTTGATGCACATGCTTGGACAGTGTTCTAATGAAATATGCATTATAATTTAGGTGACTTCTCTCAACCAGGAAATTGTGAGAGCCTTGGCAAGAGGTACGCTACATATAAATGAAGAATATCACACTTTATTTTTCACAATTAAGCTAAATGCTTATTATGGCAACCTGTTGTTGTATCATCTATCATGTTACTAATGCCTGTGTTGCATAGGTAAAATTCATGATTATGTTTCTTGTTTTTTTATAGGATTTGCATGTGCTCCTTGTGTGTTGCTTTGTCACGAACTTTTGCTCCGTCATGATCTATATATGGTGTCTTTGGCTTTCCATACTGTGAACTTTATCTTGAAGTCTTCACTTAATCATGATCTATATATGGTGTCAAGAACACTTCTACCTATATCTATAATCTTGAAGAATTTCAAATTTCAATGAATCAACCAGCATATTTATGTATCCATTTTGTAGTTGATCTTGAATCTATCACTATTAGTTTGTCAGTGAGAATCAGTGGCAAGTAAATGACTTATGGAATTGCATATGCTTCTGCAGAAGGAATACCATCTGTTGGAATGTCACCATTTGCTTGTGGATGGTCTACTCAACAAAGAAATGTGAGTAAACTGGAGGATTGCTGAATTTCTTGTGTATGTTCGGACAGGCACCTGGGATTACACTGTTGTTGTAGATCTATGTGCAATCCTGTTAACAAAGATGTTTTCTGATTATTATTTGACATATTTGCAATTGCAGCTTGCGTCAGCCGATGCTTCTCAAATCATTCAGTCGCTCCATGCTGGCTTTGTCCCAGTAAGCTGTTGTACCTAAGGATTTTGAATAATTATTTCTCTACAAATTCACATTGATCTAAGCTGTTCGTTTCAGTAATATAATTATGTGGATCGTAAGGAACCACCCCAGAATGTGAGAAAAATATGTTGTTTCTGGGGTATTTATGTAGCATATTATTTACTCACATGTTATGATTAAAGAGCACTTTACATCTAGGTTTCACTGGTAGTTAATTCAGGAATATTCTAATTAGGGAAAGTGTTGCATCACTTCCACTTGTTTTTCCGTCGTCTACATGGGAAAAGTAGATAAAACATTTTCTACAACTGAAGTTTTATGTATGGCATAAATGACCCATATTTCTCGCAGGTTTTGCATGGAGATGCTGTTCTTGATGAATTGCTGGTGAGGTTTCAAATTGAATCATGCACACATTCTTGTTTAGATTCACATATAGGTTGGTCTGGGCTATGACACTCTTTTTGTTTACTCATAGTAAGACTGACATTAAGATTAAATGACCAGGACTGCACCATATTGAGTGGGGATGTCATTATACGCCATCTTGCACAGCTTCTGACTCCAAAATATGTTGTATTTCTGTTACTGTTACCGTCTCTCCTTTTGAATGACTTGACCATTTATGCTTCTATGAGAGATGGTTCAGTACACCAACTTCTTGGCTTGGATGTACTTTCTTCTAATGGTTGAAGCCTGTTTTGTTGTTATCAGATGGGCTTCGTTTTAATTCAGTACACCAACTTCTTGGCTTGGATGTTTTGTTTTGTTGTTATACTGCTCCTAAACTGCTTATTGTAGCTTGTGTAAGCCTAAGAAAGATAGTCTCATATGGACTGCAGTGGAGACCTCAGTAGCTGCACACGACACAACTGGCGGAATGGAAACCAAAATATTGGAAGCTGCCACGATAGCTAGGCTTGGAGTTGATGTGTACATTACAAAGGTGTGAATGTTTCCTCCCCTCGTGCATTAAATACAAAAAATTCTATGAACTTGCATTTTTTTTATGTGATTTGTGATTTTTTTTTTTGAAATTGATTTGTGATACAGGTTGGTACAGAGCACTCCCTGAGAGCCTTGAAGGGGGATGTGAACACGACCTCGGACAATTGGCTTGGAACTGTTATACGCTCTTCCAAATAGATTTCTTGGCAAAAAGCGTTCTATGGGTTCAATTAGCAAACATTTTTTATGTTGTAGGATCGCTGATGAGCTTTGAGTTTGTCAGATAATAATTCAAGGGGATATTCCGACTGCGATCATGTCTGGTTTGATGAGCGTCACACAAATGTTACGGCGTATATTTTAATTACTCTGTTTTTCTGAAACAAAAAAGAAGTACTGTTTCATGATTTAGCCATTTCATTTTCTCGCGAGAGATTTGCAGTTTTCTTGTCAGCTCGAGTGCGAGGTGGGGATTCCTGACACTAGATGATAAAATATGAGGTTTTCAGCGACTATTAAATAAAACCTATATAGACCGGTCTTATGTAAATTTACTCTTTTTATCACTGAGGTGAAAGTAACGGTAGGTTAAAGGCTTAATCAAAAATCATTATAGACCGGGGGCCATGTTTCACTTCTACCTGTGTGTCTGGACCATCTGGCCTGTCCTATGCCTTAGGGCGAATTCTAATCGGCGCATTCAAGGGGAACAACGCAGATCTCACACTAGAGTGCCGCTACATTCGGAACAGTGCCTTTCCTCTCTACTTCACTATGTTGTTGTTAACCTCTGTCTTTGCAAGGGGTGTAAACGAAACCTTTTCATCCGACTGATCAATTGAAGGTTTACGGAGTAAATACAGAAGGGTTAAATAGATATCTAGCATTATCAGCGTCTGACTCCGAGGAAAAATATGGAATATGATACGAAATAAGTGATATCCATCTATATATATCTGTATGTCAAGTAATATGAGGAAGTATGTTGTTGTGACTTCACTAAGAAACAAGATAACATATAGACGGATTGCCGCATCTAAACAGTCGAAAAATATTAAGTGCTCTTCTTTTGACATCTTGTCGATTAGTTTCTTCGTGTTCACTTTAACTGCACTCTACTGTTCAATGTCATATGTAGGAATGCAAAAGAAATGGATAATTTTCGTTTTACCGACCGTCCGAAGGTTTATGGAACGAATATGGAATTGAGAAATAAGTATCCGGTATTGTTCATGTCCGATTCCGATTCTAAGAAAAAAATAATTGAAGGCTTTACCTTACTCTGAATCTTGTGATATTTGTTATATTTGTTCAATGTCATATGTAGGAATGCAAAAGAAACGGATAATTTTCGTTTTACCGACCGTCCGAAGGTTTATGGAACGAATATGGAATTGAGAAATAAGTATCCGGTATTGTTCATGTCCGATTCCGACTCTAAGAAAAAAATAATTGAAGGCTTTACCTTACTCTGAATCTTGTGATATTTGTTATATGGGTCCGAAGGCTTTAACTTTTTTTTGTTTATTTCTACAGATGAATCTTGTGAACTTAGTTGGAACATGCGCTTCAAAATAATTGAGGGGATCTGTCAAGGTTTACGATTCTTACATGAGTTGCCAAGAGTCATTATTCATATGGATCTTAAACCTGGCAATATATTGTTGGATGAAAACATGATACCAAAAATTGCGGATTTTGGTCTGTCAAGACTCTTTGGCCAAGAACAAACACGGACTCTCACATTACATGTTGTGGGATCAAGGTAAGCTCGATGCAAACAAGAAATCCATGATCTGTTTCTTCATGATCAATTATATTCCATTTGCATGAGCTTGCTTTTAATGCTTAAAACATCGATGCTTGTGTGATTCAGAGGATACATGGCTCCAGAATATTATTACAGAGGTGAAATCTCAACCAAATCAGACATATTCAGTTTGGGTGTTCTAATTATTGAGATAGTAACGGGTTTAAAAGTCAACTCGAACAGTGAAGATGTTTCTTCTAAGCACCTTATCGACGATGTAAGACAAATGTACTATACTTGACTATTTGAAGCTCAATAATTTTGTTTTGAGAAAGAATATTGAATTGTACTATATAGTCTATAATTGAAGTGCTTCATTAACATTTTGCAGGTATGTAAAAAATGGACGAAAATACCGCATATTGCTTCCAAGTACCCATCATTGGAAGCACACTATCTCCAACAAGTAAAAGGATGCATCAGTATTGGGCTAACGTGCGTCAACACAAATCCAAAGGACAGGCCTTCCATAGGGGAAGTTGTCAACAAGCTGAGTGGAAGCAGTGCAAGTTCATCCATGACTAGGTTTGAACACTTGAATTGAATACATTCCTTACAAGTAAGCGTAGAAGTTGATCAAACACTAAATCCAAACAGATGTTCCACTCGGTGCACATGGTCGGAAGTGGCTTCGACTACGACGAAAAGTGTTGTATGTAGTCGGGAAGATGTTTAAATCACGCGATAAACGGTCGTAGCTTCTGTTAACCGGTTGTATGGTCTCGCGAAGCGGTCGCAAGACTTGAAAATCGGTTGTAGGCTTTTGAGCATTGCGTGTTGGGTGGTTCCGACCGGTCACGTATTTATGTGACATTCATTATGTGACAAAACTATTTGGTTATACAATATATGAGACGTGAATCTTAATGAATCTAATTGTTCGTTTTATTTTTTACAAATTTTATCTTGTTTTGTATTTTACCGTAGCGTTTTTACCGGTGGAGACCGGTAACCGAAAATCCGACCGGTATGAATTTTTTATTTTCGAATTTTGGCCGGTTTTTTTAGGTTTTTCTGGTTACCGGCCGGTTTTTTCCGGTTACCGGTTTCAAAACATCTCAAAATTCAAAATTTGATTTTCAAATTGTGACCGGTTTTTTACCGTTACCGGCCGCCGACCGGGATTTCTTCCAGTTCCGGTTTTTGGAACCTTGAGCTGAACTGCTGTATTTGAATATTTTGTGTGCTTAGTGTTCCAAGTTGTTAAGAATTTTGTTGGAGGTGAGGTGGACGTAGTAGATTGAGGGTTTCCAGTTTGGACTGTAAAGGGTAAATGAGGCGGTGGAGGCGCACTATCACCTTCCTGGCCACAGCGAGGCTTACTTGCTCTGTGGCAGGAGGCTCTGTTTATTTCTTTGTTAATCAACAATGATTGGTAGGTGCCCGTAACAAGCATATCTAATTTGGAAATATATCTTATGTTCTGGACATGGGACCAGACGAAGGTACTGCAGCGTGTGAACAGTATGTGTGCACGCGGCGTGGTGCGGCGGGGCGGACGAGACGGACGCAGCGGACCCGCGTCCGCGCGGTGCAGGGCGCGCACGCGGTGGACGCGGTGCGGCGGGGAGGATGCGGCGCGGTGGGGCGGATGGGGCGCGGCGGGGCGGATACGACGCGGCGGACCCGCGTCCACGCGGTGCGGGGCGCGCACGCAGTGGACGCGGCGGCACGGTTCGGCGGGGAGGACGCCGCACGGCGGGGCGGACGCAGCGCACGCGGCGGGGGACAAAACATGTATGACCATTCAAAAATTCATTTGGTTGATTTCATGTGCATCCTTAAAATACCGCCGTGGCGTTAGCACGGGCACTATACTAGTAATCTTAATCTGATACATAGGCAATGGCCTCCTTGCAAAGCAAGTCTTCCTTCAGCTGGCTTGCTCATTTTAGTTTAAGTTTCTAATTTTTAGTTTATTTTTTACTATTTCTAAATCTTATCTTTTTTTTTAACTTTTTAGCTTTTTTGAGCTTTTTTATCGGTTCTTTTTTCCGTATTCATTCGTGCTATCCGTGATAGGCTAACCTATTTTTAAATTTTTTTCAATTTTAGTTACCTCAAATAAGCCACTCTCAGCTACAGTGTAATTTCAGCCAGCAACAGTACAATTTCAGCCATAAACTAGCTTATTTTAGCCCAACCGAGCGGCACCCAAGTCCCTACCTATTCTGCAGCCCCACCAAGGTTGGAGATCCGCCCCAAATGGCTTCAGCACCAAAAGATTTCTAATTTTTAACTTATTTTATCTTTTAGAGTTTCCCCTTTTTTCTGCCTTTTTCACCTTTATTTCTTTGCATTGTTCGTGACAATATAAGAATTTTGGACACTATTGGACCCATGGACACCCAAAATTCTATTTTTGGCCCCCAAATGAAAAAAATTCCAGATTTGGACCCCTCCTCACCGCGCGTTTACGACACGTGTCCCGGTCGTGCGCTGTGGTACCTCACGACCGGTCGTGCGGTCAAAACCCGAGTCGTGCGGTCAGAAAATCGGTCGTGCGGTCAAAAAATCGAAACGGGCGGCCGGCGCGGAGGGCGAGGCGGTCGTGCGGTGTGGTACAGTGCGGTCGTGCGGTACCACACCGCACGACCGGGACACGTGTCGCGCTGTCGTAAACGCGCGGTGAGGAGGGGTCCAAATTTGGAATTTTTTTTCATTTGGGGGCCAAAAATGGAAATTCGGGTGTCCATGGGTCCAATAGTGTCCAAAATTCACAATATAACGGGTTTTCTTTCCATTTTTTCTTTATTTTCCCCCCAAAAAAACTAACAACCGTTGCAGTGCAATTTTAGCCCAATTGAGGAATAGTATTTTTTATATATTTAAAAATATTAAAGTGACTTTATAAATTATTTTATAAGTATTTTATGTATATTTTTTATACAAAATGTAAATCATAAGATATAAAATACATATTTGTCTAAGTATATAAAAAAGAATACATATCCTATATTAAAAATCTACATTACACAAATGAAATAATATTCTTTTAATTTTATATCGGACTCCCGCTGCGCCATGGTCAATTAGCAAGTGGGAAAGGAGGCGAGACCGACAGTGATGAGACGCAGTGAAGAAAACAGTCGGTATTATCGCTGATACTCAAGGCGTTTCCTTTATTTTAGATACAAAAATCTCACAACAAGTATTGAAAAAAATCCTAAAAATTCTCACATTAATCGAAAGTACGTAACTGTAACCATGATGCAGAATCATCCGGCCACCAACTAAGGTGGTGATCGGTTACATGTTATCATTTAAAAAATATATATATAACCATCCATCTAGTGGATCTGGGTTATAACGGCTTAAAGAAAAAGAAAGAGTCTATAACAAATGCAGTAAAAATAACATATATTCAGAATAAAAATTAAAAGGAAATCAGCCATTTGATTTTCATACAAACTCCAAACTAAAACCCCTACATAGCTGAAATTCAAAATAAAAATTAGCAGTTGAATTTGTATATGAATTCTAACCTAAAACTGTCATTCAAAATTAAATACAAATGACCCAGAATAACACAAATTTAAAATGAAATTAGCAACATGATTTTCATACAAACTCCAAATTAAAACACCTACATAGATGAAATTTAGAATAAAATAGATAAAAATTAGTAGTTGGATTTGTATATGAAGTCTAATCTAAAACTAAAATTCAAAATAAATAAAATAAGATTTAGATTTAAAAAAGATTCTATATCAAGTATAATAAAAAAAATAACATAAATTCAAAATATAAATTAATGCTAGATTTATGTACGAATTCCAACCTAAAAATAAAAAAGAAGTTTATAAGAAGTACAATAAAAATATGCAAATTCAGAATAAAAATAAAAATGAAATTAGCAATTGTTTTTAAATTCCAAACCAAAAAAATAGAAAATTGGTTTTATTTAGAATTAAAATTTGAGAAATATGCTAATTCAATAAAAAAATAAAAGAAGGTAAGGAATTTTGATCAGATGCTAATTCTATCTAGATAAGATGGTTTGTGCAGACCTGATATGTCCAATTTGATTAATTGGAGTAACTGGTACAATATGACCATTTTGTTCAAAATTATGAATGTAAACAAAATAATTAATCATGGCGAGGTCGAGTAAAGAAACAGCTAAAATCAATGTTTTATATATATATATATATATATATATATATATATATATATATATATATATATATATATATATATATATATATATATATATATATATATATATATAGGAAAATTACATAAGGCACCTGGGTGCCTAGGCACCCACATCAAGAACCGTCCGATACACGTGTATGATTGATATATATATATATATATATATATATATATATATATATATATATATATATATATATATATATATATATATATATATATATATATAAAACTTTCATATATGTGTCGTACGTTGGCTTAAGTTTTTTTTGGACTAGTAGTACACCAGATATGGCTTAAGTCAATGTGAGTATGTACGTGTATAACGATGGGATGCCGAGCGAGTGCTCACAGACGAAGTGGCTAGCTAGCAGTAGTGAAAGTGGGAGCGAGCGAGCTAGCCTGTGAATTATAGTAGAACAGAAATTAATCTGGTATGCCCTAACTATGTTGAATTATAGTAGCCATTGCATGTTATTATTTTAAAAGAATATCTAACCATCCATCTAGTGGATCTGAGTTATAACGGCTTAAAGAAAAAGAAAGAGTTTGTAACAAATGCAATAAAAATAACATACATTCAGAATAAAAATTAAAAGGAAATCAGCCATTTGATTTTCATACAAACTCCAAACTAAAACCCCTATATAGCTGAAATTCGGAATATCAAGTGTAATAAAAAATAACATAAATTCAAAATATAAATTAACGCTGGATTTATGTACGAATTCCAACCTAAAACTAAAAAAGAAGTTTATAAGAAGTACAATAAAATATGCAAATTCAGAATAAAAATAAAAAGAAAATTAGCAATTGTTTTTAAATTCCAAACCAAAAGAAAAATATAAAATTGGTTTTATTTAGAATTAAAATTTGAGAAATATGCTAATTCAATAAAAAAATAAAAGAAGGCAAGGAATTTTGTTCAGATGCTACTTCTCTCTAGATAAGTTGGTTTGTGCAGACCTGATCTGTCCAACTTGGTTAATTGGAGTAACTGGTACAATATGACCATTTTGTTCAAAAAGAAAGGAAACGACAACATCTATATATACCGTACAAATTATGAATGTAAACAAATTAATTAATCATGGCGAGGTCGAGTAAAAAACAGTTAAAATCAATGCCATATATATTAAACTTTCATATATATGCTCTTGTGGGCTGTGTCAATGTGAGCATGTACGTGTATAATAATAGAGAAATTGGAGGCATGCGTAACTTAAGGCTGTAAGATACCAAGAGATCGAAAGTGGGAGCGAGCGAGCTAGCCTGTGAAGCAATTAATAATCCACACGAAGGCCACCACTCCATCACTACTATATGAGCGCCGGCCATCAACTGCAAATTAAAACTGGTCCTTGATTAATTAACTGATTATATATGCGATCGATCGATCGATCAGCAACACGACCTACCACGCACTAATCATACCCCAAGTGGAGTTTCTGGTACATTAATTTGGGAGTAGAGTACATACATACAAGGAGAAGATTATATGGAGGCTTAATATATTCAAAGGTGCATGCGCCGCCCTAGATAGCTTGTTTTAACCAGTTCGATTCAAGTCATGAATTCAATTATTAAAAGATATATGCAGTTTTGCTTTGCTTTGCTTTGCCTTGCCTTTCCTGGGTGTAAAGCAGACCAGGACTAGCTCAGTGATCCCCGTGCTACATATATATATGCATGCATACAAACAAACATGGCATCTTTTAGGTTGTGGCATCAGCTTCTAGCTAGCAAGCTTACAATATAAGCTTACAGATCAATGATGCAAGAAATCTCAGTGGCTGATTGATTAGCGTATAATTAATTAATTCTCCGTCGATCCTGCAGCTTGATCAGGAGTTGCTTTAATTTGTCATCTCCTGCGAGGTGGAGCATGCAGCTGGTTGGAGCTGCAGGCTGGCTTAAAGGCAAGAAAAGCTAGCTCCGATCGAAAAGGGGCATTATATTCCAGGAACAGTACGTGCTTGGCGAGAAAGAACTAGCTAGCTAGAGGCCCTCTCTGAGGTCAGAAAAGAACCATCCGTCCGTCCTAGCTTAATTATCTTGTTACCTTTCTTCTTCGCTTTGGCTAATTAATACTGCTACTACCTTGTTATCTGTATATGGAGTACAGTCAGCTTGCAGTACTGCAGCCGTGTGTGTCATTATCTCCCGGTCGATACGTGGCCTTGTTAATTTGACCAGCTAGCTAGGCAGAAAGAAGCTAGGATTGATGCTTCCGATCGATCGAGATTTAATATCCGATGAGTGTTGGTTGACCTGTTTCACGCATGTATGTGATCTCCAAACGCTTCATCCCTGTGGATCTTTCTGTATGTATGCGATCCGTGAGGCCGATCAGCAACAACGCGCGTACCGATGCAGCTAGCTAGCTAGCTAGCCCGCTCAGGTTTGTTAATTAACTGAAGAAAACTTAATCAATTCAGCAAGGAAGCCACGCCACCATTCCATTATCCTATTGTGATCGATGGTGCTGCATGTTTAGCATAAACTAAACCCTGCCTGATTAGTAGTTCTTAGTCGAGCAGGCAGGCAGCACTAATCAAGAGACCACTCGCTCAATAGCAATACTCGTCGTTGCCTTTGCTTTTCTTGGTCCTGCCCTGCACAGCAGCACTGCATCTGCATGTGATAGATCTCTTCCCTAGCTTGTTCCTCTGCCTGCCTCTGCCTGTACATTAATTTAATTTAATCGTACTACCGGTTTGCTGTACGTTGCCTTGCCCTTCGTCTTTCCCTTGCATCGATTACTTTTCATCACAACACCGACACTTTTTTTTTCATTTCCTTTTCCTTTTCATGATATACCCCTTCTCCATCCATTTCTTCGATCCAGCCTCCTCCAAAGGTTGAAAGCTCTGGTTTTTGGTTTTTTTATGTAGGTTTTTTTTATTGTAGCGGTTGTTACTTTACTATAAGTCAAAAAATAAGAAAAAATTCAGAAAAAATGATAAACATCACTAAATCTTTATAACAATGTAAAGGAATAAAAAAAGAACAAAGAACAAAAAAAAAACTAAAGCTGTTTGGAACAAGACCTAACCCTATTCTCATCTACGTGCAAAATTATAGGTCGGACGAACTCAATTGCTTTTCCAGTACAAATTATGCGTGCATTATGTTTTAATTTAAGCTTGTCTGGCAGTCTACCAAAGTCTGAACTCTAAACTGAAGGAGAATACATGCATGCATGTCACTGCAGTAGTAAAATTTGATGCGGCTATTTATTTACTAGGTGCCTGAAATTTTGGAAAATCTTATTCATTTTTCCCAGCCTTTGGATCAAGATCCAATCAACCTCATCTCTCTCCCCATCTCATATATAAACTACCCTTCCAAACCCTAACTCATCTCACTCCTCCCACCCCCAACCGCCGCTGTCTCCTCCTGCCATGGCTGCCAGCACCACCCACCTCCTCTTCAGTCGTCCCTTTGCCACCTCCCCATCGCTGCACCTTCCTTCTTCCCTGTTTCTGGCAGCTGGCCACAACCAAATCCACCTCCTCCAATCGCTAGATCCATCGACCATGTAGAGGAACTACAAGCTACCACTGCCCACCGCCATCCTCCTCGCCCATGTGCGGCGACGTACGCCACCCACTGTTGTGCTCTCGCAGCCCCCTACTCCCTCTAAAGCCTGGGCTCTAATAAACCCTGACCTGACTCGCCACAGCAAGTGATGATGACGACGCTAGCCGGAGAAGAAGGTGACGAACTCCCGAGCACAAACCTCTACACCGATACAAATGTGAGAAAAATCTACAGAGATTTCTAAAATTCTCGTGCGGCTCCAAAAATTGATACAGCTGGTACAAGCAAGCAATGATCATTAGCAGTTAATCCATCTGGATCACCTGGATAAAGTTCCATCTGCCATCAATTACAGGTTAGACTGATCGAGCGCATAGCTACAAAACAAGCAGATGCGTACAAATCCTTGTTCAAGTTAAGGTAAAAGTACATTCTTTGCCATGCCAAAAAAGAAAGCTTATACTATATCTTAATTGGTACGTGGTACCCGAAATAATGCATCACTTACTATCACCAATGCAATATATATGCCGCCTAAATCGTTTGATTGGTTATGCACATGTGTCGATCAAATAATGGAGATCGACTCGGAGACGGCGCGCGGCTAGCTAGCTCTTTAATTCGTACGTGATTATATATATATCCTTGGGTCAATTAATTAGCCCTTTTAATCCTTTTCCAACTTTCAGGTGTCAATTTGGCATCCAATTCTATATGATTATTAAGCACCACATAATTAATAAAAAGAACAGAATATTTGAACTGTTTTAAAGGTATTCCCAATGCAATATATTGCTTTGCTATGTCTTTGTCCTCTATATCATTTAAAAACAACTATAGATATAACTTCCCGATATATAGTGTCTACTAGTAGGTTCAATCA
This sequence comes from Dendrocalamus latiflorus, assembly GCA_017311315.1. NCBI lineage: Eukaryota > Viridiplantae > Streptophyta > Magnoliopsida > Poales > Poaceae > Dendrocalamus > Dendrocalamus latiflorus. Next base: position 32,317,226 of record CM029624.1, on the reverse strand, counting down.
ATAAATTTACATATTCTTCCACCTTTCTTTCTCTCCCTCTCCTTCCTTGCCAATGGAATTTTTGGCATATTTGGCATTGTTTGCACCTGTATTTACTAAAATAGTAGTATGTCTGCCATATTGCCAAAAATGGCATTTTCTGGAGGGTGGACACGTAGACCCTGCTGTCCCACCAACGGATGGCAAGCTGCCTACCACTCCACCACTAGACGGCATCTGCTTGCTGCCCCATGGCCAGACGGCAAGTGATTAGCCGGCTTAATTATCTGCCCTAATTTTTTGTATACTATTTATTTAAAATTTTAAATATAGCAAATGAGCTTAAAAATTACAAAATTTTATGTACAATCCCTCAATACAACATACTTGATTGTGTAATTATTTTAGTAATTTTATCCACTGTGAATGTTGCTCAAAAAATCGTACGATTTGATATTTGTAGGAATTGTTACATATAGCAAACGAGCTTCAAAAATTACGAAATTTTATGTGAAACCTCCTGACATAGTCATAGGAATTGTATAATTTTTTTGGAAGTTTTCGGTACTATGAATTTTTCAAGTTGATTCATGTTAATTTAATTTCGTAATTTTTGGAACTCGTTTGGTATACGTAACAACTCCTATAAATATTAAAATCATATGGATAAAATTACCAAAAAAATTACATAGTCAAATACATTGTGTCGGGAGATTGCACACAAAATTTTGTAATTTTTTGGGCTCATTTATTATATTTAAAAATTTGAATAAATAGTTTGCAAAAAATTAGGCCAGGTAATTAAGCCGGTTTAATCACTTGCCGTCTGGCCATATGGCTGTAGGCAGCTGCCGTTGGGGCGGTAGGCTGCCTGCCGTCTGGTGACGAGGCGGCAAGCAGCTGCCGTCCATTGGTGGGGGGGGGCGGTAGGGTGTACGCGTCAGTCTACTGGTGTTGCCGCCCGATCACCGGACGGCAAAAACGTCATTTTTGTCAATACGGTAGGCATATGATCATTTTTGTTATTACGGTTGTAAACAATGCCAAATATACAAAAGCTCTCACCCATGCCATAGATTTAATGCGGCAAACACAACTCTCCTCCCTAATGCATATTTTTGCTATGTCTTTTTCGTTGGTTTGTGTACTTAAGCAATATCTCATGCAAGACGCTACTTTCCCCTCTGTTTTCTTTTAACTCTTTGCCACATCATCTCTTATCTTATATAGATAGCTAATTATTAGCTACAGCTATTGTACGACAGGAGTATTAGGAGTGCCCTAGCAGCTAGTACACACGTACTAATCTCATGGCTAGAGCTGTTTCTTTTCCTGTCTAGCTAGTTGTTATCTTTCCGGTGCAAACCAGCAGCTGGAGAAGTCCCATTCTAAACTGAAACTTGCACAATTTCAGCCGGTCAGCCCCCAACATCCATGCTGGGGGAAAAAATTATCAGCGATGTCCAAAACTGGAGGATGTATGTATCTTTCATGTGGTATCTATCACTATCAGGCAAGCATGTGGAGAAATCCCATTATATTGTAAACTGCAAGCATCATGTAATTAACTCGCATCGACTTAACCTGGAGTATGTAGCAAGATCAATTTGTTTGTAACTCTTTGGGCCGGGTACCTGCGCGCAGCTACAAGTAGTAGCTGGTATTGCAGTGATGGGTATATAAGCAAGTGATCAGGCGTCATCTTAAAATTGACCCTGCAAGGTAAAATTTTTGCTTTTTAGCCCAAAATTTAAAAGTTTTTTTACATATGGACCCCTGGAGAAAAGATTTACAAAAATAGACCCTTTTCTCGGCGCCACAAAATATGGCGCCAAGGGTACATGTCACGGCGCCATATGCTTTAGCGCCGTGTATTGACACGTCGGAGCCAGGGTGGCATAGCTCGGCGCCGCAGCACATGGCGCCGTGAAGTGCAAATACGGCGCTAACACCCTTGGCGCCGTGCTCTGGGACTTAAGCCCGAGCGCGGCCCCTCACTCTGTTCAGCCCAACCGAAGCAACCGCCTGAGTGACTTCCTACAGGTACAAAGATAATTAGTTAGGTTAGATCAATTCAGCATGTATGCAATTATGACATATCATTACTTGCAGAGACTTTGACGTCGCCTCAGTCGGGCGGCAGGTCGGTGTGGTTGCCGCGCACGCACGGACGTCGCACCACCGGCGGCCTCCCAGCGCTCGGGTGTCGCTGCAGCCTTGCCGTCACACGTCGGCACGCGCCAGTCCACGAGGAGCTCGTCACGCACTCCGACTTTTAGTCAGGGCGATGACGACGACGACGACGACGAGTCGGAGCAGGGTGACGACGTCGACGAGGAGCACGAGGACGAGGAGGCATCTACCCACGACGAGATTGGGATGTCGCAGATGCCTGACGCACCGTCTACTCAGGCTTCGCAGCGGCCTCGTCGTTCGGCTCGTCCCCCGAGCACGTATACTCCAGGGAGTGATGCTCTAGCTAAGGGCAAGGGGAAGGCCAAGAGGCAGTGATGTTTTCAGACTTTTTCTATAGACATGCGATATTTTCAGACTTATGTGATATTTTGAGACTTTATACAGTTATGTGGTATTTTGAGACTTATTGGTAACGATGTTGTTATTTACGTTTTCAGATGTTTCATGTGTGCATGTACGTATGTGCATGTTTTACAGAAAAGTTTGTTGTTTTGCTGTTTTTTTTGTCAGGTGTAGCTTACACGGCGCCATACCCTTTGGCGCCGAGATGTGTATATACGGCGCCTGATTGTTTGGCGCCAAAAGAGGCGCCAAACAGTCTCGCGTTGTATATACACATCTCGGCGCCAAAGGGTATGACGCCGTGTAAACTATGTACGGCGCGTGAAAGTTTGGCGCCGAGATAGGGGGACTTGCAGGCACGGCGACCATTTTTGACTGGCTAAGTCAGTACACGGCGCTACGGAATGCAGCGCCGTATTTGCACTTCACGGCGCCATGTGCTGCGGCGCCGAGCTATGCCACCCTGGCTCCGACGTGTCAATACACGGCGCTAAAGCATATGGCGCCGTGACATGTACCCTGGGCGCCATATTCTGTGGCGCCGAGAAAAGGGTCCATTTTTGCAAATCTTTTCTCCAGGGGTCCATATATAAAAAACTTTAAATTTTTGGGTTAAAAAGCAAAAAATTTACCCCTGCAAGCATGCGTCTGCATATGGTTTTTCCTGCTCCTGTACTGTACGCCCCCAACTGAGCAAGGCAAGTACTCCAGTACAGTGCAGCCTGCACGAAAACGCAATGCATCCATCCCTAGCTACGTACCCTTTCTCTCTAGCTTTAGCAGCAGTTTACTTTAGAATTAAGATCATTTTAGCTAGGTACCTTTCCCTACCGGCCGGCCATTAACTCGGACTACGTCCGTCCTCTTAGCCATTACCGTACGGCCGGCGCCATGACCCGTACCTGTCAAGTTTGGCCCAACTATATATATATATATATATATATATATATATATATATATATATATATATATATATATATATATATATATATATATATATATATATATATATATATATATAGGAAAAATCCTTATTACTCCCGGGTGTAGTTACACCTGGGACATGCACCGTTGATGTTTGTTTTGAGATTCGTTTTTCAGTTGCAGACTAACGGAGCTGAACGCGTACCGGTCTGAGGAATTGATCCGCATCCATAATCTCCCGTTCATACTCCGTTCAGTCGCAGGCTTTCATTCATACTCCGTTCCCCAATCCAGAATATCCCGGAGATTGCGCATTCGACCAAAACAGCTTGGCGATTTTTCCTCCCTGGCGATTCCAGATGATTTTTCCTCCAGGATGATACCAGATCGCAGTTACCATATCGCTGGCAGCTTGGATTTTGCTTGCTTTCCGGTGCGTCGTCTTGCCGATAATGATTTCTGATGTTCTGAACAAAATGCTGTGAAGACTGGCGTGCGATTCGATTCCGGGGGACGGCGTGACGACGTGCTTGGATTCGCTGAGGAACAACTGCTTCTGGGGGAGGACCTGCCGACTGCCGCTACTATCACCCGCCGCCTGATATCCAGGAGTACGAGCTGATACCCCCTTCCTTGCTGCTTGTCCCATTCGATTTGTTTGGCTTGCTTCGCGTGCTTCAGCTGTGGAAGCCTGGTAATCTGGTTCGATGTTTAGATACAGTCTGCTTCAAGTTTATCAATTTTACGTTCTTGGTCAATTGTGAGTAGATTAATCCCCTGCACATACTACCAATCTTGCCCGTAAGCTGTTTGAGAAAATGTCTAGTCGAGTCATGTTGATAGCATTCCCGTTTGCGGTGTGCCTGCAAGGTGCTCGACAGAATGCTTGTGCCGGTTAGGCAGTGCAGACCTCTCCGCAAGCAGTGCAGTATGGGATGCCAGAGAGTGTGTAAATATTAGTTCCGCTCTCTCCAATTAAATCTCTTTTTGGGGATCGATTTCTTATGTGTACTAAAATCATGGACTATTAAATAGCCGAGCTAGAATTTGCTTGCCCAATGTATGAATATATTTTGAATGCCAGTTCGGTTTTTACTACTCCACGGTCACTTATGCAGAATCATTTGTTCCTCAACTATTATTGTTTCCAGATATGCCTGTACAGTTTGCTGATCAAAGTCATAGTAGTTATTTACAAAATTTATAGGGAGGTCTAGACTACAAGTAACCAACAAGAGAAATATGGCTTTACCTCAGAATGATATATGCGGGTGCCGATCCTGTTTATTCTAGATTTCTTTGTTTTCTTGACATGGCATCTACGTATATGAAACATTGATGTGTTCTGCCCAATCTCTATCAAAGTTGTTTGCACAACATTTACTTGTTTATACCGATTCCAACACTTACGTGGTTGGTATATTAATCTTAACATTCAGGTGGAAATTTGTTTGTTATATTTACCTACTCTTGCACCTAAGAAAACACAAATGGTTATATTCATACCTAAGAACAATACATACTCCTTTCTAAAAAGTGCACATACTCCTGTTTTGTTAGAAAAGAATAATTTATTCATTGTTTCTAATACTCCTTTTTCATATGTACACATTCTCTTCTTGCGTCTATATGCATACTCATTTTCCATATGGTATGTTGATCGTACAAAAAGGAGTATACTACTTTCAGCACTTGCCAATACAAAAGGAGTATACCGCCGGTATCAGACTGGTCATACCTCCGTTCAGATTCAGGATCCATTTCTGTGCTAACAGTTTCAGGCCATACATACTCGATATTTTCCTATATAGGATCCATTTTGGTGGCAGAATGTTTTCAGCGGTATATACATACCTCCTTTCATAGCAATCCATTTAGTTTTAGGCCATACATACTCGCTATGGGGAAAAAAGGGGACATACTCCCATGTACACACATAAACCATACTCCCTACTCACTTTGGAAAAAAAAACGGCATACCTACTTGGCTGGCCAGCATACTCACGCGGCCGAGAATTCAGCATACATACTTGGATTATATCTTGTTTCAGACTAGTTGTCCCACTGTTTTTGCATTTTTGAGAATACTTCATGGTAGTTGTCCCACTATTTTTGCCTATTTTTGTCCTACGATCTGAAGTGCATTTTCCCAGCTAATGACTGTGTCTCCTAAATGAGCCACGAAGTATGACTGTTGTCTCACTCATTATTTGTCTACTTGTCAATAATTCTTGTTAGTTGTTCAATTCACTTTCTTGCAAAACTTGTTAACTTGAATCTGTATTCACATCATTGAAATGACTTTACAACCTTCCATTGTAGGCAATGGCCAAATCAAAGAATATGATCAAACCACTTGCTGGCAGTAGCTCCAATTCTGCACTTACCGTGGCCCTGTCTCTTGTGCGCTCAAAAAAAAGGGAACAACAAGTATGTTCAAACGTCAAACAACGGAAGAAATTATCTGCGCGCAACATATCACCCGCCTGCGCAATCCCCGGCGTCATACCAAGTTCACAATGTAATACAAACCAGTACAGATTGGTCAATATATACTCATTTTTTCAACAATGTACATACTCCTTGGTACTAAAATGTACTCCTTTTTCATACGTATACTTACACTTTTTTCATAGGTACAAATTCTCTTCTTCGACTAAACACATACTACTTTTATAAATTGTATGTTGCTGTTACAAAAAGGAGAATACTACTTTTAGCACTTTCCAGTACATGTTGCACAATACATACTCCGGTAAATTTTGAAAAAAAAGGGGACATACTCCCATGTCCACAGATAACGCATACTCCCTAAACAATTTTGAAAAAAAAAGGTTAGTTAACATGGAAATCTGCTAAATCATCGTCGATTTACACGGAAAAATATTACCTTCCAGGCTCGCGATATGCAACTTAAACGAACAGATTAGTTAGCTATCTTCTGCGTGACGCTTGAGATCTTAATATTCAATTTTTGCCTAATCAGTTTTTTCTTCATCACATCCATAACGGAGACACATACTATCTGAAAACCACATCCTGTTTCAGATTCATGTGTACCATCATGTTTTCATACGTACATACCTCCATGCAAAATCAAGCCATTTGCTTCAGGCTACTAGTTCCATTCTTTTTTTTTGCGTAATTGACAATGATGTATGCTAGTTGTTCCATTACGGCAAATGTTATCTATCATACTCATACTCCCGATATGTTAATTAAATCGCCAGGATTTGTTACTATCCGTTGTGCTCCGGATATACAACTGATTTTCCGGAACTGATAACAATACGAAAGAAAACATACATGGTCAAGATACGAAAAGTAGTACACCAATTGAGTCCCAGCTGAAACCAGGTGTCCCTTCCGTTTCGTACATACATATTCACAATTTGTTTCGGTCTATTTCCGTGTTACAATTTTTTGAGCAGTACGTACATACCACCATTTGTCGCAATCCATTCAGTTTCAGGCCATACATACCCGATACGGTGAAAGACAGTGCACATACTCCCGTACACACAGATAAATCATCATAACTCCTCACTTTGACTAGAACAACGGACTACCTACTTGGCTGATCAGAATGTTCATGCGGCCGAGAATTCAGGAAAGGTATCGCTGATTATTCTCCACCATAATTACGTGACTTTATTACTTGCGTATACCTCCGAATGCTAGTGGGTTCGTTTCGAACGCCAAGCAAGCTATCTTACCTAATAACCCGATCAGGCTAATGGGATCCTGAGGATGATGAATGGTGGATACAATAGGAGTAATTACACCTGGGAGTAGAAAAAAGGCTTCCTATATATATATATATATATATATATATATATATATATATATATATATATATATATATATATATATATATATATATATATATATATATATATATATATATATATATATATATATGAAGCCTCTTTTCTACTCCCGGGTGTAATTACGCCCTATGTCGTATCTCACAACGTAGGGAGTATCTCGCGTAACGAGGGGTATGTATATGTAATATACGAGTATTTAAGATTATATAGGTGGTATGAACAATTTTTCAGAGGTGGTATGTATATTTTTTCAACATACTCCTTTTTATGTACATATGTAAAGGTATTTACAAAATACGCTAAAAAACTATGGACTCCCTTACAATTTTTTTATGTGGTTCACATTAGAATATCTTATAATTAGTATATGAGTATACCTAAAGTGATAATATATATATATATATATATATATATATATATATATATATATATATATATATATATATATATATATATATATATATATATATATATATATATATATATATATATATATATATATATATATATATATATATATAGGACGCTGAAATGGGACACCTAGGTGCCCAGACACCTAGGCTCCCTGCCGTTAGATTGCTTTTAGATACGTGCTAAAGCAATGGTATGTATGGTATGTAATATATTAGGCATGCTAAATCAATCATAGAAGGAAAGTTTTAATCATGGATGGAAAGTCTCAATCACATTAGCACGCATCTAAAAGCAATCCAAAGGTAGGGAGACTAGGTGTCCAGACACCTAGGTGCCCCTGTTATTTATACTATATATATATATATATATATATATATATATATATATATATATATATATATATATATATAATGCATGCATATGTGTGACATGCAATATATATAGGAAAATTTTCACCCGTGGTCCGTCCACTGAACTAGTCTTCTTATGGTTTAGTTTTCGTCGCTACTATCCAATAATTAAACGTTTAGAACCCGGAAAAACAAGGGCGCGCAAATCACGTTCAATGCTGGTTTTTGTACTGGATAGTTTTGAGAGGCATCAGATCAGCAGTTTTGGTAGCTGTTCCATCAATTCTCTCATCAGATAGAGTTCTGGTTCTGTCCATGCGGAGGTGCTAATTAATACCTCCACCACATCTGCCGTCCAATTGTTAGGAGCATAGTTATATTTTTAGCTTTGAGGAAAAACTAACACCCACGTTCATTTTACGGTTATCTAGGGGAAAACGGTTGCGTGGTGTTCCTCCTAGTCGGGCCGGCGACTAATGGGCTTGGGGGCAACAGACTCCATGCGCAAACCCTTGTTCTCTTCCTAACGAGCGCAAACTCTTGTTCTCTTCCTCGCAAGGTCCTCTTCCTCCGTTGCAACAAACACCCTGTCCGTCTCCGACAACCCCTTCCGCCACCAAGCCCCCGCGCGCGCCAGCGAGAGCTCACCTCGCTTGTCGAAACCGCACGTTCCCCCTCCTTTCCTCTTCCCACCTGCTTCTTGCTCATGATCATCTAGTTTTGTTAGGGTTATGCACCTGTGGTGGATTCCATTCCTCAGTCTATAGCGGTGCAATTTGTTTTTGTACAAATTTTATGCGGATTTGATCAGATCGAGCCAGGTGCATTAAAATGATCCAAAGTCAAATCAGCCATTAAATTGATTGTTCCCCTTTTGATGTAGGTTCCGGCCACGGCCCATTGGCCATCTATGAAAAATAAGCCCATACGAGAAGTTCCGGCCCATGTAGGCTAGACCAGAGGAGGAGGAGTACTAGTCGTCGTCGTCGTCGTCCTCTCCGCCACCGCAGCCGCCGCCGGAAGGGTTCCAATAGAAATAGAGTAGAAGAGGAGAGTTTGCTGCCGCCGCCTCCGACTTGCTCGCCCTATTCTTCCCAACTCCAACTCTCCCCGCCCCGATCCAGCAGCCCATCTCATCAATCTCGATCGTCATGGTGTCCGACGCCAGCAAGAAGAAGGCGGCGCAGAAGAAGGCCGCCGCCGCCGCCAAGAGGGGAGGCAAAGCATCCTCTGCCTCGTCTTCATCGTCGGCCGCGGTCGATAAGGCGGCCAACGGTGTCGCGGCGCTTAAGCTCTCGGATCGCACCTGCACCGGGGTCCTCGCCTCCCACCCGCTCTCCCGGGACATCCACGTCAGTCAGGATCTGCTGATCCCCCACCCCTTCTTCTTTCTGTTATTACTGTTGCTCTACATCCATCGCATTGCTGCTGCTGCTGCTACTACAAGATTGTTCTTGTTTTCTATTGTTTCGCCTCGCCGCGCCGCATGGATGGTGCCTCCACCGATGAGATCCGTATGCTATGCTATGGTTCCACACCCTCCAGCTACTTCCCTTGGGAAACACGACGCGGCCGCAACATGTAACATGTATAATATAGGCCAAATAGCGGGGGGGAAAACTCGTATAAATCTGATCCGTTTACTACTTCTTTTTCTTCAGAGAAAACTGCGATTCTTTCCGTCTATGTTGGCGGAAGTAGACTTTTCACGATGCCATGTTTGCTATGAAATGCCATGTTCCCTGTGACAAGCAATACATGTCTGTATTCCCACTTGCGTTTTGCTACCACTATGTTTTCCATTCATCTTTTGGATTAACTCAGCACAATTCCCATCAAAGGAATGACTGCACCATGTAGATATTAGCCACTTTGCTATGTACGATGTATTTTTGAACCGAGTTCACAGTTCTATTTCTCTTTTCTCTTTTTGAACCGAGTTCACAGTACTGCCGGATACACAGTTCTATTTCTCTTTTCTTAACAAACCAATTGATGCACAAATACTGCTGGTGGGATTAGAGCCAACATTCTTGAAATTATTCTTCCTTTTGTATCACTTATGTGGCGGTATTTACATGCTCCCTTTCATACAGATCGATTCATTTAACACTTAAGTTGTTGGCTTCCTAATGTGATCTTTGAATGTTGCAGATAGAGTCCCTTTCGTTAACATTTCATGGCCATGACCTCATTGTAGATTCTGAGTTGGAGCTCAACTATGGGAGGTATAGTAATGCCACCGTTTATTTCCATTCAGTTGTTACGACCAAGTATCCCACTGGAGCGCTTCATTGATGGTTTTATTTAAATCTCAGGCGATATGGTTTGCTTGGCTTAAATGGCTGTGGAAAATCTACTCTCCTCACAGCAATAGGCTGCAGGGAACTTCCTATCCCTGAACACATGGACATATACCATCTTACCCGTGAGATTGAGGCTTCAGACATGTCTTCACTGCAAGCTGTTGTTTGTTGCGATGAAGAAAGAGTCAAGCTGGAAAAGGAAGCTGAAATTTTGGCTGCGCAGGTCAGCTCTTCAACTGTCACTATTTTTATATGTGCCTGTGTTTTCTGAAACATTTTTATATTTGCACCCTGTCTTCTGTATATATGTATATCCCGCCTTGTTGCTGTTGCAAGTTATAACTAGACACTGAAGATGTTGTAACATAGGTTTTCTTTGCTGACATTTTTAGGATGATGGTGGTGGTGATGCTTTGGATCGTATATATGAGCGGTTAGAAGCAATTGATGCATCAACTGCTGAAAAGCGTGCTGCTGAGATATTGTTTGGTTTAGGTTTCAACAAGCAAATGCAGGCAAAGAAAACTCGAGATTTTTCTGGTGGTTGGCGTATGAGGATTGCTTTGGCAAGAGCGCTGTTCATGAATCCGACCATCCTTTTGCTTGATGAGCCAACAAACCATCTTGGTGAGTCTTCTAAAAAATCTAAAATAAATGGAAATTGAATTAGAACATTAGGTTTTCGGTGCAAATAATGTGCCCTTTTATTTTGCCTGAATATTGTAAAAGATTCTTCTTTGGCAAGATCTTTGGCTGGCAACTGTGAGGAAGAAAATTAGTACCCTATTGAACAGTAAAAAATGCACTTGCATAGCAAATTGTATTCCATACGCTAATACTAATGCAACTTCCTTTTCAAATATATAAGCACATGAATGCATCCAAAGATTAGATTCCTTGTAAGTTTTACCCAATAGATGTGATGATGTGAGACACATATCCATGTGCCTGTGTTTTCTGAAACTTTACAGAAAGTGACTGCACTATTACTTATCCTGTTGGGCGTAAGTGTGTTCTGGCCTTCAACTTTCCCCCATGGCTTGGTTGGCAGATATGGTTACTTGAAAAAAAAAATCTGAATAACGATGAAACAAATTATTGCACTCTTGAGGACTTGCTTAAATATCTTTTGAGAGACTGTTTCGGCGAACTTTTTCCCCATCCATGCTAACTCTGTTTGTTTCCCTTATTTGCAGATCTTGAGGCATGTGTCTGGCTGGAAGAGATGTTAAAGAAATTTGACCGCATACTTGTTGTCATATCACACTCCCAAGACTTTCTAAATGGAGTGTGCACTAACATTATCCATATGCAGAGCAAGAAGCTCAAGTTATATACCGGTAATTATGACCAGTACGTTCAAACCCGCTCTGAGCTGGAAGAGAATCAAATGAAGCAGTACAAATGGGAGCAGGAGCAGATTTCTTCAATGAAGGAGTACATTGCACGGTTTGGTCATGGATCTGCAAAGCTCGCTCGTCAGGCCCAGAGCAAAGAGAAAACTCTTGCAAAGATGGAGCGTGGTGGTCTCACTGAGAAAGTTGTTAGGGACAATATCCTGGTTTTCCGCTTTACAGATGTTGGCAAACTCCCACCACCAGTTCTACAGTTTGTCGAAGTCAAATTCGGGTATACGCCAGATAATCTCATCTACAAGGATCTCGACTTTGGTGTTGACCTTGACTCTAGAATTGCGCTGGTTGGCCCCAATGGGGCGGGGAAGAGCACTCTCCTGAAGCTCATGACAGGTGAACTAGTTCCATTAGATGGCATGGTCAGGCGCCACAATCACCTACGCATTGCGCAGTACCATCAACATCTTGCTGAGAAGCTGGACCTGGACATGCCAGCCCTGCAGTACATGATGAAGGAATACCCTGGGAATGAGGAGGAGAGGATGAGAGCTGCAATTGGTAAGTTTGGCCTGTCAGGGAAGGCGCAGGTGATGCCAATGAGAAATCTCTCCGATGGGCAGAAGAGCCGTGTCATCTTTGCGTGGCTGGCATACAGGCAGCCGCAACTGCTGCTGCTCGACGAGCCGACAAACCATCTTGACATTGAGACCATTGACTCCCTGGCTGAGGCACTGAACGAATGGGACGGGGGTTTGGTCCTGGTTAGCCATGACTTCAGGCTGATCAACCAGGTTGCTCAGGAGATCTGGGTGTGTGAGAATCAGGCGGTAACTAGGTGGGAAGGTGATATCATGGATTTCAAGGAACACTTGAGGAGCAGGGCTGGTCTATCGGATTAGGAGGCCTTTGTTTTGTTTCTTGGCTTCTTTGGAGATCTATAGCGAATCCTAAGTTTTGCCTTTGTATCACAAAATTTCGATTATTCACAGTGACTACAAGAATGATCGTTATTGTACTGAATTGAGAATATCTTCCCGTATGATGTCTCAGAACCAGATGGTTCGTACTTGAAATATTACCTATATGTTTTCGTGTCATGCCTGGATAACATTAGCTATTGATTTGTTATGGCGTGTTCGTTCCCGGGCATGATTTTTCAGTGATGGGAAGCTAGATTTAGTGCCGCTAAATCGTTTTTTTTGTGTGCCTGGAACTATCGACCGGCTGATGCATTCAGTTTTGGAATCAACTCCAATCCTCAATTTCGAAAGGAACGGGCAGGGGATTTCATTTTCGGGACATTCCGCGAGGTCAGAAGTTCTCTCATGCCTTATCTACAGATGAGAACGAATCTCCTCGACTCGACTGATGTGATGGATGGAATGGGCACAAGGTTGAGGTTGTTGATTTTGTTAGGACCTTGTCGGAAATAAATTATACGGGACCTCCGTTCTCTTGTTTGGAACTTTTGAAATCCTGATAGGTGATCACGAACAGTGCCACTGCAGGCAGACACAAGCTCGCTCGATTTATGCCAATTGATGATCACCAAATAGTAGAAAAAGAAAGAAGGAAGGAAAAGAATTGGAATGAAATACTCCTCTTCGGATTCGGCTGAAGCATAGCGGAAAATTCCCAAACACTTTTGCTTAATTTCCCGTCTCATTTTCTCCAGTGCTTATTCCTAAAGCGCCACCATCATTGCAAATAAAGTCGGAAGATCTGCTGCAGCATCATCGCAAATAAAAGTGCATTGTCAGGTGATAACAGGAAAAGATGGCAACATGAGCACAAATCCCCTATAACTAGATAGATGGTCCTGTAATTTGAAGTGCTAGCATGTACACAACGGCATGAAACAGTCTTGAAAATCGAATATATCATGGATGCATGTTGTTCCAGCCAGGCCAGCACGAAACTCACCTACCGATGGCACAGTAAGCCATCAAATCTTTCAATCCCCAGTTAAATGCATTGTACACATTACATTATTACACTGATGCAGTTTAAAATGAAATGAATACCCAGGTAAGACCACAAATGATCCAGGTGAAGTCCCTTCAACTTACTAACCAACAACCACTGCCCTGTCTTGCCTCAACAGGAGGTGAAAAAAGAAAGGGAGCGCAACTTCAATAATCATGCACATACCTACCTCCTTTGGGATGAATGGAATTGTAATGGACCTCCGCCCAGGTGCTCAAGAATATAACTGAAAGCCCATTAACAACACAAAATACAAAGGTCTCGGCGTTCCAAAAATATATGCTGGCCCTAAGACTAAGAGGATGTAAATGATGACAACTCCTAAATGCAAAACGTTTTGCACTGGAGAATTCTCATACCTCGATTGGACTTCTGAGCATTTGGAAGAATCTCAATCTAACAGGTATCTTGGAATGATGTAATCACAAATATTTTTACTCCATACTGCAGAAGAACATGTAAACCAGTGGTGCTGGTGATGACATAGAAAAAGAAGACGCACTGAAAAATTCAAAATTACTATTTAGAAAGGAATGCACACCGTGTCTGCAGCAGCCTGCAAAGTCACATGATCACCCCACTCACCATCTCTGCTCAGGCACAACATGGAAATATAGTTAGTCAAATTACAAACAGAATGTATATCAACCCGAGAATTTCATTTCCAAAGAAAACATCATACTGCGAGACTGTTTGTAGACAATCACTATATGCCATCGGGACATATTCTTCATAGATCTTGTGGTGACACTCAAGCTGAGAAACAAAAGCACGTAATAAATTAGGCATGGTGAAAGCAAAGCAACAAAAAGAAACAAAAGCGTACACCTGAGCTAAAATTTACATCAAACCAAACGGACCTGGTTTATGACCTGTTCCCTAACAAATTTGTGGTGTTCAGGGCTGCGGTAGAAATGATCAGATAGCAGACGGAACTGGAAATATAATCAGTTTTTGGAGAAATCATAAGGAAAACCATCTTAGGGAAGTGGCTTCAACAAACTATGCTTCTTTTTCATGTATGCTGTAGTGAAAGTGATAATGTAACTAACCTGGCAATTACCATCTCCCTGTACCTTCAGCTCAACTTGATCATAGAGTCGCAGCCTACAGAAGCAATCTTGTGAAAAATCAGGCAATGGTTGCAGTACAATACAATCTTCATCGATTTTCTTTTATTTATTTTTTTGGAAGGCATGCTTAGCAATACAAATGCTACATACTGGGTGACATCTGTCTATGAGCCTCTGATGGTCTGATGTAGCTTCAGCTGCAGAAGGTATCTCTCCAGTTATCCTTGGAACATGCTACAAAAGGCAAGCAATCCTTGGAACATGTAACTCAAAGAAGCTACTCCTATAAGGAATCAAACAGTTGAAACAGGAAAAGAGGGATAATATTTTAGGTAAGAACTTTTTTAATCCTTGGGCAATCTTAACTTCAAATTTTGTGAAAGAAGTGGAATATTCGCATCATGAAGTAGTGAAATTTCTGGGGAAAAAACACTTCTGAAACAAGTGGTTAAGGACAATTAACTGAACTTACAGGGATAGGCACCATCTGATTCGACCTTTTGCCTACTTCGCCATCTATTTCAGAAGAATCATCAACGAGCTCGAGTGGCAAGTCCTCTCCGTATGGGTTTACCCCCGGGCTCGAACATGAGCTGGATGGTTCCATATCATCAACTTGTTCACCTTGTTCACTTTTATACTTTCATCCTACCGTACATCCTTCCATACATCTTACACCTCTTACCACTATTTGATCTGAAATGCGTCCAGAACGACCAAAGAAAAATGCTTGACTGTAACCTGGTTTTTAGTGTTCATATTTTCAGTGATGTTTTTCTTTCCCAAGAGACGTACGCATGCATGGTTTCAGTTTCTAACGGGACGCCACCCCCACAACCAGACCAGCTACATGTCTTGGGTTACTGCAAAATGGAAAATTCCATGCATAAAGATGTTTGTATTCTCGAGGGAAATAAATGGGCATTAGCTAGATCGGAACTTGATGCATGTGGCAGTGGGTGTGAACACATTATAGTGGAGTAGTATCATGGACACTAAATAGATAGTGAGGTGAACATGCAGGTCGGAAAGGCCCTTTCTGCATGTCTACCTAGGGCAAAAGCTTGGGCTACAAGAGATTCATACAAGCTACACAGTATATAATGTCTGGAGCACTAAGCAAATAAAGGCATATTCTCAAGGAGCAAGCATGATACTTCCTTGCAGCACCTCTACTGTATGTCTGTACCCCAGATCTTTGCTTTTTTTTTTTTGGCCCCATTTGCCTTCGATTTGTGCCGTGGAAGCAGACCAACACAAGTCATAAAGGGCAACGGGTGCTTTGCATCTCCTTTGCCCAATCTTGATGGTTACGATTTGTCCCTGGCATTGCATTGCATAGCAACTTCTGGTACACCGCCCGCTCTCTTCTACACACTTTGGTGCCATTTGATTAGGCTAAAATAAGCTAATTTATAGCTGAAATTGCACTGTAGTTGATGACGACTTATTTAGCATAACTAAATTTTAAAAAAAAATTAAAAATAGAAAACATGTTATCATATCACGAACAATGCAAACGAATACAGAAAAAAGAATCAACAACAAAGTTCAAAAAGCCAAAAACCTAGGAAAAAACGATAATTAGAAATGGTAAAAATAAATCAGAAGTCAGAAGAGCAGAGCCTTTAGCTACCACATCACCAGTGAACGCGTTTCCATCCCAGTGCACACTGCACAGACTAGCTACAACTGTCTGTATGGAGTGATCCATGCACTGACAGTGGCGTAGCCAGGATTTGTAGCTATGGTGGTCCATTGTCTAAATTTTTTTTAACCGCTATAAATTTAACATGTCGGTACACAAGTATATGAATTACAAAACACAATTAACAAAAAAAAGGGCATACAGAGTTCATAAAATAGACGAGTATAGCTTTCTTAACATAGAATTGAAATATTACATACCCATAATAGTTGAAGAACAATATGTCACTACTTCTTGTCAGGCATGCGCCTTCTAATAGCCATGAAAGTGTTGATGATCTCTTCTTCACTCAATTGTAAGAAAATATCCAGCTCAATAAAAGTCACTAGACAATCATCCAGAAGGCTATCACCCATCTTATTTCTCAACTTATTCTTGAGAATTAAACAACAGCATATTTTCTTTGATGCATATTTTTGAAAAAGAGAGGCAATATCACCACTCCTCTTCATATTTCAATAAGTCTGCAAGAGAATAAAATATTGTTTCAATTTACCATTCCAATAATCAATTGACACAGAAAAAAAATCCTATCCTACAATTAAAATTAAATAGTCCAATGCGACCGTGCATTCCAATAATATAATCTAATGACACCGAATAAAATAAGGTTTTGTGTACCTTGTGAGTTATGACTTGCGGCCTGTGAACGTCTGATGCCTGATGGTGGATCGCTGTCGCTGATCACCGGCTGGTGGCCACCAGCAATAGCTGATGCGTTCTGCTCGAGTTAGGGCTTATTTGCTTAGTCTCTAGCTCTAGGGAGAGATTGGGAGAAAAAAAAGGAAACATGACTAAACGAGCAGGCTAATTGGATGAAGATTTTGACTTTTGAGACGTACCTGCAGAGGACTCACGTGTGCTGCTGCTCGTCGTCCGGCGCCGGCCCGCCGCCGCCGCTATCGTTCGTATAATCGTATTCGTATTCTATGAAGCACAACACAGCAAGGGATACGAAGGGGCGTAGGCCGGCCGCACAGAGAAATACGAAGGGTCGCACAATGCGTATTCGCGAAAGGCCGCGGACGCTCCCACGTATTCGATGTTTGGCTGCTGAGGATCCGAATTTTCCTATATCTATGGGCCTTATATGGGCCGAGCGCATGGTGGTCCGCGGACCACCCGGACCACCCTGTAGCTCCGCCAGTGTGCACTGACATACAATTCCATCCATTCCAGCTGGTTTTCTTAGTTCTGCTGTGATCAACTGATGTTTTCCTTTTCTTTTTGTCGATATGTATATGAAGATTTTAATCTGAAGATATATATAAAATGTGCTCAACCATTGTTCCTGCTCACAACAAGTGAAAAGGATAAGCAGTACCTAGTAAAAGATTTCAGTGCTTTCAGATTAGAATTGCTAAATGATGCGTGCAGCCCTACTTCTTTCGGCTTCTCCGGTAGACTTTTAGCTTCTAACTTCTAGTTTGTTAATTTCACCTTTTCCTGGTTTTTTGGTATTTTTTTAGGTTTTTTTGTCTTTTCTTTTTTTCCTTTACATTAATTATTCGTGATTGGTTAACCTATTTTTTATTTTTAAATTTAATTACGTTAAAGAAATCATCAATAGTTATAGTGTAAAATAAACCAATTACAATACAAACAGTAAAAATAAACCACAAATCACAAAAAAAAACTAAATAAGCGGCCCATGTCAATCGGCGTACTTGATGTGCATGTATGCTGTCACAGCGCGTGATTGACCACCAGTGAGTTAACTATAGAGGTGGCCGCCACCCTCGCCACCACTGAGTACCAACCTTAGGGACCATGCAACGCATCCATCACAAACCCAACTGCTACATATCCAATCATGAGTAGGGGCGTAAACGGCCAAGCTCGAAACAATCTTGAGCCGAGCTCGAGTAGCTGAGTCTAGATTGGTTTCACGCTTACACCAAGGCTCGAGTTCAGCTTGATAAAACTCGGTAGCACAACTGCACAATACCATATTGAACTTCCTTACTTAGATTAAGTTTCAAACTGTGTTCAAACTAGTTAAATCATAGACAAACAAGAATACGGCAGGTGACAACTCACAAGATTAAGTTCCAAATATGGCAAATCAGACAAAAAAACAAGAATGGTATAAGAAAAAAGAACCGAAAAAGTGGTTTTGGATATAACGGGCATTCTTGTTGAGGGGGGAGACTTTGCCAGGGACTCCTTGGCAGTGAGTTAACTGGAGAGGTGGCCCAAGTGGCGACGGCGACTGGGCTGCTCATCTAGATCCTACGAGTTGCAGTGGAGGACAGGAATGGGGGAGTCGGCAATAGGGACGAGGTCGAATGGTGTGGGCAGTTGGCGGGGTGAGAGGAAAGGCAGCAGTTGTGACCTGTGAGGCAATGAGAGGAGAGGAGAGTGTGATGGGGAATGAGATGAGAGTTTGGGTTTATCTTTCTAGGGTTAACGGAGAGGGGATGGGGTGGGGAATGATTTGAAGTTGTGCTAGACTGAGTGAGTTAGGCTCGTTAGGCAAATAGAACCATAACCAACTATTCACACTTAAGCTTGTTAGGCTCGTGAGTTTAGACGCAGGCTCAAGCTCGGCTCATTTGGAGCTCGAGTCAAGCTCAAATCGAGTCTAGAGCGAGCCGAGCTTGAACTTTTTTGTTTTGCAATCATCAACTTGTGTGCATGCATGTCTTCCCAATCTCTTTGTTCCATCCTTAAATGATGATTTGTTATTAGTGAGAGTCAATGGTAGTAATACATTATGCACCATCATCTCTTTGGCCCACATGCAGCTCCCACAGCACATTGGATCATAATAATTTTACAAAATTACTTACCTTCGTACTTACCAATCGTTGCTATCTTAATCGTCCTCATAAAAAATTTCACAAAATTTCTTGCACTGCAACAACATACAACGATCGCAAAATATTATTGCGAATCTAAAATTTTTTGTACCATTTATGATCTACAAAAATCACAAATGTAGCAATCGACATTGTCTCCCATTTTTTCAAAAAAAAAAATACAACTACTAGACAAAATTTCATAAACGTTACTTGCCTACAACAATTGTTATTTATCCCCATGCGCGGTGTGGGGGGCTAGTTGCGCAATAATGGCCCGAGTTGTAGTCGTTGAATAGCTAGGCCGACTGTTCGGCGACTGGTTCCAGTCGCCAAACTGTTGGGCGACTAGAGCCTGTTGCCCAACAGCATGCCGACTGTATGTGTGTCGCGCGACTGTTGGGCGATAGGTTCTAGTCGCTCAACGGTTAGGCGGCTGGAGGCCATTCTTGTAAAAAAAAAATCCGTGCGGGTATATTTCTGTTATTTCGAATAAAAAATAGATTATTTAAAAGAAATTCTGCATTTATCTAGGTCTAGCCATGCATACAATTGAGACCACATTATTATATTTGAGCCAGTTTTTCTTTCCAATAATTAGTAAAACTCGCCAATGTTGATTTGGTTTCAGACATTATATGTATGCATGGTCCATCTGTTAGTAACCGATCGAGGAGCATTACGAAAATCTGCAGGAACATTTTGTTTTTACAAAGAGACATTCTTCAGCGAGGTGCAGAGTTGTACTAGCTTACAATATTCCGCTACAAAACGAACTTCAACTTCTTTTTTTTTTGAAGAGCACAATACTGCAGAAATCAAGATTTTTTGGAATTCCTTTCTGAATTGTGATAATCGTGAGCTATATATGGTCATGCGGCTAAAAGAAACCCTCCTAAACAAAATCAGTGCGTGCGTGCAACGTAAATTCAGCAAGAAGCCGATTTGTTAATTTTGACAAGGCGCAAATTAAGAGCCAAATTCTGTTAAGGTTCATTTTCTAGAATGCAAATACGTACATTGGCCACCGATTTTGTAGCAAATAAGTACGGATCATATATATACATCAGAAACTGAACCGGGGTTCGATTCCCCGTTCATTTCAGCTTCAGCTTCTGGCTTATTTTTCACTATTTATAAATTTTGTCTTTTTCTGAACTTTTGATTTTTTTAGCTTTTTTACCGGTTCTTTTTTTTTCCGTATTCGTTTGCGTTGTCCATGATGAGCTAGCATATTTTTTCTTTTTTTTATTTTTTAGATTTAATTACGCCAAATAAGGCGCCTTCAGCTACAGTGAAATTTCAGCCGCTACAGTGTAATTTCAGACATAAGACACAGCTTTTCAACCCAACTGAGCAGGACTATATATATATATATACTTGGTAGACTGCAGGTACATTGACCTCCCATTTTGTAGGAGCGCTTAATGAAAAGCGAACATCGATCACGACAAACAAAAAAAGAGAGGAGTACACGACAGCAAAACGTTGACCCAACAGCAACCGACAAGACAACTTACGACGATCGACGTCGACATAATATGGTAGCTTCAATCAATCCTTGCATGCCGCACCGCATTGCGTGCATGCAGAGATCGAAGCGGCTACCGACTACAGAGGCACCGTCCGGTTGTACTCGGTCGCCTCGCCGCCCTCGTTCTCCCCGGACATCTCCTCGAGCGACTTCCCCTTGGACTCCGGCACGAGCAGCGTGAAGACCAGGCCGAGGAAGTTGACGCCGGCGAGGAGGAAGAGCGAGTTGCGCACGCCGATGCCCGGCGGGTACCCGTGGTCGGCCTTGGCCGGGTCGGGGTTCTGCGCCAGGTACAGGAACCCGAAGGAGCCCGCGATGGCGCCGAGCTTCCCCGACGCGGCCGAGATGCCGTGGCACGTCGACCTCAGCCTCGCCGGGAAGATCTCGGCGGGCACGATGAACGTGGTGCTGTTGGGCCCGAAGTTGGCGAAGAAGAAGGTGAAGCCGTACATCACGAGGAAGCCGACGTGGTTCCCCGGCGTCGTCCAGTGGTGGTACGGGACGGCCAGCCCCAGCATGAACACTGTCATGCACAGGAACCCCATCATCTGGATGGCGAACCGCCCGAGCACGTCGATAAGTGCCACCGTGAACCAGTAGCCCGGCACCGTGCCGCACAGCGCGATCAGCGTCTGCGCGCGGGCAATGCGGAACAGCTCGTCCAGCGCGCCCATCGTCGCCGCCTTGGGGATCCACCCCACGGCGCTGAAGATGTCCTTCTGGAACAGGTTCTGCGAATAGAAGGCGATGTCGAGCAAGAACCACGTGGCGGACGTGCCGAGCAGGTGGAGCCCGTGCCGGCGGAGGAACTCGCCGGAGAAGAGCCCGAACGCTGCCGCCGCCCCCTCGGTGGGTTGCTGCCCCGCCGCCTCGGTGATCTCCACCTGCAGCACCTTGGACATGTCGGCCGCGGCCTGCTTGGCGTTCTTGGCCACGAGGGCCGTGTACCGCGCCGTCTCGGGCATCTTGGTGCGCCAGTAGTAGGTGAGGGCCGCCGGCAGCGCGCCGAGGACCAGTATGATCCTCCACACGAAGTCGGCCTGCGGCGGCGTGGAGGCGACGGGGTCGACGTCGTAGGCCGGGGTGGGGAAGCGGGCCTTGAAGGAGGCGGACACGACGATGGCGACGAGGCCGCCGGCCATGATGCCGAAGCCCTGCATGGCGAAGACCGCAGCGATGAAGGCGCCGCGCGTCTTCTTGTTCGCGTACTCGGACATGATGGTGGCGGAGAGCGGGTAGTCGCCGCCGATGCCGAAGCCGAGCCAGAAGCGGAAGAAGCAGAGCGTGGCCATGACGGAGGCGGGGGTGTGGCCGAAGGAGAGGCCGGAGGCGACGGAGCAGAGGACCATGAGCATGAGCGTCATGCCATAGACTTTCTTACGGCCGAGCTTATCGCCCAGCCAGCCGAAGAAGAGCTGCCCTGAGAGCGTGCCGATGAAGGCGACGCCGTTGACCGCCGCGGACACGTGCGGCGGGAGGCTCCCGGGGGTGGGGGAGCCTTCGACGCGGTAGTAGATGCGGCCGAGGAGCTTGGTGACCAATGAGATGCAGAAGAGATCGTAGGCGTCGGTGAAGAAGCCCATGCCGGCGACGACGATGGCGGTGAAGTGGTACCATTGCGTCTTGGCGACGTCGAGCGCGTTGAGCACCTGCAGCTGCTGCTCCCCAGCCATTGCCGGCGCACGCGCCTGGCCTGGCCTTGGGGATGACCTCTGCTGCAGATGGATGGATGGTTTGATGTTGGTCAAGGAGCTTGGTTTGGGGCGGGGAGGGAAGCGAGGGGGGTCAAGCGCTATTTATAAGCAAGCAGCAAGGAGGAGCGGAATATTCCGGCAGAATATTCCGGCGTTCCTTGCCCTACTCCTTCCCTTCCCCTTTGACCGTTCATGACAGACAGAATGGTCTCCTCTGTCGTGACGACGGCCGTTTCCCTCTCCTCCTCTTTTAATCAGCTAATAATAATGTATATACAGCTGCATGCCTGTTTTGCTACATGTATACACGCTGTGCGTTGCTACTTTCCATATACAGAGCGAGGAGGAGGGGGGATAATTCCCTAGGTTAAAATTAGAAACAAGCATAATTCGGTGCACAGTCATCCATGGGACAGGTTAATTATTTGTGTCAGTTTTTTTACTTTATTTTTCCGCGAGATAAACCTATGACTTGTAAATCTTAACACGACTACAGCAGCTAGTTTTCTCCACTCTAAAAGAATTCTTGGCCTGGTGAGTGTGGTTGGTGGAATTGGCGTTAGGTCTCATGTTAAATAGCTAGGATAGTTATGATTTCACTGTTGTTTAGTATTTTCATTAGTGTATGTTTCTACTGTTATTTAGTATTTCTATTAGTGCTGATGTTCCTATTAGAGATAGTGCTTTCACACGTGAGAGTGTTCACACTCATGTACCTGTATATAAATAAATGATCAATAGAAGATAAATATGTGCCAGTTGCAAACCATTCTCTTGATATCTTCTAAGATAGTATCAGAACCTACTCTTCCCATCCAATGACAACATCTGCAAATACATTTGTTAGCCTAGGATCGTTAATCTTAGGATTGCTCGACACTCAAGCTGCCAACCTGATATTCACTGGTTACCCATCCTTTGGTAATCCTATCATTGTGAAGCTATCTCACGATACCTATCTACTATGGAAGGCACAGATTCGACGCCACCCTAGTTAATCGTGGCCTCAATAGAAGATGGAGCCATGTAGGTTCCTAATCCTGCATATACGTGCCTAAGCCTGCAGCCATCCACCCTCTCACCGGAGGTGTTGGGGCAGGTGTTATTTCTATCATCGTCGGCTGCAGTCTGGAATGCCCTCAAGGGCAAGTTTGCGACTCAATCTAGGGTGCACATTATGCAAATCCGACGGTAGTTGGCTACGCTTCAGAAGCGGGACATGGCGATGATCAACTAGTTTAACAAAGTCAAGAGTCTTATCGATCAACTAGTTTAACAAAGCGGGATATGGCGATGATCAACTACGCTTTAGAACGAGTGACAAGAAAGGCATTAGAGATTTAGTTCATATCATCACGAGATCAATTAGCCAATGATTTCACCAAACCAATTGGAATACAACAACTAAAAATCCTACGACACAATCTCAACCTCACCGGTTGTGATTAAGGGAGTGTTAAACTTGTTTAGTATTTCCATTAGTGTGTTTTCGCTGTTGTTTAGTATTCCCATTAGTGTTGATGTTTTTACTAGAGCTAGTGCTTTGATATGTGATAGTGTTCATACTCATGTATTTATATATATAAATGGGTGATCAATAGAAGACAAATATGCGCTAGTTGTAAATAATTCTCTTGATACCTTCTGACATCTCCATTTCAATTGCCACATGTAGTGCTCGAGTCCAAGATAGCTATAAATTCCGACGTTTCATTTCGGTCTTAGGGCATCCATAACGTTTAGAGGCTGAGTAGCCTCTAAGTTGGGACCGTATGCAGCCTTATAGGCTTATAGTCTAGTATGATTTTCTTTGGTATATAGACTGTAAGATAGAGACATTTCATAATTGAAAAAGCATGAAAATTCCCTACGCCCAGTCTCTATCTCCCCGTCGTTCTAGCGAAAAAAAATGTCGATGCCTAGTTCTCCGAACTCGTGCCATCTCACAGATGGGGCCATGCAATTTTTACTGAGTAGAGACAGCCTCCAAGCCTAGAGGCAACACCAAGAAAATTTGCTTAGTGACCCTATGCTACACCGTGTAGCGTCGATGCTATGCATTCTCTTTTTGGGGCTTGTACAATAATTTATCTTTAGGGCCTGTTTGGAACAGAGGAATTTCACAGGAATTTTGCAGGAATTTTGCAGGAAACAGTTCAATTCCCGCAGGAATCGGGAAAAATTCCCGCATTCCAAACAGGGCCTTAGAGGTTATTTATAAAATTTTTACTTTATCTAAAAATAGCACTAGAGATAATCTCTCTAACAGTAAATTACTCCTTCAACTATTTTATACTATTTTCACCATAACTTACTGTCTCACACCATCTCACTTTTTACATTGGTTTGCGGGCTGAAATCAGTCCGTTTCTTATATAAGAGACATTATATTATCTCTCCTCACCTTCTCTCTATTCACATAAGATTTTACTCATTTAATATTACTAAGAAACATCTGAAATGGTATTATTAGATACGCCCTTAGAGAAAAGAAAACACCTACACTGTGGGGAGCTCCGTGTAACCATGTATTTCGTGCGTAATCAGTGTTATACTTTGTTTCCTAGCAAGGTACAATATGCATGTCCAAGTGCACGTATGGTCGTCTCTACAAAGGAGTCTCTAGCAAGGCACTGCAGCATTCGAGCTGGGGATTGTGCAGTGCAGTGCTAGATTCTTTTCCACTCGAAAAAGAAATCTTGTACTCTATCAACTGATGCATACGGAGGCTTGAAGGGTGCCACTAGTGGAGCAAATTAAAGGGGGATATGAATGATTAAATCCTAAGCAAAGCATGCATTTGTGCTCATTCTAGCTAGTGACGGGCACATTAGCAGTATAATAACAACAAGGAGCACTGTTAATAATCAGATTAAAGTAATGAGGCTAAAGTGGCAATGCAGATCGGAGGAGCTGCTGTTCTTCCCTGCTGCTTTAATTCCTGTCCTTCCAATGTGGTGCTCGGGAGCGGCCACTTCACCGAGACGCCACGTTCTCTTGTTTCTCTTTCCTCTCGTCCCCTTTTACCTCTCAAACCCTTGCTTTCTCCGGTTGATTCTTGCCTTCCATTCCGGAGAAGTAGATTTGGTCGTGCTATATAATTAGTGCAACGCATTACATGCATATCAATGACAATGATGTATTATTCCATCCTGCATTACGATTGAAAAAAAGGGGCTCATATTATGGTTGTTCTGAAGAAGAGAAATTTAAATAATTTCTCTTTTAAATAATTTTATCCATAAATATATAATATATTTCATATTTCAATGTAAAATTAGTGTGATGTTCCCTTTATATCCTTAATAAATATGCAGATTTGTTTGTTATTCTCTACATGTATATATTAAATATAGTGTTTAGAGATAAATAATTAGGAGTAATCTAGCTATTTTTACTATTTTTTTAGTTTATGTGCCACGAGAAAATATGTGTTCCTTACAATGTTTCCTCTTTGAAACGAGCTATCACTCCAAAGTCCAAAGTAGCTAGAGTTTGCATTGTTCTTTCAGTAATTAAGTGGAAAGGCGATGTGCAATATATCGTCCCTTCTGGAGCTTCAAGAGCTGGTTGACGTTTCAGTATTTCTATATGCCAATGGCAATGAGAGTTCATAAGCAGATCAGCTGTTTTTACTCTACTCTCTCTCTCTCTCCCCACTTATAAATATACTGTTTTAAATATCAATAAGATCTTTGAAACATACAAGCAGTGTGTGAGAGAGTATGCACTTGCCCAGATTCACTGCACCCAGTATGGGAGGAGAATATTTATTGATGGTCCTACTTCAAATACAAAATCTTAATTGTTTCTAGAGTAGATATGAAATGTATTTAAGAAGAAATTATTTCTTTTGAATATTTTAAAAAATCCACTAAAAATTTTTATGGTGCTAATGGAAATCTGTTAGAATAGTCCCACATTGGTTGTGAAAAGGTAAAAGACTTAACTTAAAAGTGGAGAAATCTCTCACCTCATTGGCTAGCTTTTGAGATGAAAAGGCACTTACGATCCAATAAAACCATCTCAAAGTAAACTAAAAGTTCTTAAAGTACATATTTGTATTTCTAATTTTGTATTAAGACTTCTTTTTACTTATTAAAAATCTAAAACAAGAAGTTGTTCTAGAAACACTATTTCTTTCAATGATTGACAACTGCAGGACCATTTATTTCCTGAGTTTCATGTAGCTAAAAGCCGCCATATGTCAGCAACCTGTGAACTAAGATCATCAGAGATCTCCCATCCATTGATCGTACTAGCCTCATAGGCACGGCTTCACGCCGCGCCAGCCACCGTGTGTACCAAAGTAAAAGAGACGATAATTCGTGAGAAATTTTTTTAAAAAAATCGAGGGCACATGTGTATTTTCGGAAAAGCCAAATGTCAAATTTAGAAAACCGTGTGAGGAGCTTTTTTAAAAAAATCGAGGGCGCATGTGTATTTTCGAAAAAGTCGAAGGTTTTTTTCGTAAAAAATCGAGGACCTGTACGTAACCAAACGAGGACCCGAACGTAATCTAAAAAACCGTGGGGCGCTATCCTGCAAAGTATACAAAAGTGGAGGGGTGTTTTCAGAAAAAACGCTTTAAAAAAAACCGGCAGGGGCCTTTTCGGAAAAGGCAAATGTCTAATTTAGAAAACCGCATGAGGAGCTTTTTTAAAAAAATCGAGGGCGCATGTGTATTTTCGAAAAAGTCAAAGGTTTTTTTTCGTAAAAAATCGAGGGCATGTACGTAACTAAACGAGGACCCGAACGTAATTAGAAAACCATGGGGCGCTATCCTGCAAAGTATACAAAAGTGGAGGGGTGTTTTCAGAAAAAACGTTTTTAAAAAAACCCGGCAGGGGCCTCTTCGCGAGAACTAAGGACCTCTACGTAATTTCGAGAAAACACAGAGGCTTTTTCGCAAAAACGGCCAGCCGACCGTACGAAGATTCCCCCGCCACGCGCCGGCGAGAGCGCGCGGGGGCGACGTAGGAGCCCTCTGCGCGGGGAACCCGCGGGGCGTAATAGGGGATGATGCCTGCGTGCGTCAAACTCACTGTCGATGGATCGCTATCGATTGATCACCAAATTATTAAGCTTCGTTT
This sequence comes from Dendrocalamus latiflorus, assembly GCA_017311315.1. NCBI lineage: Eukaryota > Viridiplantae > Streptophyta > Magnoliopsida > Poales > Poaceae > Dendrocalamus > Dendrocalamus latiflorus. The sequence goes on along the minus strand of CM029624.1, from coordinate 32,289,641 downwards.
TTTTCGGCTGTGGCTAAAGATAGCAGTCAGGAAAAACACTATTAACAGCCAAAATTTATCGGATGGTAGCGATAGGGCCAAAAACCGTTGGTTGCCGGTTCTTTTGGTTTTTTCGACTAAAAATTTTGAATTAGAATTTGAATTACGAAATTTGTATCGGTCGAAATAGATTGAAAAATGCCCATTTTTTTTAAATTTTGCCAGTTTGTGGTTTTTTTTTGTTTTTTCTGTGAAATTTTGGAAAAAAAATTTTAATAGGTCCGAATTTTTTTGGCCGATACATGTTTTCACCGGTCGACAAAGGACAGGAGGCCAGCTCCATGGAAGCTTCACCTCGTTCTTACGTACTACTCGATCCATTGGTAATGTGGAATGGTTTGGTAATGCTTTTTTCCTGCAAAGTTTGGAATTGGCCGGGTGTGCTTACCCTGTGCTATGCTACTTTTTTTTAAAGAAAAAGGCGAACGTAGGCACTAACACACATCACACTTACCTTTTTTTTTTTTTAAAAAAAAAGGCGAACGTAGGCACTAACAGTCATGTTATGCTACTAGCGTAGTACAAATTTAGGGTTGAAATCATTTTTTTTTAAAAAAACATCAGCCAATACATGTTGTGCAGTTTTGAAATGAGATCTTTTGACTACGGCTTGTGATTTTTACACTGTTTGTGTGAGAGATTACAGAGTATCAGAAATTCACGTGCAGTTTTTGTCGATATAAATGAAGCCGGTTCAGTATGTACTACAATTAATTAGTAGACCTTATTTTAAAAAGACATTTTATTTAAAAGTTAGTTACCGTAGAAAAATCAAAAGCTGAAAAAGATCATAGCGATTATTTCAAAGTCCAAGCTAGCTGGAGTTTGCATTGTTCTGTCAGTAAGCAGTAGGACGATGTGCTTCAAGAGCTGGTTGACGATTCAGTATTCCGTATATATGGCAATGGCAACGAGAATTCATGAGCTAATTAACCGGCTGTTTTCTACCAGTACTTCAGCGTAGTGAAACAAACCGAATAGAATTCCCTGAAACTTCAGCTGCTTTAATATATAGCAGCACAAGATTGGGGGGCATGGAAGTGACAAGTACGCAGGACCGTGAACGCCCTGAGCCAGCAGCCACGTAGATTGAGGCCTGGGAACAGAGTGGTCTGGGCCTTCCTTGGGCCCGAAACTCAACGGAGGTTTTGGCGTATGGTCCTACAATTACCACAGCCGCGCGAACCCAATCGGATCTCGTTGGGCCTTTTTCAGCCCAACTCCATTTCAATAATGCCGTCCATCTGCTGAGTCCAATCCATACTCGACCACTCATTTCTTCTTTCATGTACCATGCTGACGCAGTACCGTACCGCGTTCCTATGAAAGGAGCTTTCTTGCAGCGTATGCAATATGCCAATCGAATTTTTAGCAAATCAGCAAAATTAATGGTAAGTAAACCAAATGAAGGTCGATCTTAGACAAAACGTTGATGCGAAGCAGTAACAAACATAAATAAAATATCGAAACATGAGATAGGCGTAATTCACAGATTGATTAACATAGCAATGCAAAGCATTATTGATCAGAGTTAAATAACAAAGATAAGATTCTACTAGCTGCGGCCTATTCCTACTGTTATAAAATGCATGGTAAAAATAAATTGTCAAAAAAAAGGAGACACGGAAAACCATTTCAGGAAAAAAAAACTACGGATGTATGAAGATGGAATTTACTATATGAGGATATGTTTACAATGAGACTCTTACATTTCCTATGGTCTACATGGGTATATTTATAGTGTTTACAAAAGGACTTCAGGTAGGAGTAGAACTCTGTGTTGGAAACAGAAACAAACCGAATATAATTCGGATCACACTTTAACAATCTCCACACTGAAATGAATTCACTTCTGTAGCCAAATATCAAATCGCCTTAAAATAAGTCTCCATAACCAGACCTTGTACCTCGAAACTTCATCAGTCTAATCTTCAACAAGAAAGACTGGAACAGACTTATCCAAAACACTTCTCGTGAAGTAAAATTGAGCAAACCACCAGCAGCTCCAAACGCACAGTTGTCAACAAAGTAGACGGACAAAAATGGGTTTTCAATAATTCATAACCCCAATAAAGTAAGAGTCTGTGTAACTGACATCCTAAAACAAATGCGTAATTATCATTTGACATAAACCAAAACAACACATGTGACGCTGAATAGATAGTAAAGAACTCACATCATAGAATCTAACATGCTTCATCTGGAATACAGAACTCGGTAAACAACGCCTATTGAAAGAGCACCTTACATAAATGGCATCACATATGTCAAATTGTCGACTGTAAAAGTAATGGAAATCCATGATATGGTTGTAAAACTGTTCCTGTCGAATTGTCTAGATAAAAGAAACTCTCGTTCTGTTAATAGAGTAGGAACTGTAGTATACCACTCATATCGAGTTATGACAACTGGATAAGTGTTGTAGTATCCACGTAAAAACAAACTTATTCTTATACTTAAATCCTTCATCTCGAACTGAAATTAGACCAAAACATTTACTTTCAAACAGCAAGACTCTAGAGAATATTATGTTAATTGCCATCAGGGTGTCCTCAAACTTTTAAAATTGAATGATGGCAAAGCCTCCATAATGATCGTGCAAGCAATCCAAAATTATAACATATCCAAACGGTGAATAAAACACCAAATTCAGTTGTTCCTACGACTAACATTGATTTTTTAAAGTCTTCTCGACGAAGCGTAGCCCAAATTAACTTATTGTGTTGAAAGTCTGTAACTCCATTTTAGACTTTATATGTACGGATCTTACCGTAGTAACCCGTAATAGAAGATGAATCGTTGAAGAAATGGCCGATTAATCTCGCATGTATGCAACAAATAATAGACACAATCGCCTGAATTGCAATAAACCCCGCCTCCAACGAAAAACACGTAGGGCTGATGATACAGTCTCTTGATGGAAGATGATGATCGACTAAGGCAGAAGATTATCGATGGAGATGATGCAGATGACGTCAGGGCATGGCGCCAAACGGTGCAGGTAATGGCTCTGGCGAACTTGGCACTGAAACAGCCGCCGAAGTAGAGCGCGGGTCATGTTCAGTATGGAGTCGAGTCGTGGAACAAAGTTGAGACGAGACGAATCATCGAGTTAAGGATAATGTGCAAGTGAGGAGAGATCACGTGCGTTCAATAATATGGATCGGATGGCCACTAGGTATCTTACTGGGTGGGATTGGACGGTATCTTAGGATATTTTTCTATACTTTTATGCTTTTCTCAATAGTGATTTACATAATTTTTAAAGCATGATAAATGGTTGATAGATGTTACTTACCTCTTTGTTTGCTTTGAGATTAATACTACTTTTATTTAAGAGCATATATGTTTTAGGTGGTGATCGGTTGGGCTGTGGCTTATGGTTTATTTTACTGTAGCTGGCTGAAATTACATTGTAGCTGAATGAAATTACACTGTAGCTGAAGGTGGCTTATTTGACATAATTAAATTTAAAAAATTTTAAAAATAGAAAAAACGGGTTAGCCCATCACGTGTAATGCAAACGAATACGGAAAAAAAAACAACCGGTAAAAAAGCTCAAAAAATCCTAAAAAATTAGAAAAAACGAAATTTAGGAATAGTGAAAAATAAGTCAGAAACCAGAAGCCGAAACCGAAACTATCCCGGCCTTAAGGAGAAAATACGGAATTGGTCAAACATCATATAGCGCGCGGCCTATCTACCGATATACATATTCCCGATCTCAGATATACCGCTAACAAAAGTTCATTTCTTTCATGCCACTTATGTCATCTCCATTGGTTAGAGTTGGTTATGTCATCTCCATTGGCTAGCGACATGATGCCCGGCCCTACTCCATCTAAATGTATTGACCATTCAATTGATAGGACTTCATTTCGTATAAGTGAAAGCCAGCTGCTACCACTTACGGCCGATATGCTCAGTACGTACATGCATCACGACAAAAACCTTGACTTTGCTGTCCAGTTAGCTTGCCATTAACGGCGATAGATACATACATACATACATACCTGTGCACTCCGATCCGATCGTACGGGCGCTTCATTTTCATTTATACATGACGTGGGATACCGACATTATACAAACGTAATTTTCTATTACGTAAACTAAAAAAAATATTGAAATATTTTCTAACTCCTTCTCTGTCAATGCGTTGTCAAGTAAATGCGCTTGGTCCTTGATTCAGACGTATTCACCAACCGGACCCACTGGAAGCATCGTAGGCAATTTGACCTGGTCATACCTTAAATATGATGCTCGATGTGATTAGGAAGAGATGATGTTAAGCGGCAAAGATGAAGGCTTCCATTTGTGAAGAAATTTGTCAGTATGCAGTATGCATCATAATAGCATCGGCTGATATTTTCTTTTTATGAAGAACATAGCTAGATTTGCTAATTATCATGGCAATCAGATTGTTTTGCCTAATCTATTTAGCCCTACACTTATGGCACAGGAAAATGTTGCTATTGCTATTGAAACATGGATTGGAATTGAGATCCACACATATTTGACTCATCGAGGTTACCTTCTTCCTACCATTCAAAGTTTGTTGGCAAGTTCATGTTATTTTCTTACACGATTGGTGCTTACAATTGTAGACATGAAATTCCTTTAGGGAGATATCACACATTGAGCTCCAATCTCGGAGTTGCCTTTTTTTTTTTGTATTTTCCCTGCTGACAAGATATGCTTTAATAATATTCTTCTACCGATGATTAAAATTCTTACATCTATTTTATTCAAGGTCTAAATATCATCTGATGTTAAGGTATATTCATAATTTACCTTATGGTCATCTAATATCAATTCTCCAGCACCTTTATTCAGCCCTTAGGTAGTGCTGTCCTCAATTGAAGTCAAAGATAGTGAAGAAACTTTAGGCTTGATCGACATGACAAGAAAAGGAACCTAAATAGGTAATATCTCTGACAAAAAGTCCATACTGGGACGTTCTTTTAGGACATGTTAGCATGGGGGTTAGGCTGCTTGTATTTTGCTATGGTTATTATTTTGAATTAGTAAATTTGCTGGTTCACATATTCCATAATGCTTGTTGAATGTTGATGTTAGTCAATACATGGTGCCCTTATTGAGATTTAGGCTAACATTGAAAACTTTGGGAGCTAAATTTACCTTTCCTTAATCCTTAGCAACCTTCATATGAAAGGCTAGATTGAGGACTCATAATTATTCAGATTGATTTCTGATTTATATACATGCTTTGTCACACTGACCAGATGCTCTTGAATTAGGTACTCTCTTCTCTTATTTTAATAATTTCTTTGCAAATACATTTGATGTTGCAAAGCAATTATGTTTCAGTAGATGTCACATTGGATGTACAAGATGATAAGGAGATTCGGGCTTTTTAGGTTGCCTTCCTTGATATTTTTGGACTCAAGTCAGTGCGAATGAAATTTCTTCTCCTTTCGCTGCATGTAAATTGTTCAATGTGTTTTTATCCAAATTTATTGTGTACTGGCTTGGAGAGAACGGTAGTATTGTCTCAGAACTTTTAGCTTTTTAGGAATTTATTTTTTCATTTTGAGTTGTATTTGTGTCAAGCTTTGCTGTCTTCCATCTCATCGTACAACAATAGTATTGTTCATTTCTGCAGCAAATATTCATGAGGTGTTCTTCTTATGGTTTCCTCTCTATTCTATAAACGAAAACAGTAAGAGTCAAGGTTATTCTTCAACTTCAAGGAGGATGGAATTGTCCTCTTTTAGTTTTATGGCCCCACTGACATCTAACATCTCTTGTAGTTGTAGCTGTCTTTCTTGAATTGAACAGGTCTTTGGTTACTAATTATTTTGGTTTTACTTGTAAGAGTGTCCTCATGTTGAGTTTCTAGAAGAAGTAGACAAACTTTGTCTTGAAACTATCCTGTATTTTTACATTTTCGATCCTACTGGATTGATAAAGTAAAAAAAGATAGAGAGATAGTTCACATTTCTATCAAATTAATTACATGTATTAAACTCCATGTTGTGCATACACATATTTATGTTCTTTCTTTTTTACTGTTGTGGGTATTTTTAAATCATATATCAATACTCTCTGTAGGTGGATAAGTCAAGCCCTAGGTCATCTGTCCCTTCTGAAATAGGAGGGAAGAGCAGTTTGAGGTTCAGCATGCCTGGATTTAGTTAATGCAATAAGATCTTTCATATAAGGGGTGAGAAAGTGTTCTGGAAGACTCAAATCACTTAGATAATCAATTATATTTGGTGCTCCTAAGATAGCCTTTGCGGAAGATCTTAAATCTTTTAAGAAGAATATATTCCATTCCTAGGAAAAACTTCTTTTGCGGATGAATAGGTTTCTCTTCTCGTCTGCCCATCATCAACAATTCAAATTGCATTGGTAGAGATGAAAAATTAGCAGCGGGATCAATAATAGTACAGACAATTATTTATGGTATCGTTAACATAAGATCTGTTGTAAAGCATGGGTACTTTATTAGTAATTAATTAAAGCTCATACGTATGTGTTAACATGTACAGAGAGGCGAGGTCGGCCGGTATGTATTTATAAATATTTGATAATGCTACCACCTATATGTCCGATACAATGATTCGGTCCATCAAGCTAGGCATTGATCCGACACATGTCCATGAAAACATCGGATGACTTGTATGCCCACGTCAATTTTTTGAGTCAATGAACCGTTCGGAATGGAGTTGGGGATGTTTGCGAGTAAATTTGAAGTGTTAGAAGACGAAGGAGGTTTGCGAGGAAGAAGTTGAGAGAGAGGATCGGAGGCCGATGGTAAAAAGAAAAGGAGCAGGCATCCGAATGTTGTGGTGGGAGGAGCGAGCAAATCGGACGGCCATCCGCCCCAACACACTGTTGGCCCAGGCCCCAAGGTAAGAAGCGCGGGGAAGTGAAGAAAGAACAAGCGAAAACACAAGAAAGAAACTATTTTTCTCCCGGCAACACACGTCTTCTTATTCTATTCGTTGTATTCTTCTCAAACTCACTCTCCCAACTTCACAAAGATTACAGGGTATATATACTACTGAGCCACATAGGCCACTCACCCACTATGTACGACTCCTACCCCTGTCGCTCAGCTGGCCCTAGGTCTGCCGCTCAGCTTAGCTGCCCATGTCTGCTACAAAGACCAGCCATCTGCCCACGCTAGTCAGCCGCTTTCCCTCGCCACTTCACTCAGCCACCTACCGACTGCTACAACGACCATCCGCCTACCCATACCGGGTAGCTCACCGACCAAGGTATACCCTGCGTCATCCACGACGACCCATGCTGATGCCTGCTACAATTACCACTAACTGCGCTAACTGCTCCAGAGATAGGTCGCACGACCATAGACACTGGCTTCAACCTCGGCTGTTCCTTGACCACTTCTCCGATCTGAGCTTGGCTTTGACCGTGGCACTACAACTACGACCACTGCAGACACATGCGCCAAGACCACGGACACGCAGGAGTTACAACCGCCGCGCTTACGACCACACACCGGTCGTAAACGACCACACAGCGACCCAGTCGTTACAACCACGCACAACTTTCATAGGTGTATGCAAGGGAAAGTGGGTTATGGTAAACAATACGACAGCTCTGATTACCGACCATCAACCATGGCAGCTGTGACTACCGACCATCAACTATGGCAGCTGCGACTACCGTTCATCGACCACGGCAGATCCGACTGCCGACCATCGACCACGGCTGCTGCGACTACCGACCATTGACCACGGTAGCTCTGACTACCGACTGAGTCACGGTGGCTTCAACCACTCCCTCAACCATGGCATCGACCATGGCTTGACAATGACGCCTTCGATCATGGTATCGACCACGGCTTGTCGACTACGCCTTCGACCATGGCATCGATCACAGCTTGTCGACTACGCCTTCAACCATGGCATCGACTACGACTTGTCGACGCCTTCGACCATGGCATCGACCACTGGCTACGACCACTGTACAGTACACGACACACGAGTACATTTGGCTACGATCATTGTGGCTACGACTACCGCTACGACCACTGTACAGTACATGGCACACGAGTACATTTGGCTACGATCGCCTACACGACACACGAGAACATGATAACGATCATGCAGTACTCGAACATGCCGAGTACTTCGACTAAGACCACACTCAACAGTAGCCATGATTACCGAGTACATCCACGACCACTTAACAATAACAAGATTACTTCCAACACACAGCTTGAATTTGAGTTCGTGTGGGTGTGGTTGAATTATGCAACATGGATAGATCGGTTCGATCAATGGATGTATGGACCGTTGGAAATTCATTGTGTGGGCGTGGCGCTGATAGGAGCTCCATGGACGGATCGATCGCCATGGATGCATGCACGATACACGCATATAAGGATGAACCAATTCGATCGAGCTAGCTCGCATGCATGCATGCGGTGCAAGTAGTTGGCTCACTGATCGGATAATGCGAGCAGCTCCTCCAGGTAGTCCGCTCCCAGGTCCTCCAGCTCCAGCACGTCGCACGACGACGATGCGGCAGCAGGACCTGGCTGCTGCTGCTTCCTCCCCGCCGCCTCCGCCGCCGTGTCAGGCTGCTGCTTTTGCTTGCTCTTGGGGTTGCGCTTCCGGATGCAGTGACGCCGCTTGAGCGCCAGAACGAGCGAGTCACTCGCGGCGGTCAGGCCGAGCGCGCGCAGCGACTCCTGCACGCGCTCCACGGGAAAGTTGAGCACGGCGGCGGGGCCTCGCACGGCGAAGGCGGCCTGGTCGTAGGCGAGCGCGGCGGCCTCGGGGGTGTCGAAGGTGCCGAGCCAGACGCGGACGCCATTGCTCGTGGAGTCCCGTATCTCCGCGCCGTACTTGCCCCACGGCCGCTTCCGCACCCCGATCAGCGGCGCCTCCGACGGTGATTCGTTGCTGCTGCTTCCGGTGGGTTGCAGTGCCGCCGCCACGCTCTTCATCAGCTCTGTGCGCTTCTTGACGGCCTCCTGCTCCCTAGAGGTCCTGGTGGAGGTCGAGATGGAGGTAGCTTCCACGATCGGGTCGTCGCTGATGTCCGTGCCATCGGCGTCACCCGGCCTCCTCCTCGCAGTCGCAGCTGGCGCCGAAATGGAGGTGCTGATGCACGTGAGCGCCCATGGTGGGCGTGATGTGGTCATGGAGGTCGTAGGAGGGATGATTCGGGGAGGCAACTATAAGTCGCGCAGGGGGGCCGAGGTCAGAATGATCAGTACTATCAACCGTGTTGTTGATGATGATGGTGCGTGTGTGTATCTCTACTATAATTGACCAATTGAAATTACACTCAGTCCACCCAAGAATATGTCCCCCGCTGAGAGCACCAACCTTCGTGCACCCACAAAAATGCACCCAGCAAATTGTCTTCATTAAAATCAAGGGCTAAAAAAATACTCTCCCTGGCTTCAACCCAATCGTGCGGCCTGGATGGAAAGTAGGCTTCAACGCGAGGCTTCAACACGATCCCCTCGCTCGCCTCAGCCCTCAGCGCCCGCCGCCTCTCCCCATCCCCTCGCCCGCCTCCTCCGCCCGCGCGTCCGCCGCCTCTCCCCATCCCCTCGCCCGCCTCCTCCGCCCCAAACCCTCGCGTGCCCGCCTCCTCCGATCCGCCGCATCCCCTAGCCCCGACGCCCCAGGTCCCCTCGCCCTCATGTCGCCGCCCTCGTGTCGCCATCCAGCTCCCCAGTCAGTAGTCTCCTGTCCGTCTCGCCGCTCTCAGCACAGACCGACCCAGCCGAGCAGGGAGGCCGAAACCTAGCGACTACTCGAGCCCCTCGAATCCGCCTCCCATGGCGAGCCAGGGTGAGCGCTCCTCCTCCGATCCGTAAGATCCCGCCCCGATCTGGTCCTCGCCTCTAGGGGTTTCGATCTGGTTGATGATGGAGTTGTTTTGGGGATTTTTTGTGAATTTTTTGGGGATTGGAGCAGGAAGGAGAAGAAGGATTACTCGACGGCGATCTAGCGACTATCAAGCCCCTCGAATCCGCCTCCCATGGCGAGCCAGGGCAAGCCCTCCTCCGATCCGTAAGATCCCGCCCCGATCTGGTCCTCGCCTCTAGGGGTTTCAATCCGACCGCCGCCACCACTCGTCCTCGAGATCCCGCCGCCGCCCCCGATCTGGTCCGCTCTTCATTTACTGTTTCTTACTATAGATGAGTTAACTTTTTTACTTGGGTAACTCTAGAATTTTTGTTGGAAGATTGCTGTGCGATGAAGGTGTTTCATACCATTAATTTGTGATCTTGCTAGGAAGATCGAAACTAAGTCTTTCGGTAAGATTTGGTGTGCGCTCGTGTATGATGATTTGCCCAGGGGGTGTGTTGTTTGATTCAAACTGTGTATGATGATTTGCCCAGTGTGTGAGATGTAGGTAGCTTCAAGTCCCTGTTCTTCAGGGAGAACCTACTTGGGGTCCTATATTGTCATGAGATGTATGGGCTTTTACTGAGGTTTAGAAATCAAGTACATGTTATGATTTTGGGAAGTGTTTGCGTGCTTTTTATGTTAAACTTGATGTTACAAACTAAAAAATATTCATTAACACAATCGTATGGGTTGGCATGTGTTTAATCTGGGGTGATTTTATTTGGTAATTTCAGCAATGGCATGTGACCTATGATGTGTTGCCCAATGTGTGAGATGTAGGTTGCTCCAAGTCCCTGTTCTTCAGGGAGAACCTACTTGGGGTTGGGGTCCTACATTGTAAATGGTGGGCATTTACTGAGGTTTCAACCTTATTTTTTAGTAACTTAGCATGTATTTTGTTATGAAGTTTCTTTTTTTAATTGCATGTTATATTGTTATTCTTTTGACTCAACAGTATAGTGAGTTTATGTTCCATCTGAAGATCTTTATTCCTATGATGATTGTGCGACAATGGTTCGTTAGATAATGTGCAACAAGAACCGCAGCTTGCCGATAAATATTCGGTTTTTATGAATTATTCATATCCAATCTAATGACTAAATCCCTTAGGTTTGTCTTCACCCGCCGACAACCTTTACATATAGTGTACGGTGTGTAGATAAAATTTCTGCATAATGGGGGAACTGCCCTGGTTACATTTCAGTATTTCACCCAAGCGAAAGCAGCAGCATTACGTTGGTCACTGTCTTATTATCTGATGCAATGCAATGTTTCCTGCTACATTTCTTCTGCTATAACTGTAATAAATTACTTCACTTTGTGCAGTTAATTCTTGGATTCCCAGATCTTATGCAAATGGCATCTGTCCCTCGGAGACTATAGTTCAGCAAGTGTTCATTTGAACTTGTTAAAATAGAGATGAGTTCTATAAGAAAATCCGACAAGAAGGCTGTCTTAGACTTTGCAGCATGGAGTTTCAATATTACTACATCTGTTGGAATCATCATGGTCAACAAAGCTTTAATGGCTACACATGGATTCAGTTTTGGTATGTTTTTTTGCTTTAATAAAGATTTTTGTAACCACATCCCTGATTCTCACTCTTGATATCTTGTTCTTCAATTTGGGGGCAGAGAGTGTTATCTTATGCTGCATTTTGTTTTGTGTTTTTCATTTCTTTCAGACTTTGTATTGAGTATTGTAGGCTTATTTCCGGTTCTGAAATACAAATCAGCATTAGCCTGTTGATTTTTAGTGAACTAAGGGATAGTGGAGCCTATTTTATTATGAAATACAGAGACATATATTAAACTTTTAGTAGTTTTAACAATGCCAGTGCAAGTTCCACCATTTGAATTCTAGATGCTCTATTGTTGATAAATCTTTAATTATAAATATTTATCTGGCCAATTCATACCAAAATGTTCACCAGATTTGCTTTGATAGTGATCTGAAAGAGTAAGTGGAACATGGAATCGTAAGAATTTGTGCACCCAGCAAGAAACAGTATGAGCAAGAAACAGCAAGAAATAGTGTCTGCTGAACCTAAAATCGACTGCTACTCCCTTCTAGCTGCTGTATGAGACTTGCTTGACATAAGTTGGTAATGTATCTGCTGAACATTAAAAGGACCTTAATGGAAGCACCAGAGGCACGCTAATCTAATATGATTTCTTACTATATATTAGGTCATCATCAGTTTCACTGGTTTTGTGCACAGTCCGTCAACAAACTGCACATAATGGGAACTTGGATATGTCTCCTGCCATGTCACTGATTATGATTTGCTTTTTGCAGCCACAACGTTGACTGGCCTTCATTTTGTGACAACCACCATGATGACTATCGTGTTTCGGTGGTTAGGCCTGAGCCAGCCCTCCCACTTACCACTACCATATCTGATTAAATTTGTGATCTTTTCGAATTTGTCGATTGTTGGGATGAATGTAAGCTTGATGTGGAACTCTGGGGTTTTATCAGGTTAGTGAAGGTTCCATTAGCTAAATTCTGTGACTTCAATTTGATAACACTTAAATAATTCTTTTGTCCTGTTCAGATAGCAAAGCTGTGCATGATACCTGCATCATGTCTTCTGGAGGTTGTCTTTGATCATGTACATTATTCAAGGAACACTAATCTGAGCATAATGGTTGTACCGATAGGCGTTGCAGTCTGCACAGTTACTGATGTCAGTGTGAATGCAAAAGGTACTTTGTTCATATTTGGGCAGAAGACTGAGAAGGTGGTATCCAACAGGCCATACGGCATTTTTTTAATTGTCCTTTTTGAGATTTGTCCAACGAAACCATTAAACAGCCAAAACATTAAGATATGGTGCAGTTGAATGTTAAATGTTTAAATGTATTATTATGTCATATCTGTATTAGTGAAATCTAATACTCTGATATGATTTTTCATTTACCCTAACTCGGAGTATTGGACCACTTTTGCTGTCTTGTAGTTGCAGTGATTTGTTGTCTTGTAATAGCTAAATGCTAAATGATATGCTCTCTATAATTGTGCTATGCTCATGCTTCTTTATGCTACGTAGGATGTCGTTTGTTGCGTCGGCACCGGAGATTTCGATGAAGGAAGACCAGATGTTGTATGAGGAATTTGTATATTGTTAGGACTTAGGAGTTCAACAAAAAGAAGGTAAGGACTATACATATGAAATGCACAACATTTATTCTATACCAATTACCAAAAGACTCATAGTCTCATACATTACTTAACGTGCAGGTTTTACCACTTTACATCAAAAATTTATATCAATGGATGGAGAGCTATCATTGTTACTCAAGGTAAGAATTTTCTTTGCTTAAATATCAAATATATATGCATTTTTAATTCGCCCGCTTAGACCCCCTTAGATGCTAGGCCACCTTGTATGCACACTTTCTTCGTTTCTGATATATGGTGTCTTATGGCTTTCGAATTTACATTCATAAAATAGCTGTATGTTGCCTTCAGTGAGGGGGTATACGTGTCAGTTTCAGACGTCTTATGATAATGCTGTTGTACTCTAATCTCAATCAGCATTATCTACTGTTTAACTGAAATCCTTTGAAATGTTGGGTAGTAGGTCTGGAAATAAATAGGAAGTACACCCAGTTCAACGGATACAAATCCAACCGGCTGAACATTCGTACACGATATAGGTGTCAAATAACAGATCTAATTCCATATGCATATCTCAGTGGCAATGAAATCATTTATACGCAGGGAAGATACAAAGCTTTGCCACAAAAGAAAAGGGAAGACAGCTTACGAAACCAAATTATCATAATCTGTGTTCTATCCATATTCCAGTAGAGAAGAGAAGACAGACAAAACCAAATTCTCATAATCTAATTAATCATAACGGGTTCACTGTACAACGAATGTAGGGCTGCAATGCCACATCCAACAAGGCCTTTCCCGCTCCAAAAGACTGTTGCTGCAGCCCACAGGTATAGCTTACTTGCCTCCGGTTCAACTGATGTGTGAATGATACACAATTGAGAATCTTGCTGAAGAGATTATCATTACAAAAGCATTGTTGGTAATATATGATTCTTGGAGCTATAAGCATTAGTAGGCACTCTCATGGGCCAAGGACTAAATTGCCAGCACTGCTGTAGCATAGGTTAGCTGAATGGTCCATCGGTGTGGCTTTGAAAGTAAATCCTTCGCTACCTTTTTCTTGTCTGGAACCACAAATATTGTTTGCTGCATTTCCGGGTACTGTTGGCACTGGCATTGCTGGTAGCTCCATGCTACCGTACACAGAAGCCATGGGTTGCATTTGATACTGCATCTGATCAGGAACTGAAGACTGCATTCGGTTTGTGGCGTCACTGTGGTTCGGGCTAATTCCAACACCAAGGTCAAGACTGATAGTGTCACTTTCAGCGGCTTGAAAATATTGGTTGGTGAAGGTCCTGGCTTCACATGCTCTCATTATGCCACCAAGGCCGGGCATATTGCTATTAATCGGATGCACAACAGACTTCATGGGAGATGTCGACATCTCATGGCTTGCATTCTTTCATGGTTATGTTTTCCTTCGTATGTTGTTATCACTGATTTAGGATCATGTGATGCTCTCTCAACATGCTTCCTAAATAAATATTGATTAATTCTTAATGATGTTGTCCAATGATGTTGTCGTCTCCTCAAAGGATCAGTCGTTATGTGACATTCATTATGTGATAAAAATATTTGGTTATACAATATATGAGACGTGAATCTTAATGAATCTGATTGTTCATTTTATTTTTTACAAATTTTATCTTGTTTTGTATTTTACCGTAGCGTTAGCACGGGCACTATACTAGTAGGAATAGGAGGAGAAATAATAGCTGTGGTGGTTGTATGGATTAGGTTCCATGTGTATTCTGCGAGTACATCAGCATTAATAGCTGCCTAGTTTTTGTGATACCTTGGCCCATATTGGTCCATGTGTGTGTACACATGAATTTCTGGGTTAGTCTCGCCTTGCTAGCTTACCTTGAGAAGCCCTTACATATAAGCCTAGTAGTTCCAATGGTAACACCCCCGGTAAACGTTTTGAGCGAAGCGAGGACGAAAGTGCAAGCGGGTTGCTACGTGTGCGTGGCCTATCCAGAATGTGGCTAGGTCTGAGCCGGTTTGGACCCTAGGACGTTACAAATGGTAACAGAGCCGACTCTCGCGGTTACATGGGCACGTGCGAGTCAGGGGCGCGGGCATATGCGCATGGCGCATGTGGGCCCGGAGTGGGCACACGGCATGGCATATGTGCTGGCACTGAACGTACGGATATGTGCTAAGAGGGGAGATCCTTATCATTTGCCCCGGTGTGGGTATGTTGGTCCGACGAGAACGTTGGGTCATTTGAGGGGGGTGTATGTGACACCCCGGCCCATGTTGGCCCATGTGTGTGTGCACATGAATTTCTGGGTTAGTCTCATTTTGCTAGTTTACCTTGAGAAGCACTTACATATAAGTCTAGGAGTTCCAATGGTAGCACCCCCGGTAAACCGTTTTACGCGAAGCGAGAACGAAAATGCAAGCGGGTTGCTACGTGTGCGTGGCCTATCCAGAATGTGGTTAGGTCTGAGCCAGTTTGGACCCTAGGACGTTACAGTTTTTTTGGGAAACGGTACCAGATCTACGCGTCCAAAACACAAACGAGAGTTCGCAATTGCCTACGACTATGTGGTGAAGTCGGAGGACAAGAAAACCGAGTCTTCCAAGTACGAGTGGGAGAGAATTCTTACATAACGGGATTGAGTTCCTTTTTTAACTCACACACTCTCTCTCTCTTCTTTCGAGCTACAATACGACTTATATAGACTCGACTCTGACTCACGACAACTCGGCTTCACCGGTTCTTAACTGTTCCGTCGCTCTGCCCATGCTTCGTTCTGAGCGCTGATGACTACTACAGAGCCTACCAACCGCAACTGCTACCCACATCGAGTAGAACGTTAACGACTGCTACAGTGACCGTCGTATACTACAGTGGTCACCGACTATTACAAAAGTTGGTCATAGCCGACCACACACAAGCTGGTCGTCTATGACCACACTGGTCGTAACGACCATGCACAACCTAGTCGTCTATGACTACACAGACTAGCCGTCTACGACCACACTGGTCGTAATGGCCACGCACAAACTGGTCGTAACGACCACACGACCTGGTCGTAACAACCACACACAACGTGGTCGAGTCAGGTTTATATGACCACACTCACCCCCCTAAATCTTATTCAAGTCGTGAAGTCCTTGACTCTGATCAGCTCCCGCATTTCGCTGAACTTGACTCTGGGAAGTGCCTTTGTAAGGATGTCTGCGCGCTGCTCCTCTATGCCAATGTGCTCCACAATTATTTGCCGTTGTTCCACACATTCTCTAATGAAGTGAAAGCGTGTGTCAATATGCTTACTTTTGCCATGGAACATTGGGTTCCTCATAAGTGCGATCGCTAACTTGTTGTCTACAAATAGAGTTATGGGCTCGATCCTTTTCCTAGTGATTTCACTGCACAGACTTCTCATCCAGATCACCTGACAGGCTGCACCAGTCACCGCCATGAACTCTGCTTCGCATGAGGAGAATGCGACCATCCTCTGTTTCAGAGAGCTCCATGCAATCAGGCTCCCGGCATGGTAGAAGGCGAAGTTGCTCGTGCTTTTCCTGTCTTCCACGTCCCCGGCGAGGTCACTGTTGTTGTAGCCTGTTAAGAGCCATTCACTTCCTCTCGAGTACTTCAAGCCTGAGTTGATGGTTCCCTTCACATATCTCAGGACTTGCTTGACTGCCTGAAGATGGGATTCCTTGGGTGCTTGCATAAACCTACTCAGCATCCCCACCAAGTACGCCAAATCCAGTCATGTTTGCGTCAGATACCTCAGATTCCCGATTATGCGACAAAAGTTAGTGTCATCTATTGATACTCCCTTCTCATCTTGGCTCAGGCGCAATTTGGGCTCCATAGAAACTTTTGCCGAATTGCATTCTCACAAACCGGCCACTTTCAACACCTTCTTAGCATACACCGATTGCTTCAGGGTAATTTCTCCCACCTTCTGCTCTACCTCTATTCCTAGGTAGTATGAGAGGAGTGCAAGGTCGCTTATCTCATATTCCTTCATCATCTATTGCTTGAACAAGTGTATCTGGTCTTTGTTTGTGTCGGTGACAATCAGGTCATCAACATACACTCCCACCACCAACAGCTCAGTCTCGGAGCTTCTTTTGTAGAGAGCCTAGTCTTGGGGACATTTCTGAAAACCAAGTTCCCTCAGAGTGCTGTCCAACCGGATGTTCTATACCCTTGGAGCTTGTCGCAAACCATAGAGCGCCTTGGACAGTTTGTACATAAGGTGCTCCTGATTCTCTACGACAAAGCCTTCAGGTTTTCACATAAACCTTTTCTTGGAGCCTCCTATCCAGAAATACAGACTTGACGTGAACCTCCCAACTCTTCTGAGCTGCCAGTGCTAGCAGTAACCTCACTACATCCATTCTCGCCACCGGTGCAAATGCTTCTTCATAATCTATTCCTTGTCTCTACATGTATCTTTTTGCAACGAGATGTGCTTTGTACTTGACAAGGTTCCCATTTGAATCTTTCTTCAATTTGAATACCCACTTGAGACCAATTGCTTTGTGACCTGTTGGTAACTCAGTGAGCGACCACGTCTTGTTCTTCTCGATTGCTTCTATCTCCATCTTCATTGCATCCTACCACTCGAATGAAGTCGCATCCTCTTGATAGCTCTGTGGCTCTTCAGTTATCAGTAATAGCATCTCTGAATCTAGTTTAACTGGCTGTGCTTCTGCGTATACATTAGAGAGTGCTCGGTATCTAGTGGTTCCTTCCTCTGTTTCTAAAGAGGAGGGACTTGAGGGGTCTGGTTATGCTCTCGAGTATGACTAGCCATCAGGCATTGCAGGCGAGATGGTGGTCCAGTCCTCTAGTCCAAGTACTGAAGAGTTTGCCCCTGCTGAGGCTTGCTGATTTGACTACCCATCTGTTCTGTAGGGATAGATCAGTCCTTTTACATCAGTTTTTAATTCGCGTGGAAAATGTTAAAACGTCCCTTAATTTACAAGGGAGGGAGTAGTAATTCTTTTCTGGAAAAATTTAAAAGATACTTATATATGATAAAAGGGGGGAAAAGAGATGTTGGCGGGTAGGGGTTGGGTTAAAGAGACGGCCGGTTTCAGTTTGTATGCACACATGATGGATATAGGTACTGCAGGGTGCATGCATGACGTAGGGCGGCTGGTGTCATCACCGTCTCCATGGCTCCATCTTCAATTCTCCGTCGGGTAGTCTGCATGCTATGAAACCAGTCAGTAAATCGATCTTCAAGTTGTGAGACGCAGCACAAATATAATTTAGCAGGTTCTTAATAATCTTTCTTTTTTAAGAACTCCCAATATTTTGTTTCTATCCTTTTGCTCATTGCTCTATCAAGTAACAGCACGATGAAAAAGATTTATAGGAACAATACAAAATGCATAGCGATAGCAGTTGCCTTACCGTGCCTGCATAGGTAACACAATCGATCAGAAGGTTTGCATCACTTGTGGCGTTTGGAAATCGAGTTCCTTGGGCAGTCGGCGTATTAATTAGCAGAACACGGCGCAGACAGGACATGATTTGTGCCACCAATCGATGCAGGGCACACGTTGCCGCACGCCGGAACGACCTGACACCGTCGTAGGGCTTCCCCTTCTTAGCTCCGCCGACACCATGGGCAACGACGCGCCACCGAGGCGGAGGAGGGCGCTCGGTGCGCGATCGCGAAGCTCTTGGCATGACGCATCGGCGCGCTTCCCTGATGGCGCGCTGTGGGAAGCTGCACTACAGGTGCAGAGCACAGTGTGCCCGGGAGCGCTAGTGTTTGGCTGGCCCAGGCGGTCGTCATTGCCGGAGGGGAAGGCAAAGCCGGATCCGCGCGGGGAGGCGACCGAACAGGGAGGTGACGTCGGATCTGTGGGGGAAGGTAGGCAGCCGGACTTGGAGGCGACGTCACGAAAACTAGTTTCCCTCGCGAGCGTCAGCTGAACCGTCGGGGAAACTATACATTTTCCTGCCGGCGTTATGAGCCCGTACGGGAAATGCTTAGAGCAACTCCAAAAGATTAGTCAAAAGAAGTATCTAAATTTAGTGATTTAGCTATTCTCTAAAATGAATCTCACCCAAAAAAACAAGACTACTCCAACAGGCTATCTAAACTAGAGGGCACGCGGTGGGTCACGTACGCGCGGGAATGGGGCGTAGCGTGCGGAAAGGAAACGCCGACCGCGCCAAGAGGCTGGATGGTGAGCGAGGTAGGCTATCCAAAAATAGAGAGCGAAGGAGGAGGGATGGAGAGCTACTACATTTGGAGAGTCATTTATAGAGTCTATTGGAGACGTTTTTTCTCCAATAATAACCAAATTTACCTTTAGAAAATGATTTAGCTCTTCTCTTGGAGTTGCTCTTATTCCTGTCGGTTGCTTGCGGACCCGTCAGAAAATATAAAAACCGTCATAAAAGATCACGAGCCTAGTAGCGAGGTTACGTATATATACCATACATATACGTACGAACAGAGTACGTAGTACGTTATGTCCGAGCTTGAAGCGTCGTCCTTTTTTTTCTTCCGGAATTGCTAAAAAAACCGTGAATGTTCGGTGGTTTACAAAAATATATGGAATGAAATAGCTAGTAGTTAACGATTGATTCATGGATCATGGGCTTGCTCCAGCCGAGAATCAATGTATGTCTCTATTATATTATTAAAATTAAAATGATAGAAAAGGAAGTTATTGTGTTCACTCTCAGGAATAAAAATTGCCACATTAATCGGTAGATAAAAAGATTTATACCGTTGATTGTGATTAGTTCAGATAATAACAGTATAGATTGATAAAAAAAAATGTGTTCAATTCCATTGGTCTAGAGCATAGAAAGAAAATATTGGATCAGGATTATCCGTGTGGATCCTTTTGAAATAGGACTCCTTATTTCCAAACTCTAAACCACCGGGGATAAAAAAGGCCTCTCGGCTGTCAATTTGAAGCTAAACATTGTTCCCCGTACGTGTGATTATTTGTATGCAAGCCAATTGCCAACCAAATCTTACAAAAAGTTCTGTTAACAAAAATTGAGAGATAATGCAACACTTCGGTTCGGATCAAGCTAGCAAAGATAGCGAGAATACGAATCTAAACGTTGTTTCCTACACACAAGGATGTGGCGGATCGAGACACAAAAATTTGAAGGTTGCGTATCAAGTTGAACGTGAGCTATGAAATTGTAGGGCAGCCAATGTCCATGTAAGGGCCTGTTTGGATGGACTAGGACTAGTTGTTAGCTAGGACTAGTTGTTAGCTGACTAGTAGTTAGCTGGCTAAAGATTAGTCCAGTCCTGTTTGGATCCAAGGACTAATAAGTGTTACTATCTCAGTGCAAAGTCTGTTATACCCCTATGCATGGTGGTCTGGGAGGGTTGGCGTGGGTATCAACGTCTTTTTTCCATCCGGCTGGTCCTTTAGCCCTCATTAACTGGGTTTGATGGACTAGTTGGCTAACAACTAGTTGGGGCTTTGGCTAAACTTTAGCCCACCCATTAGCCCTCCTGTTTGGATCCTCAAGGGCTAAAGTTTAGCAACTAGTTGTTAGCTCAAGGGATCCAAACAGGGCCTAAAATATGCCTCAATAAGAAGGAAAGTGGTAGAAGAAATATAACACCCCTATTTCTAGGATCGCTAGGTTTTCCCCATAACTATCTAAGATTGTTCAGCTACGAGATACAGTATTTGAGTGTACATCGTTATCATCACAAGTTTATTTATAAAATCCAAACTTTATTATAGAGATAGAGCTTAGCAACCTAGTTTTATACAGCAAGACGGATGATCCAAAGTTATATTACATCACAAAAGAACTCTACAGGCATACCTGAGCGAGGATAATACCATACGGCGTCTATGTCATACGAGTCTTCAAAGTCATCTTCAAAGGTTTCTTCGTTATTATTGTCCCAAGCTTCCTTTGTTGATATTTTAGTAAGCATGAGTACAACCAACTATACTTAACAAGTTACACAGAGAAATAACTATTTAACTAGTTGCCAGTATTCTCAAGAGGTGGAGACATATTGGTTTTATTATGATACTTGTGGATTTTTAAACATAAAATAATAAACTTTAACTTCTTAAAAGAAAATGGGGTTGAAACAATTTAATTTGCCAGATTGAAACACTATGAAAGCTACTTATACCTTGCTATTGGAATTACCTATTAAATGCAGTTTCATTTACCGAAAGCACGACGTATTCGAATACCATTTATAGTTAAGCTCTGCAGAGTTGTCCAACTTTACCCACAAGATTCCTCAACCCTCATGATTGAGCTAAGAAAACAAGACCTTTCACTGATCTCCATTTTATGTAGCATCTACCTAACAGCATCAGGATCATACGTAAGTCAGCAATCCGTTGGACAATGCGGAAAACGGCAACCTGACTCTATATGCTTCTACCGTTGTTAAGTATGGTTTTACCGTTTCCCCACCACTTCCTCCTTAAGTGGGTTGTTCCCTTTTCTAGACCCCAATTACCCTGTAGAATATTCAATTGATTTGAGTAGCTACTAAATCAGATTTGACAAATCAAAGCTTGTGATTGAGCAGTCACTATGTTCTTTACTTGACATAAGGTTTTAGTCATTACTTTTCATTATCAAGGCAGCCACCCACAATCCAATGACCCAATGTACGCACGACACTACCATCATACCAAACCAAGCCTCCTCCCTATGGTAGGGTCGTGGATTTTAACCATCTTGTGGCCTTCGATGTATTGTCCTTAACCCTAGTGTCATTTTGTAATACTACCAGCAAGATACCAAATTGCTTAGTAGTATGAAATATTTGTATTTATATTCTACCATGATATATTTTATAGTAATTATATTTTTACTAAGTCTTGTAAAGGTGAATATGGTCATCAAATAATACAGAGCTTTTCTGATGGTAAGACATAGCTAAATTATCATGCCATTCTAAACATTATTTTAAGCAAATAATAGTGCATAAATAACAGTAATGAAAATAAATAATTAAAACAATGTATGTTCAACATGATAAAAAACATATGACTTGCCTTGCAGTTCAAAATCTTCAACTGGCTCTATGTCTTCCGAGTCTTCATATATCCCCGAGGCTTCCTGCTCTACGTATTCGGGTGCTAGAACAAATAAAAAGTGAATAATCAATTACGTGCTCAAAAGCATGAGCTAGGAAAAAGAAATAAATCAAAAAGGAAATAAAATTTAGAGAAAACCAAATAAAAAGGGGTTTTAGTTTTATCGGAGCTTGGTATGGGAAAACAGAGCTGGGAATGGTTTAAACGGGTTTAAAACGGTCAAAAAGGATATGTATGTATGTATGTATGTATGTATGTATATGTATGTTTTTGGGGGTTGGGTGAACAGTAATGGGTGGCTACTGTTCATCGCGAGTTTGGTACTGTTCATGTTGAGTTGGTCTGCTACAGTAGCGAGTCTGCTATAGTAGCGAGTCGGCTACAGTTCCTTAGCGGAGCAGGTGCTGCAGTGATGGATCATGTGAACAGTAGTGAACAATGTTCACCCTGGCCTGTTTTGGTTTAAAGGGATGGGCTTTCACTGTTTCGGCCCAACCCAATGAACAATGCTCCTTCTTTAACCTATAGTCAATACTGTAGCAGTTGAAACAGGGGATTTTAATGGTGAGCGATTGGCGATGCTATGGATGTTTTCGAGGGCAAACAAAGGTGCTGATAGGTTCCTGGGACAGAGGAGATTCCATTTTTGGGTTCGGTGGTGGTCGTGGGGCACTGTAAACGGCCGACAGTGGTTGGGAGTTCTCGGGATATTAGCATGGCACAAGAGTCCCTCAATGGCTAAATCGATGAAGACATGATGGTTTGAGCTTCCTTCGGGTGAGGTGATGTTGAGGGTATGGCTGGCTTGGCCTGGGATGGCTTGTGTTGGCGTGTCCAAAGTGGGTGGTCTCAGTCTGTGGGGAAGATGGTGACCGACGGGCTATGGTGTTTGTGGGGCAATTGCTTAAGTTTTATTCAGATGAAGAGATGAAAATCATGGAGGTATATACTCTACATCATACTCTTATATCTTAGTGCATTTCAAAGATCCAAAATATAGATTGAACTCCATAAATAGTCATACTTGAATACATGCATATGTCTCTGACGAGGATAGAATAATTCTCAAATTATTACATCATTATATTTTTTGAATATACCCTTATCGATAAGATGTAAATATAACAGGATGGTCGTAAGCACTTTTATGACCATAGTCATAAGTTCTTCTATCACCGCATAGTTATAAGTCCTACTACGACTACACATATGGTCGTAAGTCCTTCTACTATCACATAGTCGTAAGTCTTACTGCAACTATCCCATGGTCGTAAATCTTTTCTACGACCATGTAGTCATAAGTCTTACTGCGACCACTCTGTGGTCATGGGAATTCCTACGACAAGTCTATCTCCAACGGACTTATCTACGACAATGAACTACACTATAGATTAGACATGTGAAAATAATATGCTTAGATTTATCTCAAAAGTATTTTCATAAATATTATAATTTTATTAGATTAAAGAATATATTACAATAGGTATTAGCAGTCAAAATCGCATTTTTCAGACCGTGTTGATGTTTACAGGAGGGAGTAGCTAGTTTATATTAACAACTAAACTAATGCTAGATTTGCGGAGAGTTCCTAGACAATTAACCGGCAAAGAGACATGTATACTAGTACATACGTTTTGTTATTGTTTCTCGTACGTAAATTGGGTAGTTACACTTGCCACACTGCTAGCCCTATAAATGATTCTCTCTTTTTCTTTGATTTCCAATATATCAAGGGGCATCGTACGCGAAAACAATCATATACTCAGAATATATATGCCCCATCAGGTCGAGATGAGGCAGATAATAAGCTAATTGGTACTGCTAGCTCCAAGAAAATCAGAAACAGAAAATGCAAAATCAATTGTCTTTTGACATAACTTAGTGGTTGCAAAATGGCGTATATCAGCGAGCTGGTGCAACGGCCAACGTCCAATGAGCTAGCTAGCCAGGAACCGATTCAGAGCTTCGTTTGGTTATTGTTCGATGCGTGCTCGATCGATTTGCTATCCCCATGCAAAAGTTAATTCGTGCAATAATTATACAAACTAATCGATCGAAATGTACGTGATTAATTTGTTTATGTTCCAAGATTCCATTGCAAATCAAGTACTACCTCTCCCCTTTTTAAGTGACGCCTTAAATTTTGTGTAGTCAAATTTTCTAAAGGCTGATTATTAATATGCTTAAAACTATCTAGATGGACTACATAAGGGAGTATATCTAGTGCAAATGATCTTTTCAGTGTAAATATGCAAATATAAATCAGGGCCATCCGATCTAACTTGTGCGGCTCGGGTTGAAAAAGTGGGATGTCCCAATTCACTTAATCCATCTATCAGAAAACCCCCTAATGTGGATGGTTTTTTTGCAAATAGGCCCCTCATCATCTCTCTCTCTCTCCCTAATCCATTCACGCCGTCTCCCTCTCGCCTCCCCCTCCCTCCTACAGCTCCCTCTCACCTCCCTCTCTGGAGCCACTTTCCCTGGCCTCCCCTTGCGCCGCCCCCGGCCTCCATCATCATGCCACCCTCTCGCCCTCACATCGATGTCGCCCTCTTTAGGGTTCCAGTGGCGGCGCTACCCTCTCCTTCTCTCGAGCCGCGGAACCACCTCCCTCCCCAACCCCGGCGCTGCCCCCTCATTATTCCAAGCTGCCGATGATGCTCCTTCTTCCCCGCCGGTGACACCTTTTCTCCCTCGTCAGTGCTGCCCCTTCTCCCTCGCCGGCGACACCCTCATTCTCCGGCTAGGGTTAGGCCGTCTCCCTCCTCCTTGGCATTTGGCCCCTCCTCCCTAGCGTTTGGCCGCATCCTTCCTCCCCGGCATTGGTCCCCTCTGTGTGCACATTAGAGTACTCCATCCCCCGCCAAGGCTGTTGGCCTACTCCATCCCTAGTCTCGGTCGGCAGCCAAACGTCAGGGAGGAAAGAGGCGGCCTAACCCTAGCCGGAGAACGAGGGCGTCGTTAGCAAGAGAGAAGGTGTGTCGTCAATAGGGAGAAGGGGCGTTGTTGGCAGGGAGAAGAAGCGTCATCGACATCTTGAAAGAATGATGGGGCGGCGCCGGGGGCCAGGGAGGGAGGTTACATCCGGCTCCAGGGAAGGAGGGGCGGTGCTGTCGCCCAAACCCTAAGAGAGTAGCAGCGATGGTACAGGGGCGATAGGGTGGCGCAATGATGGAGGCCGAGGTGCGACGCAGAGGGAGGCCAGGGAGAGCAGCTCTGGAGAGGAAGGCGAGAGGGAGCTGCGGGAGGGAGGGGGAGGTGAGAGGGAGATGGAGTGAATGGATGAGGAGGAGAGAGATGATAAGGTGCCTATTCGCGAAAAAATCATCCACATGAGGGGTTTTTTGAAAGATGGATCAAGTGAGCTGAGGCATCCCACCTTTGTCAATCTGAGCCACACAGATTAGATCGGATGGGCCTGATTTGTGTTTGCACTGAAAAATCAATTTGCACTAGATATGCTCCCACTACATAAAAACTATATCGTTAGATTTATCGTTAAAAATATTTTTATAATATTATAATTTTATGAGTACATAATAATATAAAATTTTAAAAATAAAGTTAAATCTTGAAGATCATAAAAAAAAACATTGCTTAAAAAACGGATGGAGTACCGAACGTGGTGGAACGGTCTGTGCAGTTAGGTCCTATTTTCCGTTCCGTTCTTTTCAGTTTGATACAAAGTCCATTCTTACTCAATTTCGCAAACGTGGCGATTCGGTAGGTCTTTAGCTTTTGTTTTTTTTCTCTTTATGCTACGTTAACTTAGATTTTAAATTATACGTTTTTTAAAATGGAGTTTATAACTTAATTATAGTAGACACTGTATTGAGTTCAATTATACCGGTTAAAATTGCATGTGACTATTTCATTATTCGTACTGTCTCTCGCAAACAGCCAGAATTTAAAAACCATAAATTCAAAGCTAAAAGCTATAGAAAAAAACATAATTTCTAACTGCAAATTAGAGATTCGCTGATCGAAAGCATGAAGTAACCATGCCGAGCGAAAGCGAATGAAAGCCTCCTTGTTGGCGTTGGCGAGACCAAGACTTTTATTTCTTTCAGTCCCCTATCACCGACTTCTGTCCGTTCGTACTTGTTTTAATTTCGATGCTATGTATGGACAAGGATTACGTCTGTCCAAAGGCGGCGTGATTTTTAATTTTTGATTAAAATAACGGTGCAACGATCGGTAGTTTTTTTATTTAATTAAAAAATTAAGAAAAGAAAAAAAACCGTTATATATTCATGAATAATGTAAAAAAAACGTGTTAAAAACTAACGCGTTTCAAAACAACTTTTAACTTTAGAAGCAAGAAGCTATCAGCTAGGTTCTTTCAAGCTTATAACTTTTGATTTATACTATAGTAACTATCTTTCAAACGATATGTCTTTTCAGAGCGGATTATATAAGTCGATTATGGTATACACTGTACCAAATTTATCTATATCAACAAAAAATATATGTGTCACTCTTCGTATTTTTTTTACGAATAATTATAATTTTAAACAAAAATTATAAGTGATAGAAGAAACCCACGGTCATTGTTTGAAAAGCCCGAAACTAGCCAGCTTGTCTACGTGCGACATCAAAAAGGACAAAAGTTGAATTGATCGATTAGTTGCAAGTAGCTAGGTCGATAGTAGTTGGGGACGTCCATTCTGATTTGGACCTTCGGCTTTCGACTCATGGCGGCTTTGGGTTGAGATTGCTGCAGTGGATGTTTATTTCTTTTAAGTTATTTAATTAAAAATAGAGAGAGAAAAAATAAAAATACTATTATATCTTTAAAACAACATAAAAGAAAAGAAAAAACAAAAGCTAAAAAAATTAAACAATTAAAAATAAAAAACCGACGTGTTTATTCCGACCTCGACCTTTGGAAGCCAAAGATTAAAAGTTTAAGTTGGATTCAACGGTGCCTTGTGTTTTTGGATTCTTGTTGTTACTTGATAGTCTCTCTCTCTCTGTTACCTTGGTCCTGTTTTGTCCTCAGGAAAAGAATAGGCTCAATGTAATATTTCAAGCGAGAAGAAGGTAAAGATCGAAAAGACCACCCAACGGAGCAAATACATCACCGAAAGAAAGAAAGAAAGAAAGAAAGAAAGAAAGAAAGAGATGTTTCCATCTTCCAACGGTGCCTTATTTGTATTTTTGGATTCTTGTTGTTACAGTATTTTATTGGCATTAAGCTTGAGATCGAGTTGCTGCTCCCAGTGCGATGCGATGGTGTGATGGATGGTGCCACAAACCGAGTTACGTATCGAGCTAATTAGGTTTCGATATATGACAAATAAAGTCATGTGTGCAAAACCTAATTAATCAGCCATGTATTTTTACATTGGGATAACCGAGGAGGGCTCTTGAGGCTCCACTTGTCGAATTACTGGCATTTGTGTTTCTTGCACACATGACTTTCGGTCTCTCGACACGTCGTACGCTTCTGAGCCGTGGAAAGATGCGACCGAGATGTCGTGGGGCGTGGCCACCTTCCAAGCCACTTCCCGCATTTAGCTAAGCTGCCGGATTTTTTTTAAGACACGGATTGGGTTTTTGTAACATCCTATGATTCAAACCGGTTTAGACCTAATCATATTCTGAATAGACCATGCATACGTAGCAACTCTCTTACACTTTCGTCCTCGCTTCGCGCAAAACGGTTAACCGGGGTGCTACCATTAGAACTCCTAGGCTTATATGTAAGAGCAACTCCAGCAGTAGCCCTCAAAACATGGCCTCTACTTTTTATTTAAGGGCTCTCTCTACTTTTGAGAGATCTGTTTTTTGGACTACACTCCAGCAGGAGCCCTCAAAACAGGACCCTCAAATTCATTCTTAGAGGGGATGACACATAGGACCCACCCTCATCTTCATCCTACTTTTGAGGGCCGATACTCCAGCAGGGCCCCTACTTGAGCCCTCAAAAGTAGGGGCTCCCTCCAGACCCCCCAGGAATGAGGGCTCGAGGGGGAGATTTGAGGGCCCCCTACTTTTGAGGGCTCAAGTAGGAGCCCTGTTGGAGTGAGTTTTTTGCCCCTCGGCCCTCAAAAGTAGGATGAGGGCTCAAGTAGGGGCCCTGCTGGAGTTGCTCTAAGTACTTCTCAAGGTAAGCTAGTAAGGTGGGACTAACCCAGAAATTCATGTGCACACACACATGGGCCAACATGGGCCGGGGTGTCACATACACCCCCCTCAAAGGACCCGACGTCCTCGTCGGACAAACATACCCACACTGGGGCAAATGATAATGATCTCCTCTCTTGGCGCATATCCATACGTTCAGTGCCAGCACATATGCCATGCCGTGTGTCCACTCCGGGCCCACACGCGCCATGCACCATATGCCCGCGCCCCTAACCCGCACGCGCCCATGTAACCGCGAGGGTCGGCTCTGATACCATTTGTAACGCCCTAGGGTTCAAACCGGCTCAGATCTAACCACATTCTGGATAGGCCACGCACACGTAGCAACTCTCTTGCACTTTCGTCCTCGCTTCGCGCAAAACGGTTAACCGGGGGTGTTACTATTGGAACTCCTAGGTTTATATGTAAGTTCTTCTCAAGGTAAGCTAGAAAGGTGGGACTAACCCAGAAATTCATGTGCACACACACATGGGCCAACATGGGCCGGGGTGTCACAGTTTTATTTGTTAGGATTTGTACAAAAAGCATTTGGGTTTATCGTTAGGTTTTCAGAAAAAAATGCTCGGTTTTGTTTTTTGTGACAGCTTGAGGGTTTTTCAATTTGGAAAGGAAGCTATTGATTTAGTATGCTGAATCAATTAAGGATGGAAAATCTCAATTATAGAGTATGGGCACTATGATGCCCCTGTTATTTATGATATTATATATAGGACACTGAAATGGGACATCAGGGTGCCCGAGCACCAAGCCTCCTTGCTTTTAGATGTGTGCAAATGCAATGATATATAATATCAGGATGAAAAGTCTCAATCATAGATAGAAAGCCTTAATAATAGAGTATAGGTACCATAGTGCCCCTGTTAACGTACGCTTTTGTAATGTGAAAGTAGTATGGATCATGGATGGTCTCTAATTTCTCCATCCATGTCAGTTTGACCAGCTATCTTGGTTTCCCACCATTGCATACGCATCACGCATGCGTGGTAGTAATCATAATGCGAGTTTCAAAAAAAAAACTATTTATTTATAACTAGTTGGACGCAACTGCTCGGCTCGCTCGGCTCTTTTTTATTGGACGCCCTGCATTCTGTAACTAGTTTATTTAAAACTATTTAGGTTGGTTGAATAAACATTACATTGTTAGATTTATCATTTAAATATTTTTATAATATTATAGTTTTATTAGTATATAAAGTTACAAAAAAGTGACGCTCCTACTCACGTCTATAAGAAGGTAAAAAATAAAAAACATGGCGTACGTAAAAAAGAATGCTATATTCCTAATTCAAATTTGTGCTTGAGTAATTAAAAGTTGAGTTCACAGGGCCAGCTTCCGCCACAGCAAACCGTTGGCATGCATGATAAGTCGTCGTCTCCAAATCAAGAAACCGACTCGATCGCCTGGTCCACACCATGCATGCATGCGCGTGTTCTTCTGAGATTACACACTGTGCGTGTTGACTCGCCTGTTGAGTGGTCAGCTCGGCGCCGTCCAATTTGGAAAAGTCTCCCTTTCCCTTTCCCTGACCGGCCCGGCCAAATTAGAGGTCAAAGTGACACACGCGCTCACACATGCAGGCAGACCGGAATTAAGATGCAGCGCCGTGCAGCAGGATTCCAATAGTTCGTCACTGAGTCGTTCGTCCCTAGCTACCGGCTGCAATCTTTTCAGCCTGCGGCAGATTCCAATAGTCCCTAGTTACGAGTTGCCTCCATCCGTCGTGCGTTTGCCATTGCAAGCCGGCCGGAGTGATCGATGGACGCGCCACCTTCCGCTTCGGCCGGCTCCTTCTCCGGCAACAGCTTCATGGTCCTCTCCGTCTCCGTCGTCGGCATCCTCGCCACCTCCCTCCTCCTCCTCACCTACTACCTCTACCTCACCAAATGCGGCCTCGCCAGCTCATGGCGTTCCATTCACCACGACGCCACGCGCACGCAGCCCCACCGCATCGTCCTTGTCCCCGCGCCGGCGGAGAGCCGCGGGCTGGACGAGGCCGCCATACGCCGGATACCGACGTTCCGGTACCGGAAGCACGCGCAGGTGGCGAGCGAGTGCGCGGTGTGCCTGAGCGAGTTCCAGGCGGGGGAGAGGCTCAGGCTGCTGCCGCCCTGCCTCCACGCCTTCCACATCGACTGCATCGACGCATGGCTCCACTCCACCCCCAACTGCCCGCTCTGCAGAGCCGCCCTCTCCGACTGCCACCACCTCGACATCGTCACCGTCCTGCGGGCCGTCGACGACGCTGCCGCTGCAGCTGATATAGTCATAGACGTTGCCTCGCCGGGCGGCAGCGACGTTGGTGGCAACGACCACGACGACGTAGCCGCAAGAAAGGAGCACAGCAGCAAGAGCAGCATGGGAGACGAGTGCATTGTTGACGCGAGGAGGAAGGATGACCGTCCGGAGCTGTTGGGCGTGCAGCAGCCGATGAGGAGGTCGCTCTCCATGGACTCGTGCCGCGACAAGCACTTTTACCTCTCTCTGCAGAGGATCCTGCAGCAGCACTCTGCGGCTGTTGGGCAGGACGGCAAAGGGGAGAGCAGCGCCGCCGCCGCCACCGGCCGGTCATCAGGGATGTTGCGGCGGTCCTTCTTCTCCTTCAGCCAGGGCCGGAGCCCCCGGGCCCGAAGCGCCATCTTGCCAATCTGAAATGGCGACCGGCCGGCCGGCATCCGTCAACACAAAGATTCATGATGAATTAATCGTTCATTACTTGTAGCTAGATAGATACTCCTATGGTGTATACTGCTCTCCTCTCTCTCTCTCTCTCTCTCTCTCGATGGCTTGATCGTTTTTTGGCGGTAAAAGGCTAGTGTAAATTAATCAATGAATCGATCTTGAACAAGTAAATGAGTTGAGCCATCCTGCCTTCCTCGATTAACTGCATCTCAACTCCTTCAGCACACATACTGGAGGACTGAGAAAGACAGGAGGAAATCACAAGGAAAATAAAGAGAGCACGATTCGACAGTACATTCCTTGCGTGATGGTCATCATCAGATAGTGAGATTGGTGGGCAGGTTAGGTAAGGACGCGGAAACACATGCCAAATCATTGCCAAGAAAGCGCCGACAAAATGCACAAGGAACACACAAAAAAGAAGACTAATCCCTAGTTCCAATCCAAAGATAATACCTGAGTAGAAGACGGCACATGTCAACACATTCAGCTGCGTGCGTCTCCAGTTGAGTGGAGCTCAGTTCAGTTCACGGCGTGTCGGGTCAGTGGGCCGGCGAGTTGTTTTCTTCACTTTCACGGACTGCTCCAGCGAGGGCTATACTGACATGTAGTGTATTACTTTACTGGACTAGATTGGATTGTTTTCTTGCCGACATATACATGTGGTGGCTACGATTTGCCACCCATGTCGAACAGAAAGGGGAGAGAGGGAGAGAGAAAAAAAAAAGCATCATCAGTTATTCAGGGATACTAACTCGATTTGCAATTACCTCGAGGCCACATGGTTCAGCATATTGTTTGATTTTGACGCCATCATACGGTGCCTACAAGGCACAAACAAACACACGCATTCATGATCCATCTAGGCAGGCATGGTTGGCAAATACCAGGGAAGTCAATAGTAACAGTGTCCATTACTCATCGCAAAAAAAGGTGTCCATTACCATCAGGTATTGATTCTGCAGTTCATCGCTGGGGACGATGGCATGTTCTTTTTGTATTTGGTTTATAGTTTTTAGACTATTTATAAGAAAGACTATGAAGTAACAGAAATTTTTGTACGATTTTAACCAATATAAATAAAGTTACTTTAATATATACTATAATTAATTATAGATTCTATTTTAAAAAGACATGTTAGAGCTGCTGAGCAAACGCGCGCCCACAATATGCCAACAGTAAATGCAGCTCCTCTGGTTACTAGTCCTTGTATATGGGCAGTCAGAGATAAATACATACAGGGAAGGCAATGCAAGTAGCTTTCTTCAGCTGCCTATTTGCTTCCCACATGTGCCGTGGTCTTTGGCTCCACTTGAGTCCTAGCTTGCTTTATCACCGTCACCAATACGGACTAAAATTTCTCCGGTCATGGGGTTAGGATGTAGAAGATTTGCCTCCATATAAGTCTAGGCATGCAGGTCTCTATCCTTTTGTGTCTCATCGAGACGGTGACACTGTCTATCTATTACTCTATGTGGACAACATTGTGCTGATTGCTTCTTCGGAAAGTGTGCTCCGCCGATTGATTACCTCCCTCCAGCAGGTTTTTCCTATGAAGGATCTTGGTCCACTCCATGATTTTCTGGGTGTTTTTGTCAATCGTCGTGATGGCATCATGTTCCTCTCTCAACGGTAGTATACTCTCGACATCCTGGACCACGCTGGCATGACCACTTGCAAGCCTTGCAGTACCCCTGTCGACACTCATTCCAAGGTCTCCTCCACTGCTGGCACTTCTATGGTTGATCTGACGTTCTACCGAAGTCTTGCCGGTGCTTTGCAGTACCTCACCTTCACTCCTCCGGATATTGCCTACGCCATATAGCAAGTTTGTCTCTATATGCATGATCCTCGCGAGCCGCACCTTGCCACTATAAAGCGCATTCTTCGATATCTTCGCGGTATCATCGACCATAGCCTACTTCTTCACCGAGCAGCCTCTACAGATCTAATTGTGTAATTCGACGCTGATTGGGCTGGTTGTCCCGACACGCGCAAATCCACTTTGGGTTACGCTGTGTTCCTGTGTGACAATCTCGTCTCCTGGTCCTCCAAGTGGCAACATACTGTCTCTCGTTCGAGTGCGGAGGCTGAGTACCGGGCCGTGGCCAATGCTGTTGTTGAGGCATACTGGCTTTGCTAACTTCTTTAGAAACTTCATAGTCCTCTACGCCGAGTTACCCTCGTCTACTTTGACTATGTTAATGTGGTCTATCTCTCAACAAATCCAGTGCAATATCAGTGCACCAAACATGTTGAGATTGACCTCCACTTCATTCAGGAACGAGTTGGTCTTGGTGATGTCCACGTTCTTCATGTTCTGGCGTCATTTCAGTACGCCGACACCTTTACCAAAGGGCTGCCCACTTCTGTTTTCACCGAGTTTCGGTCTAGTTTGAACGTTTGCTCCGCTGACGCTCTAACTGCCGGGGGTGTTAGACGCCTTGGTTAACATGTTAGACACCTCAGTTCCTGGCCCATACTTAAGGCCTGGCATGGTTTCACACATGCCTCATCATCTATCTGGTATGATCTATATATATAACCTTTGGTTCGTTATTCTATTTATTATGTGATTGTTCCAAATATTTCACGCTCTCACTTACCTTGTTACGACTTGCATTCCTCAGGCAATGGCAGTCATGGGGGCCCTAAGGTGTTCCCTGCAGCAAGCTCCGTGAGTGCTAGCCTGTGACGACAGGTCGGTGGCTCTGGATGTAGATTGCATAGGTCTGGACAGAAAAAAAAATGTGTGATCCAACGGTTGGAAACACCTTCCACATGAGCAACGCGAACCCAAGGAGGGAAGGGACTTGCTGAAGAACTGCTTCCTGGATTTCAGCAAGGATGACTGAGACATAAACACTTGTTTTCTGCAAGACGTGCCTCACAGGTGGAGCCTGCCTGCATGCATACGTTGGGGAACATTTTTTGACAAGGAGATGATCAGCATGACATATCAGTCCATGAGTCTTAAAAAGGACGAAAGAGTACACATATAAGCAGATATTTAGCAGCTAAACGGAAAATTAGGTTGGTTATTTTGAGATATACTAAGCATCTTAATCTCGAACCAGTTAATCAAATGAAGGGCGTTAATGAGCAAGACGAAGGGAAGGCCCTCGTGAATAAGTGAGTCTAGCAATCATGCACACACCTGCACTATGGGTGTGATCTGTCCATCATCTCGACTCTTGACCGGTCTCCCAGTGGGTACAAATCATCTGCTGCACTCCTGCTAGTTAATTTGATGTATGCGTGCAGTTTACTCTAGCTTAAATTCTTCATATCATTGTTTGTCCTGGTGCATCCTCTAATGCCGGCAAATTTGACCAGCAAACAATATCCCTTGCAATCAGCAGCGCCTGACGTTCACAACTCGATCCAGGCAACAATTAATGCTTAATTACGATGATATTATTAACTAACTATTTTATTATGGTGTTGTTGCTTTGTTTTCTGCTTGCTTACTTTTCTTACAAAATGTTTTGAAATTTCACTCCCGTCGTTAACACTTCAGTGCAAAAATGTATCCTATTGCAAAGTACACTCTTGAAGATCCTAGATAATAGCACAAGCAACAGCGATGGTATTTAGGAAAGGAATAAAAATGTGATATGCTGACTTCAACACGATAAATGACTATATAGTGGCCATCTGTAAGTTGAAACTTGGAGCCATTAGAGCAAGGCTAATAATATAATTTTCAGCTGGCTGTATGGACACTTACAGCCCATTTATCTGCCCATTCATATAGTAGTTTACAGCCAGCTGAAGGCTGTATGACCCACCCCTTTCTCTCACAAAGTTTCTTGGTTCTTGTGCTTCAGCTGGTTGTAAACTTACAGCCCACATCTCTTCTCTCTCCTCCACCTCAGCATACAGCCTACTAACAGCATCTTATTATACTTGCTCTTAACAGAGCAATCTCTGAGAACCACAGAGAAGCAGAATTTCTTGCTCAATTCATGCCAAATGGATTACTTCCTTCTGTCAGCTTGGACTAGGAAACACAACAAATAGTGAAGTTCATTTTATGTCTTCTTTTACAGGAAAAATAGATAAATGTAGGCGTTTCTATTGGTAACATTTACATACCGACAATACAAACTTGCAATATGTTCAGCTCATCCAAAAAATGTGCACATAGTGCTCAGGTCATTCAGTTTAATTGTTAAGGCAGGAAAGAAAGGATTTGGCCACACAATCAAGTGGTTCTTGATACTGATGTGTGCTGCATTAGTTTTTTTTCATAATATGGTCAATGTCATGAGGTGGTTTGTACAGTTCTAACGTCAAACACATTTTATCAAGTCTTAGACATGCATTATTTGATCATCGATTTAGTTTTTAGTTCTAGGTTGATGTGCACTACTTTAAATTGCAAAAAGGTCTCAAATTTGTCATGAATTTTTCGATCCAAAAATAGAATAGCTTCCTGAGACCTTAAGAAATATGTGTGCGAAGTTTCACGGCTTTTTGTTTAGTTGATCGGAAGTTCTGTCGATTTTGGTTCTCACGGTCGGCTAAAAACCCTATTCTTTTGTTGAAAATGGTAGTACCGCAAGCCTTGTAGCGGTAGTACCGCATTCCCTGGTTTTTTTATTACTCTGGTTAAACCATTCATTGGTCATCGACCTCTCTGATCGTGTTTCGACTTGGTTCAACCATTTTGGTTTTAACTGCTTACAGGTCGACTTCTCACTGGTAGCTGTTCACACTGGTCGGATCTCAACCTGCTTCAAACACTCGAGCTTGCTCTCAAGTCTTTGACCACGTAGGTTATGATCATATCAATCTTCTATTGCGTTGTTTTTCGACCACTCATTGGTCCTTAATGACGCTGGTCTTTCAACTGCTTACTGGTGATCGACCACGTAGGTTTCGACCACTTAATGTTCTCGACTACGCTGGTCTTTTGACTACACTCTTGTCATCGATTACGTTGGTTTTCGACCATTCTCTGGTCGTTAACCACTCAAGTCGAATTCAGACCACGTTGACTTTCGACCACGTTGGTTTCGACCATGTTGGTTTTTGACCACTCTCTGATCGTTGACCACTCGAGTTGAATTTCGATCACGTTGGTTTCGACCATGTTGGTTACGACTACGTTGGTTCTGGACCGCTGTCTGGTCATCGACCACCATAGTAGAAGTTTGACCACATTGTTTTCTAACTGGTTTTGCTCAGCTTTAAGAGTATCTAGTTTTCTATAGTGTTACAGCTCCGTGTGTTCTCCAGATTTTGAGTAGAGTGCCTATTTAAATCTTCATAACTTTGTAGCTATCGGAGCAAATGATAAGTGAATGCTTGGAGGGAACTTTTAAGGCACCATTTATCCTCACTCTGTTGCCATCTTCAGTCCTACACTTACTTCTCTCGGCCTCTGATACAACGGCGTGCAAATTTTTTGCATGTTCCCGAAAAAAAGTTCCCAACTCGCTGATCACCTCACTTGGTTTCCCCAAGGGTGGGGCCCTTGTCTAAACTCCAAACACTATGACGATGCATGCATCACTAACTTACAATTTGGGGAAAAACAGTTGCAAGTAGGGTCTTGTGACTCTTTTCATTTGAAGATTTGGCATCTAAGCTGAGTTAGAGAATGGAATGTTTACAGACAACAGAATAATGAATACTGGTGATTGTTTCTCCGTGCACTGTTTCTCCCTCCTATATTCGTAATAATATGACTAAACACATATTTTGCGAAACTCTTGTTGAGTCACCGTCTGAAAATTGAGAAAATATCCCCAATAAAACAAATTCCACAGAAGTATTTGAGGCATAACAGTCTTTTGACAAAGAAGGTAAGAGCCTGTTTGGGAGAGCTTCACCACTGAAAACGTGGATCTGGAGCAGCAGCTCCACCATGTAGCAGCTCCACCGTGGATCTGGGATCCCACCATGGAGTGTTTGGCTTGTACAGCAGCTCCAGATCCACGAAATTAAGGTTTTGATGGGAATGGCCACTTTTGGTGGGATGAGGTGTGTAACCAGTGGCATTGGTGGGTAATTACCACCCAACTCCACTGTGGAGCACCCCTTGAGGAGCTCTATGAAATCCATAGATTTGACTCTCAGATCCAGGATTTTGGTGGATTCAAATTTCGTGGAGCTGGAGTGTTTGGGTAAAATTTCGTAGAGTGGAGCTGTTTTTCGTGGATCTGGAGCTGATGGAGCTCTCCCAAACAGGCCCTAACATGCCTTTTCCCCCCAAATCCATTAGTTTATCTCCGTATGGAGGAACCCATAATCACAGCCAACCTCTATCCAAACATACCCTGAAGAGGTGGTTGGCTTGGTCATTTACAACAAGGGTTGTAGTCCCACACCATTACAAGTAAAATTAATAAAACATACCGGATTCTCCATTGGCGAGGTCATTTATGCAGCGCATATTTCACAATCAAGGCAACTGTAACTTGTGATACTAGATGCTGCCCATGGACACTAACATATTCCTGTTTGCCATTCCCACAAAAAAATATTCTTGTTGCCCAGTTTTGAGTGATCTATTTGCAATGATTTATTAAGGCCCCTTTGCATATTGTTCTTAATTTTTGGATCTTGCAGTTCTGGCAGGTACAGAAGTATGCGTACAAAACTATAAATACCTAAGAGGACGAACTTTAGGCCCTGATCAACTCGGCTTCGGCTTCTGGCTTATTTTTCACTATTCATAAGTTTCATCTTTTTCTGAACTTTTGACTTTTTGTTGAGCTTTTTTGCCGGTTCTTTTTTTCCTGTATTTGTTTGTATTATACGTAATGGGCTACCATATTTTTTATATTTTTAAAATTTTTAAATTTAATTATGCTAAATAAGCCTCTGTCAGCTACAATACTTTTTTCAGCCAGCTACAGTGTTTTCAACCATAAGCCATGAGCTTTTCAGCCATAAGCCATGAGCTTTTCAGCCGAACCGATCACAGGCCAAACCCCTGTAGGCCAATCCAGAAACAACACGAGTCAGATCAACTATCAATAAAGGACACTGATTTATGAACTGTACATAAGCTGTCAATTGGTGCAGAAAAGAGTTGCCTGGTTCCGATGATTATTGATCCAAAAACTCCAATAAACTGAGTATATTTATTATCTTCTCTTTTCGGGAAGAAAAGGAAACTTTATTTAAAAGTGATGCTAATCTAGTCAATATAAATATAGGTGACTAGAATAACCAGGACTTCAACATAATAATAGGAACCAGCTTTCCTTTCATAAGAAAAACAACAGGAACCAGCTGAGAGAAGATTGTCACAAGGAAGAGCAGAGCACCATTAATTGTGTTTTGTTGAGTCTACAGCAAAAATTAGTTGGGAAGAAGAGAGAGATACTAAAAGCTAAATACACGCCATTGGTTAGGCAGGTGGTGAGTACTGATTACTTCTTTTCAATTTGTATACTTTTATTAATGCCTGGAAAGAAGCAGGTTGATGTGGCCATGCTACTTTACCAATATTAAGGTACTATACCTTCCGATGGATGAAATTCACCATCGTTAAACATCCAGAATAACAGAAGTGACTCAAGTTACATAATCAGCAGTGGAGCCTCCATGAGAAATAAGAGTAAAGTTTAACAATTACGTATGTATTTAACAATTAATAACAACTGTTTCGTTCAGTGCTATGCCGTTAGTCATTTAAACCATTTTGGAAGGAATCTGAACAAGTACATAGAGTTGGAAATGAGCATGAAAGGAGTAGAACAACTACGCTTAAAATAATGAAACTTGTGGTCCACTAGGGAGACCAAGATGAATTAATTATTCAATGGACTAAGCTAATCACAGTGTTGGGATGTCTTTATAAATAGGAGAGAATGATGAACTGATGATTCGTATCATAAGCAGCAAGGAGTAAGAATAAGACCAACAACAGCATCAACAAGTAGACCAAGGATGACAGCACTTGGCTCACCATGCGGTGCGTGCAAGTTCCTACGCAGGAAGTGTGTGAAGGGTTGCGTCTTCACCCCATACTTCTGCCATGAGCAAGGGGCTGCACACTTCGCCGCCATCCATAAGGTCTTTGGGGCGAGCAATGCCTCGAGGCTCCTCATGCATCTCCCTGTCAGTGACCGCTGCGAGGCTGCAGTCACCATGTCATACGAAGCACAGGCCAGGCTACGTGATCCAATATATGGCTGTGTCGCGCACATCTTTTCTCTGCAGCAGCAGGTGAGTAAGTTCTACCTTAGTAGTTAGTACAATAAAACGAGAGGCTTGGTTCACATTCTTTTTTTCAAGAACTTGGTTCACAATCTTTGCAGAAAAGGGAGAAAACTCACCTTAGCTGCACCTCATAAAAGTAATGTTGTGTATCGAATGTGAAAACTGTACGACTCACAAGGAGATACCTTGCGAGGCTAACCCAAGTACCCAACTAACTAGTCAGAAAAGAGTCTTGAAGTATCAAAAGAACAACAACTATGCAAAAAATTATTCCATGATGCAGCTATGCATTGAGTGTAATGTTGTCAAATACACAATCATACTGTCCTATTATCCTTATTTCTTTTTATAATGTATAGCCTTCTTAGTTCTTTAGATAGTTCTTTGTATCAAAATTAGCTCACCACATACACTGCAAAGAAATTGGCGAGATGAAAGTGTGTATTCCTCGAAACATTCTCACAGGTGGTCAATCTGCAAGCACAACTGCAGTCTCTCAAAGCTCAGGCAACACAAGGGTATGGAGACGGTTCTTCAATCTCAAGCCATCAAAAAGACAACTACGAAAATATGTTTACGCATAGTCTGCAAGACGAGCAACTCTTTTTCCATCCAATAATGCCAAGTAATTCTTCAGTAAAGAGTGAGAATCAGTTATACTTTACAGATGACCATTTCACTTCTACCTCAACTCAATCTTCGCAAAGCTACGAGCCAGATCTATGCATGCCCGACTACAGCAACACCAATCCTTCTTGCGCTGTGCAAGGGAATGGGTATCATGACATGGAGGACCTTCAGTCAGTAGCCTTTGCCTACCTCAACCAGGCATGACACGATGATGCATTTGGTAGTTATTGTACAAGTTCAAACAGTTTTGGTAACAATAATTTACAGGTGTGGATCAATTTTTATTGCATGAAGACATGAACATTGAATTACTAAAATATGCAGAGTGATGATGTAGTTGTTCTGTTCTTGAAAATACCTAAAATATCTCAGGCTGCAGTTTCGTAGTTAGTGAATTATCATGTCTGGTTTCTGCAATAATACTGAAATTTCTCGGAAGCATCAATGGAACTTGGATTTTGACCCAAACAAAATCTCAATTACAATGAGAAAAATACAACATGGAAGGAAATAGATGATAAAAGTACTACATTTTGGTTTGTACCTGGAAATCTGATAAAGAGATATACATTTGGCGCTTGTAAAAAACACTAGGTTTCAGGCCAGGCTTGCCAATGCTAGAAGCAAACATCCTTAGCCACTTCTTTGTTGTTTTTAATTAAAGATATATTAATTGTAGTGACAAAGTATTGTTCTGGGTATTGAAAAACAACCACATTATGTGGAAAAAAGGTAGACGACAACTGAAAGTGGAGAATATAAAACAAGAAGCGTGCAAGCAGGTCTTCCGGTATCACAGACACTGAAAAAATTGAGAAGTCGCTAAATTCACCAAGTTCCTTTCCCCCCTTCTCTGAACAAAGGTTTCAACTTAAAGTTGTAACAATCTGTGTGTTAGTGCTAGTATAATCAGCGAGATTCATGGTTGCATGTTAATTGGACTCCTTGTCAGCTTAAGTAGTAGAATGCCAAACACTGGAAGTAGTAATTAGGCCTTCGGGGTCTCTTATTTAGAGAATGAGAAAGGCCCACAACAATGACAACAGTGCACAAAGCAGGTTGTTCTGGCTCATTTCATAGGTCATATGCACAAAAAAGAAGCTAGTGCTGAAGTGGAGCAAGTCACATGCACAAAAAGTGTAGTGCATATGAAGTGCCTCTGTGCAAATTAAGCAGTTCCTCTGCGCAAATTGAGCAGAATCCATCACGAGAAGGCGAGTAACGCTTAATGGAAGGTTTATTAGATGATGTATGTGATGCTCGGAATTCCCAGGAGATGAGGCCGCGGCATTCTTCTTGACGGCTCCTACAGCTGAAGGAGAAACATAACCGCAATGTGATTGACGCAAAGAAACAGCCACCCAAGTTCATAGTACTTGATACAGTAGGCGACATGAGTAGAAGGGGAATTTGTTTGTTTGTTTGTTTGTTTGTTTTTTCTTTCTTTCTTTCCTTCTGGGGGCCGGGGGTTCGGTTCTCCGCAGCCGTCGGTCGACCACCTCACCGGAGGCGGAGGGGGGAGTTCACCGGACCGAATGAATAGCAAGGGATAAGGGAGGGGAAGAAATGGGCCTCCCGCCCGTAATGATGGCCTCAAATCGAAACAAGCCCGACCCGAACAACCGCACCGAAAGAATCGAGATCCCCTTGCTCCTCCGCCCTCCTCCTCCTCCTCCTCCTCCTCCTCCTCGGCGGATCTCTCTCTCTCTCTCTCTCTCTCTCTCTCTCTCTCTCTCTCTCTCTCTCCACAGACGAGACGAGACGAGCAAGCTAGGTTCCACTCCTGCCTGGTACGTCCGCGCCGCGCCTCACTTGTGAGAATTCTATCTATTCCTCTGGGTTTGTGTTCCATTCGTTTCTTCCCTCCCTCCCTCTCCTCAGGTTCATTGCTCTGCGGTCTTCTCCTCTTCGGTTGGGCTGGGATCAAGCGGCGTTTCCTCCCGATGAACTCCAGGAGGTTAGTATCTCCACCCAACCTCGCCAATCTCTAGCTACTTTTTATTCGGTCCAGCGTCGTTATTACCGGGTGGCAATGGCATGGATTGGGGGCTACTGCCTCTCTCTGGCGACCAAGATCTACCTACCTAACCTTGCTCGATCTTGCTCGTATTACATTAAAGCTGCCAGATGCTTGCTTAATGTGCGCATGCTTGCGGTGCTGGATTCAGGATTTTGCCGTACCCCAG
Source organism: Dendrocalamus latiflorus (assembly GCA_017311315.1). Taxonomy (NCBI): domain Eukaryota; kingdom Viridiplantae; phylum Streptophyta; class Magnoliopsida; order Poales; family Poaceae; genus Dendrocalamus; species Dendrocalamus latiflorus. The sequence continues at coordinate 32,247,729 of CM029624.1, read as the reverse complement.
GCTAAACTTTACCAGGCTAACATTCTAAAACTAACACCAATTTATACCCACACCACAGCATAACAAATGTACGAAAAATGTAGCTCAATTCTTCAATATAAAACATAATAAGAAAAATATGGCAAAACATAAATAATGTAGTATAGTAGAGATACAATTGAGTACCTTTTCTCGAAAATGCGTGAGCATTGCGTTTCATTCAATAAGCAGAGTTGGTACAAGACAAGGCCTGAAAACCAAAGGGAGACCAGGTCCCAGGCTAGAACAGCAGAGGAGTGGACTGGAACAGAAAAGGCTAGAACAGCAGAAGAGGAAAAAGAAAGACCGTAGCAAAAACGACAAAGTGACCGAAAAACACAAAAGCGATTATTACATTATGTCAGGATAGAAGGCGACCTAGGCAGAGACTGGCTCGGAAGGAGATTGGCCAGCGTAGACTTCCTTGCTGACAATCAAAAGTTCCTACTTGATGTGATCTGCAAACTCCTGAAGGTTGAGGCTTCAGTGCTCATGGTGCATCATGTTTCTCTCCTTCCAAATCATCCAAATAATTAGCATTGTAAGAGAATCTAGACCTTTTCGCTTGGAGTTGGGCACCAGTTCCTGAGTCAAAGTCCAATGCTGTTCTGACGTCTGAGCGTTGAAGGAGGATGATGGGCATATCGACAACCATGAAAACATGAGGTGCCACATCTGCTTTGCCACTGGACATTGGATGAAGAGATGATCTACAGTCTTAGGTTGTTGATTGCAGAGAAGACATTGTATCGGGGCAGAGATGTTGTGGCGCAGGAGTCTTGCGAAGGTCCAAATGTGGCGTTTGAGGACAAGCCGAGTGAACAGCTTGGCTTTGTGGGGTACTGCATTTTTCCACAATCCCTAGGCACATTGGAAAAAGACCGAGCCATTGAAGAGGGCTTTGTAGGCCGATTTGGTGGAATAAATCCTGCTGGCCGACCAACGCCAAGAGATGACGTCTGAGGACACTTCTTGTAGGTGCACTTGGTTTATGCTTGAGTGCAAGGTGAGGAATTCGTGTAAGACTTGAATGGTGAAGGGGCCTTGGATGTCTTTCATCCAACAGCGGTTGTGGAGTGCGTCCTTAACCTGAGTCCTTTGTTTGCGAGATTTGGTCACTCTCGCCCAGATTGTCGGTGCTAATTCGCGAATTCCTTTGCCATGTAGCCATCTGTCGGTCCAGAAAAGGGCCGAACTGTCGTCTACTAAGGTAGTTGATGTGGATGTGTAGAAGAGATTTTCAGTAGTACTATCTTTGGACATTCAGACAGCATGCCAGAGCCACCTTGGATCAGTTCGTGCCATCCATTCCCAACGGCAACGAAACGCCATGCCGGCAAGCTTTAGATCTGGAATGGCCAGTCCTCCATATTCCAATGGGCGGCAAACTTGCTTCCATCTGACCATGCATTTGCCTCCTGTGGTCAGACTGCCTCCAATCCAGAGGAAGGAACACCGCTTTTTGTCGATGGCATTGAAAGCCTAGGCAGGGAATTGTAGCATAAGAAGGGGGTAGATTACCATGGACGACAAGACCGATTTGACGACGATGAGCCTTCCTACCATTGAGAGTAGCTTGGCCTTCCAAATGGCAATGAAGCCTGTATTTTGTCAATGTACGGCAGAATATCTTGCCTCCTTAGCTTGCCGGTTGACAATGGCATTCCCAAGTACTTGATGGGGAATGAATCAGATTTACACCCAAAGATCTGCTGGGCAATCTGAAGTTCGTCTTGTGTGCAGGAGACTGGAACTAACAACGACTTGAGCATGTTCTGTTTGAGACCTGAAGCTACCTCGAAAAGCAATAGGATCTGTTTGATGGCCATGATGTCCTGGTACTATGGAGTAAAGAATAGCATGACATCATCCGCATAAAGGGAGCATTGTCTCGGTAGAGATAGTGATGGTGTTCAAATTTGAGCTTGAGTGGCTGTTACAAGGGTCTTGTTTAACACATCCATTACAATGACAAAGAGCAAAGGCGACAGGGGGTCGCCCTGCTGGAGCCCTCTACAATGGTATATTTTCCTGCCTGGGATGCTGTTGAGCATGATTTTTGTCGTGGCCGAGGAGAGTAAGAGTGAGAGCCAATCACCCCACCGAGTGCCGAAGCCTCGGTTGTGCAACACTTTTAGCAGGAATGGCCATGACAGACTGTCGAAGGCCTTAGCAATATCTAGTTTGAGGAGAATTTTCTTTTCTTCTTTTTGTCTACTAGTATCTAAGCTCCCTATTGAAAATTGTCGTGAGTGTTCCTTCATGTTTATTAGTAAACTACAATCAAAATCTATACCAAGCAACTCACCAGTTACCAACTAGCAAGTGCATCCACCATGCTCCCTTTCGTCACTTACTTTCTCTTTCAATTTTATCAACTTTATCAGATGGCTCTGTACCCAAATATATTTAAGGAAAACTCTTGCCATTAATACCACATGATCCGGAAGATATAAAACCAGATAGTCTGTAAAGTTTCAAAAGAGGTTCCAGATACATTGAAATTACTGATTTCTTCTATGTTACTTGCATAATCATTGGAAGTAATTTCTGATCCAAACGGAGTAATAGATAGTTTGGTCGTTACCAAGACAGTTGTAATGCCTATTTATTCATGTTGTTTTTTGCAGGGATTTTCGCACCCACAGATCTGCTTTATTTGATGGTATTGAAGAAGGTGGGATCAGAGCCTCAGCTTACTCTTCTCGTGAAATTCATGAGCAAAAGAATGACCAAGCTATGGACAGCCTGCATGATAGGGTCAGCGTTCTTAAAAGAGTATGTATCTCTGGCAAGCCTTTTTTGACACATTGAATTAATTATGGTGCCATACAGGAAAGACTATTAGAAGCTTAATACTAAGCACAGCAAACCCAGTGGCAACTGCAAAGGGCCTAACCACTTTTATGAGAGTAATCGAATCAAATTCTATAATATGATAATAATTGGAGGTGGTTTAAACAGTTTTACTTAAGGTTGACGTTAAATCATTTTATTCTATGGTCGCAAGCAAAGAAGGAATTTTTCATCAAGCTGGGAGAAAGATGTAGAACTGAATTGGCAGTTGCTAACAAATTACTGGTTTACGTAATAACTACTAAAGATGACCGACTACTTGAGTTTTTGGAGCTTAGCTGGTGTAAGAGTTTGGCACTTTTGTATGACTATACTAGTAGTACACTACATATTTCTAGACCACCCAACTGGTATGTGACTCATCTCTACGCAAAATTGAACAGATGTCATTTGTAATATCACTTCCATGTAGGTTAACACATAATATAGACCAGAAGTACATGAAATTGCATCAGTAATTTGTTGTCTTTTGAGCTTTTCATCTAGCGGTAATATAGGATTAATACATATTAGTATATTACATTCAGATCTTGTATTGGTGTGTTTCACTATCCGGTTGGCACCTTTTATGGATGTTGATTTAATTCTGTGGTGCATCGTTCAGTTGTGAAGATCTTGTGAATGCACTAGATCACAGTGTAGTCTCCATCTCTGGTGAACCGTGGTTTCTGTGAATCTGTTGTCTTTTCAGTTGACAGGTGATATACATGAAGAAGTGGAGAATCATAACCGGATGCTGGACCGAATGGTACTAGTTTCCCACAACGTACTATTTTGCTTGTCAACAACATTCTGATGCATTACTTTGCTATTTAGGGCAATGATATGGATGCTTCGAGAGGATTTCTCTCTGGAACAGTCGACAAGTTCAAGATGGTAAGGATTTTCATATCCGCGCATCAGCTACTCCTTTTACTATTTTGTTATTCTCACAGTAACTTCACCTAATAGGTTTTTGAGACCAAATCAAGTCGCAGAATGGCTAGCATGGTGGCATCCTTTATTGCTGTCTTCTTGCTCATATACTACCTAACCAAGTAGCAGCACGGTTTGACTCTGCATCGCAGTTGCTCTGTCTTCTTGCATGGGTGTATGTGGCTATATATTTGCCTGACTATATATGATCCAGTTTTGTGCGCTTGATGACCTGAACATTGGTAGATTTTCTCAAGTTGTGGATTATAAGGTGATGATATGATGCTGTCGTCGCACACAGTTTACCAGATATAGCTGAACGTGCTGAAGCCTTTCCGATCGCGGGGACCTGATAACTGTTGTCGAACTTTGTGGCCGCAAAAGATGTGTTATGAGTTGACGATTTATACCAAATTCTTGTTGGTGCTGCTGCATTTATACCAAATTCTTCCCATTTTTTTTCATCTGTGCAAAGCACTGGGGATTCGCATCACCTGTGCATTGTTCTTGCTGGGAAATCTGATGGCGTCGGATTAATTTGTTAGAGATGCTCTCTGTCGAGTCGATGGGGGCTCGGTGCTGTCTGATGGTGCTGCTAGCCTGCAAGTGGGAGCTCAGCTGGGGACACGCAAATGTCAAATGGTGACCTTGTCGTCGCGGTGAATGCGCATCTGCGTCCGGCATGTGGCTTTGTTGCTTTGCGTTTACTGTGATTGCGACTCGACGTCCAAGAAGCTGTGCCTGCACCTAACCTGACGACCCCAAGCAGAACGAAAACTCAGGTTTTTACTGTTGGGTTATGTTATGTTAGGCCCCCCCAAACGCACTGCCTGACCTGACCAGATAGTCTGATAGGTAGGCAGGCAATCAACTGGTTGCGTGCCAAGAACAACAACTAACCTTCCTAAATTGATCACTGTGTGATGTGCTGTGCTCCATGGGTAGTGCTTGTTTGTGCTTTGCACTCCGTAGAAAAGCTCAGGAATTTCATGTCGTCTACTCCTACAATTGAGAACTCAAATTCGATCGAGCTAAGGTTCTCCAATGAAGTCGCCTCTAAGCCACTAGTAACTACTCTTGCCTTGCCTCCTCCTTTCCATTTCCAGTTCCAGTTCCACCTGAGCAGGCACTTGCAGGTGCTGCAGGAAGGGAGGTAGTTACTTATTGCTAATAATAACCCTCATCCAAAAGCCTTAAAGCGACGCCTGCAGCAAAAGAAGCACAACTTGAAAGAGGCTAGGCTTCATCATGAGATGCTGATCCATCGGATATCATCGCCACAAAAGAAAAGCAAGAAAAAGAACAATTACTTTGTACCTCCAACACAAAATAGATGCACAATTTATCAAATTAGTTTTCGTTTACAAGTTATTTTTCGAGTCAACATTTTCCGCTAGATGTTTCTGGGAGTTGCTTACCGTTAGTGATGCTATAGAGATATATATATTTCCCTCACAAAACAAAAAAAAAATGCTATAGAGATGCACACACACTATCAATAGAAACGACATGTGCCAAACGAGACCCAGGGGAAGCGAGTAGTATGTCACTAGTTAAGCTCTCCGCCCAGCTGTGCTGCTTTTAACGTCTCGCGCTAACCGAGCTTATCTTAATCTAATCCAATCCAATTAAACAAAGAATTAGCTGAACTAGAGCTAGCAGCTAGCTCTGCCTGTGCCGGCCAGGACCACCATTAGCCAGCCACACGAATCTGTGCCCTTTTATATTACTACTAGGAGCTGTCATTAAAGCTAATTAAGACATCTTTTCTCCCCTTTCACGCATCATTAGGGCACTGGTTTGATACTGTACTACAGGGGAGAGAGAGAGAGAGTTTAGGTGGGCTTTTAGTAACACCACCCAATGCTTTGACACTAAAGCTTGGTACTTGCATGAATAGTGGTATTTCTTTCGTCTAAATTTATATAGTGTATTTTTTAAGTAGTCTTGTTTGTAAATATAGGAATATATTCCAATATAAAATTAATATGATGCTTTCTTCATACCCCTAATAAATATGCAATTTTATTTGTTATTCTCTATATGCATGTATTGAATATAATTCTTAGAGAGAATAATTTAAGGTAATCTAGTCACTTTAACTATCTCATTAGTCTATATGTAAAAAAATACATCTTATAAATTTGAACAGGAAAGTACTTGGTTTGAAATTAACAACCACCCTACATATTTTGGTATCAAGCTCCCAACAAACCATCTACTTCGTACTAAATTCTTGGTTTGCTAAAAAGTGTTGGCACTTACATGAGTATCAGGCTCCCTCTCTCTCTTCCACCTCACTCGTCACGCTTATGTGGCATGGTTTAGTACCAAGCTACTTGGACTACTGGGAGTGCTCTTAGGCCAGTCTCAGTGGAGGTTTCATGTCCCAGTTTCCAACACACCCATATTTTGGAAACAGTGCAGAAGAGTTTCATCCCCATGAAACTCTCTCTACTCTCATAAAACTTTTATCATATCTCTCTTCATCAATACAGTGTCATGTCAGCGTATTTAATGCCCATGAAACTCCATGAAACCCCCACTGAGACTGGCCTTAAAGAGCATTGTATGGCCCTTGCCAATAAATTCACTGGAGTAATCCTTCGCAATGTTTGCATGGCCTTAGCTTAGCTAGGTGTTAGGTCATTCCATGACAACTTAGGTGTGTTGTTAGGGCATATACAAATATTTGTCTTTTAAGATCGTCTATAAGGCTTCCACCCTATCTAAAGATAGCATTAGAGACAACATCTCTAACAGTAAATTATTCCTCTAACTATTTTATACTATTTTCACCGTAACTTCTTGCCTTACACTTTCTCACTATTTGCGCTAATTTGCAGGCTCAAGTCGTCTCTTGCATAAGAGACGGCATATTATTTTTCATCACATCCTCTCTTTTTCACATAGAATTTTACTTATTTAATATAACTAAAAGATAGCTAAGATGGAACTATTTGAGATGCTTTTACTGGAGTAGCTTAACTGGTTGAGTCTCTCGAAAGAAAGTTAAGACCACCTGCATACATGTGTTCTTGAACAATCATTTCAATGAGCTCCAGCCTATACAGATTTTATGTGTTCTTATTGTAAGTTCAAACTCCATTAAATTGGTTTTAGTGATAATAACAAATGCAATTATGAAACTAACTTGTTTATTAACTATAATATTGCTTAGTCTCATTTAGATGTGATTAATGGTAAATGCAATTATGTGACTAACTTTTTTATTGATTATGATATTGCTTAGTCTCATTTAGATGAAAAGGTAAAAATCATAGAGGTATACATTCGACATCACTTTCTTATATCTTATTGTATTTCTTGGATCCTAAATATAGATTGAACTCCATGAATAGTCTAACTTGAATATGTGCACATGTTTTATTATATGTTCTTGTATGCACATATTTAAGGGGTTTCACTCTATGTTTTGTGGTTTCATTAGTATTGATCTATTTTTTTCTTTTCAAATCATATTATGATCTTTACTTTGAAACATATCTCTTGAGTATATATAACTTGTGTAGTTCATATATACTCATGATTGATTTAAATTCAATCACTTTCAATCAACTTGTCACAATATATTTATCTTCTTCATTATGTGTTAATGATTGGATGATAAATGATAACTGAATGTATAGCTTTACTAACAATTAATCTTAAAGATAAACACTCATATTCAAATGAGTTATTTATTTAAGAAGCTTATCCTAGAGTATACAATTATTGTATACATGATGTATACTCGTAAATCATTTTCTATCTCATTATTTATTGAGATTGTCATGAAATACCAAAAAGAGAAGATTGTAGAATCTAATCCCTCTATTATGAGTTGGTAGTAAAGTTTTAGTAATTAATGGTAATTGATTTATGGACTAATATTTTTTATGAGTTTGATGAACATGTTAGATTTCACAAATAAGGATGACTTGGGATGACATTATGCGTTGAAGATCATTAAGTCAAGATACGTCATAGAAGATGGCTTCATGAGTTGAAGGACATCAAGAAGAGGATGCGTCATGAGTTAATGCATGTCCAAAAAGATATGATCATGAGTTGATCAAGATCCTAAAGAAGAGATGCATCATGTGTTTATACACATCAAGATTCCGAAAGAAGAGATGATTATGTGTTAATCATCAAATCAAGTATAGAGTTCAAGTGAATGATGCATTATAGGTTGATGCATAATAAGACAATGACACATACTTGAAGTGAAATGTGTGTCATCAAGCTTCAAGAGGATGCTCAAGGTAAAGGTATGACTAGTTAGGGTTAAGTATATGTTCCTAGTCTTTTATCGGTCTTGGAGTTTAGTTGGAAGACCGGATTACTAGTATAGATTGATGTATTATTAAGATGGGTTATGTCTAGTAGCTTGAGTCTCATCATATGTTGATAGCTCAAATCTCACTTGCTCTAGCTCTCCATGGCATGATGCTTATATTTGCAAATAGTTGAAGCTCATGTGTTGACTCCTTGTAGTATGGGACTATACATTCTGAATATGTTTTGCAAATATTTGAAGTCCATGTTTCCTACTTCTTGTGATATGAGGCTTATATTTACAAATATATTTTATAAATGGTTTAAGCTCATACATAACCCTTGTAGCATGTCACTTGGGTTTGCGAATGCGTTTTGCAAACATGTTGAGTCCATGTACCTATACCTTGTGTCATGATTCTGAAAATGTGTAAATATATTTTGCAACTTGTTAGGAATCATGATTGATCCTTATGTGTATGATACTATAATTTGCAAATGTGTTTTACAAAATTTGTTGAAGTATATGCCCTTTTTAGAAAAAAAAATCAGAACTACCGCTGTGAGCCTTGTGGAACTACCACTGGCGAAACTACCGACTTGTAACGAATGGTACTACCGCATCGGTGGTTGAAGGCCAGTGTGGTCGAAGATCAATGTGGTCAAAGATCAATATTGTTAAAGATCGACTTGGTCAAAGACCTATGTGGTCGAGGATTAACATGGCCAAAGATCGACGTGGTCGAAGACCTGTGTTGTCAAAGATCGACCACCCGACAAGGTTGAACACCTGTGTGGTCGAAGATCGACTACCCAACATGGTCAAAGACCTGTGTTGTCGAAGACCGGTAGTATCAGCTCTATGTGAGCAATCAGACCGGCCTGTAGTACTACCGACCTGTGTGGTGTGGTATGACCGATTTATTTGGGGTACATTTTTCTAGAGAGACATCTTTTGGAAGGTTTTCTTTCTCAAGGAAATTGGTAGTTCTATATGTGTGGAGTGGTACTACCATTGTGCAGTAGTATCGGGCTCTATGTGAGCGGTCTACCAACAACAGGCTAGTGTAGGTATAACTACCCCCTTGTGGCTGGTTAGAGAGACAGTAGATTGACTCCATTTCATTCCTTTGAGCTAGTGTGAGGTTCTCCTCTCAATTGTGCATATATTGCACCTTGTGAGTAAGGAGAAAGGCTCTAGATTACATGTGTTGCATCTAGAGGTAGATTTTGTATCCACTTGAGCTTGTGCATTCGTTGTACGTGGTGAAAGTCAAGCAGGGGGCTTGACTTGTTACTCTTGGAGGTTGCTGACTCTTAGACGGCGTTGGAGCGTAGAGTTCACCTACCCAGAGTGGGAAAGAGCTACCACTAGTGAAATTGAGGTGTTTGGCTTTGTAGGATCGAATACTGCAATTAGAGGGGTCTGAATGATTGTCGCCATATTTTGGAATCTCTTCGCAGTTTGTGAAGATTTCGACCGCTCGGTGCTCAATCTTCCGATCGATCGCTCAGTACATGACCGCTTGAATGATCATTCTGTTCAACCGCTCGCTCAGCTTTGCTCGTCATCGTAAGATCCAATCCACCTGCGATCACTAGTGCTCTTCAAGCAAATTACGGACTAAATTGATTCAAGATGATCTTTATTGCTGATTTTCTGTAAATTTACAAAATGCCCTCACAAGCACCATTAAAAGCCTTCCCATCGAAAAACCCTCAAAAACCTTCTCTAATCTCTCTAAAAACCGTCTCAAGCCTTGTATTAACCCTTAGTCTCTCCATGCTTTTATAGGTTAATATCACAAACCGTGTCTACCTCAAATACGTACTCAAAACCTTATCACTTCTGAAACCAAGGGACCCGAAACCCTTCCAAACACGGGTTTTCCAATCTCTAAACCTTCCAAGTTATGGAATCCTTCCATAGCTTCTCCAACTCATCATGTGATGAAGCCTCCAGGACAGCACCTCCTGTATCTTCATCACACACCATCACCTTACGTATTGAAGTCTCCAAGACAGCACCTCCCGTAGCTTCTCCACGCATCACCACCTTTGGTCTCCACGTGCTCCAGCGTGAGTCCGACCACCTCGTAACATCCTCAACCGCCTGGACATCAGATTTTTCCATCCTAGTTCTGGTCCTCCTCGTCACCCACCATGATCGTCTCCATGCCAACCTGCACATACAAAGATAAAAGAATGTTTTCCCCGACATAAGTTCTTTCCAACTTGACCGACATTAGTTCATGCATGCAACCACACTCTTAACCATCCATCAACACCAACCAGGTTATCCACAACCACATTTTCCATGCTTTCTAGAAAATCAACTTCCAACCACTTAGTACAACCGATATGACCACCAAGCACAGGCCAATCAAAGCACTATCTCAACGAGTACTCGAAAACCACAAGTACTCGGGAATTACTACCACTCAGAACACTCACAAATCACAAGCATCATAGCGATCCCAGTCTATGACTACCGACCATCAACCAGTCACTGTACCATCGATTACCGAGTAACGACCAGGTACTGTAGCGTAGAGTATCATCAACAAGTATTGTAGCACGGACTGCCGAGTACTAACTATGTATGATAGCGATGACCACAGATTGGTTACTATCACTTTTGATTGGTTCACTGAAGCTCACGACCCCAACCATCCTAGTCGAAGTTTACCGACTACCGATTGTAGTCCATTGTATCTTGCAATCGGTTCAGTATGTCATACGACCGATTCCTCTTAGCTTACAACCATGTTATCTGGAATCTTTAACTCTAGGGTCTTCGACTTCTCTAAAAATTCTAAACTGAGGTCGTTCCACCATGGTCGTTCACCTGTGATCGTTCTGCCATGATTGAAATTATGTGGTTGACCTGCCTTGGTTATTTGCTGTGGTCGACCTGCCTTGGTCATGATAGGAGAAATCTTGAAACAGGGGATAAGTGTAACTCATAGATTGATCAACACGTCAATGTAAAGCATTATTGATCAAAGTCGAATTGCGAATGTAAGATTCTACTAGATATGGCATAGTCTTAAGGTACAGGAACAGTAGATGAAAAAAAAAGTAAAAAAGATTGGTTTGTGCTCATTTTTCCGTCAACTAATCAAGGTTATTTATATCCTAAAACAGCTAACTCAATGTATTGTGCTTCATGTCGCCCTCTTCGTGTCAACTCAACCTTCCTTAGATAGAGTCTCTGTCCGTCTTCAAATATTCTCGTTTCTAATCTCCTGTTGATGATTTCCTTTCTTGCATCTATCTTTCCTTAGCTGACATCTTTTGGATGCTTCTTAGCATGGCCGGTACTTGATTTTGATTTTTGGCAAATCTCAGTTTTTTCATAAAATCATGTCAACTGCTAAAAATAATTTTGCTGACTATTTTGCGTACCAAAATCTGACAACAACTGCTTTTTTTATCTCTTAAGGTCACACCCTCCTATCTCATTTGTCGTCCATTTTATGTCAAGATTTGTATCATTTTATCTCTTCTTGTATTCTCTATTACCTAGAATATACATGTACAGAACTTGAGATAAAATAGAATAAATTAAACGACGGGATGAGATAGTTGATAAAAAAAAATGCACTTCCATACTCCTACGTACACATCTGAGTCTTGGGGCATGGGGGCAACGTATCGGATTGTGAGAAAGGCATCCATGGTCACTCACCTGCCCACCCGTCCCCATGCGACACATGTAGCACGAAGAAACCCTTTTTTTTTTAGAATCATGCATGCAGCAAGAAACCCTGGTCTCGAACATACTAACATCTGTCCTAACCTAAACTAGCAAGCTTAACTAAAGCATGCATGCCTCACCATCAGCACACCGAAAAATCTTCTTCTGAAGTAGCATCTCTAATAGTGACTTATGAGTTAGCTCTAAGCATATTATTTTATATTTTAATAGAAGAGAGAGAAAAGCTATCTCTTGATCAAGAGCTAGTCTCATACACACATTCCAAGATTATGTGAGAGTGTCATGTGAGGCTATTTATGTTATGAGCTATGTGTTAAAAGTTAGTACTATTAGAGAAGTTGTTTTAGAGCTAGTAACTAGCTCATACTGTTGGAGATGCTAATCCATGGCCAGAGAAAGCGTGCCATCAAACCATTAGGAAAGACAGAAATTAATGAGGAGAGCAGCAATATTAATTACTACTTCACTCCTACACACTACCTATATATTAATCATGCAGCATTTCTATATGCTATCGAAAGATTGTCATGCATCAAGTAAAATGGTTACGTTTGGTTTATAGTTCCATCAAGATTGGCTAAAATATACTTATTTTCTACATATCTAATGTGAGGATTCACGGATTGGGCAACAGATTGGATAAGCAAGCACAAACTTAGAAATTACATCCCATGGGTGGCAAGAGTCTACGGTGAGTATATTCTATAATCTATATATGGGTTAGATGGTATGTAACTGTGTATACGAAACTATTTAAGATGCCCATAGTGTTTTTGATGAATGAAAGCTCGTGCCCCCCTCCCCCCAAAAAAAAGTTGAATACTTATACAAAATGTTACACCACTAGATGGCTTGGTAGATAAAATTTCATCGTCTTTGCCTCTGGTTTAACGTAACTTATCTATTGAATACACGTATCAGGCATCGAGCCAAAAAAAAAAACAATTGCTGAAACCCCAATCTATGGTCCATACAAACAGATGTGCAACTTGTATGTTCCAGTGGGTTCACCCATCATGTTACTACAGAAAACTTAGGTGTAGCCTCCAACCGGTGCGCATAGCCTTTCAATGTCCTTGTCCTGTTCCTTTTCTTTTTATATTTCATGCGTGTACACATATTCCATGTATACCAACAACTTGGAAATGAACAAGTGCAAGGGCGAGTTCTTTTCGGCCGAGACTGATGATTTTTTGTCTTAGCTGAAGCACCTGTGCGAATAAATCGAATGTCGATAAACCACTTTAAAAATAATATTTTGATAAGTCATTTCGAAATGGCTGCAGAGAAATTGTTTTGCTTATTTATTTAGAGAAAATTATAAACCATAAATTGAAAGAAATGGGTCCAAACATAATCCACTTCTTACATCACCCTCCAATTAACTTACATGTCTTGTCGCCGTTATAAAGCACCGGGAAACCATCAAACCAGAAGGAAAAGGAGCAGCAAAATTACAAGAGGAGGGGAGAGGGGGCAAGAAGTAGTCTTTCTTGCCTTCGTCTCTCTCTCTCTCTCTCTCTCTCCCGGGTCAGCTAGCACAGCTCTTCCGTCCATCGATCGGCCGCTGCAACTCCACAAAATTAACACACGGTACAAATAAATCTTTGCTCTTTGCTTAATTAATTCCCCAGTTCGCATACGCTCCTCTCGATAATTAATTACTACCTCTTCAAATTCATGTGCGCACTCGGATCTTTAATTTGAGCAAAATATGCTTGGATCTATCTTGGCATGAAGCTTACTTTATATAGATTCTTTGTTTCCCTTATTGCCATCTGCTACTTCCATGTCACATGTGCAAATTAAGGCGTAGAGCAAGAAGCAAGGAAGGCACAGGTAGACACCTGCAAGCTAGCCGCAGTTGTATTGGTAATTGTCTTCAAACTCAAGCTAGGGAGGAAGAAATTAATTGCCGGCGCCAAGAAACCCTAGAAGCTGGCGAACAGGTGGTGGGACGAGGGGCAGCTCGGCCTGCCGGTGACCGCCGAGCCATCCCTCGGCTCCTCGGGCCTCAGCAAGAGCCCGGGCAGCCAGGAAATGGCGTCCAAGCGGGAGGGAACTGAGCTGAGCGGCGGGAGTGGCGACGACTGCGAGAACGGAACCGGCAAGCCCAAGGAAGGCGCGGTGGTGACTGGCAACCGGCGCCCCCGAGGCCGGCCACCGGGCTCCAAGAACAAGCCGAAGCCGCCCATCTTCGTGACGCGGGACAGCCCAAACGCGCTGCGCAGCCACGTCATGGAGGTGGCCGGCGGCGCCGACGTCGCCGAGTCCATCGCCCACTTTGCGCGCCGCAGGCAGCGCGGCGTCTGCGTGCTCAGCGGGGCGGGCACTGTCACCGACGTCGCCCTACGACAGCCGGCCGCGCCGGGCGCCGTCGTCGCCCTCCGTGGCCGCTTCGAGATACTCTCCCTCACCGGCACGTTCCTGCCGGGCCCCGCACCGCCCGGCTCCACCGGGCTGACCGTGTACCTGGCGGGCGGGCAGGGGCAGGTCGTCGGCGGCAGCGTGGTCGGCACACTCACCGCGGCGGGGCCGGTCATGGTGATCGCGTCGACGTTTGCGAATGCCACCTACGAGAGGCTGCCGCTGGACGAGGACGAGGAGGAGGAAGGCGCCCGGGCTGGGCCGGGGCAGATGCCGCCCGGCGGCGGGCCGCCGCTGATGGGTGGGATGGCCGCCGATCCCTCGGCGATGCCAATGTTCGGCGGCGTGCCGCCAAACCTCATGCCTGGGGGCGGCGGCGCCGTGGGCCTGCAGCTCGGCCACGAGGGGCTTGCATGGGCTCATGCACGGCCGCCGTACTAGGCAATTAAGGAGAATCAACCGCGATCAAGCTAGCAGTTGCATGGCATATGTATGTATGTATGTATTGTAGGATTGATGCATACACGGATTAATTATATGCTGCTGGATTCATATGGAAGCATGCAAGATTTGCTGAAGAATTAAGCATACATCAAGATCGAGCTAATAAAATGCATGCAGGTAATTAAACTAGTATTGCATTTGACTGCATGCCATCGATCAGTTTAAGAACTTAATTGGTGCCATCCTTCGTAGTATGTACTATGTGGTATAGTGTTGTGTTTGATTTAGATGCATGGTAAATAGATGCACTGGTGCCTCTGTCTCTTTGATTTGTTCGTGTCCTGATTAAAAGGTGTAGCTCTACCTTTCGCACTAAACGCAGCTCGATCTACGCATGCATATGTACGGTTTTACTCCGTTGTTATTTATACTTCCAAGAGTAATTAACTGTTTATTCATTTGTCTAGTTTCATGGCAATATATACTAATCTTGCTTGGTGGCGTATAAAATGAAGCCCCTTGCGACATATGAACTTCATGTCGTAGATTTTATGGATGCAGATATGTATGCAATGGCTCGATTCATAGGGAAATTGATGTTTCATCGTTCCTTCTATACTTGTGGGATTATTTTTGCACTAGTTCTCTTTTGGAGCGAGTATAAGTTTTAATCTGGCGGTGTTCGTTTGTTGCTGTTTTAATTCGTGTAATCTCTTTCTTGAGGTGCATTATGCCAATTTCTGTTCTGATTTCATGTCGCAAACTGATATAATTTAGGGCGGTTCACGTACGTTCCTTCCTCAATAGTGTCTTTGCTTTGTGCATTGCTAATCAATTTGTCTAGCCACATATCATAGTTAATTTGATGCAAGATTGTCGTGGAAATTAATAACAGCAATGTGGTTTTGGATTGTAATGCTACTTGTGCAAAATCCTATGATTACTGATGAGGGTTTCTAGCTCCTTATGCAAAATAATCACACACAGAGAGTGTACAATGAATGTAAAACTCCGCTTCCGCGTATATATATATGTTGATGCATGCCTATAGATACATAATGATAGATCATATGTATTCCTCTGAACGTGTACATTTAGTTAGGCGCAGGTCGAGTATTTGTTTGGGTCATCAGAAACATTAGTGCGTAGTCACTGAATCTCCATTGATAATTTTAAGTTAGTTTATGTTAGGGGAGAGGCTAATTGCACAGCGCATTTATGTGCTAAGCAAGCGTCTTCGGAGAGAAACCAGTGTGTGTCGCACTGTGGCTTAATGCAACACCGGATTTTTTTTGTTGGCTTGTTTAAACTCTGATTTTACTCTTGTTCATGAGTAATAAGCTCCTGGTTGAGTCTCAAAAAAAAGTATTTGTATATTTCGTTGTGTGGTGAATTGGTGATCACTAGTTCACTGCTAATCATGACGAGTGTAAGATCCTGCTGTATGTTCAAAAAGACTTTGCTTTATTAATTAGGAAAGTGAGTAAACATCTGCAAATGAAATCACATTTGCAGCTAGCTACCTCGATCGGGAGCTAAACTAATCGCTTTTAACTTTAACGTCAATTGGTCATGTGAAGCTATTCAATTACAGTTATATATACAGCACTTGATATAGTTTCTGCACTCACACCTTGCTAAAAGTTCAGTCTTCAAACTAGAAGTTCAACCGTTCGATGATTGCTTGGAATCCACCCAACCTCTCTCTCTGTATATACACACACACATATTTTCTATACTACTGAGAGTACATACTCCCTATTTTAATATACTATTTAAACAAACATGTTATATCTTTTTATCACTTTTTGTATACTTAAATATTAATTCTAAGATACTATAATGTGACATGGTTGAAAGTTTTTATCGAAACACTTTATTTTTGCTATATACCCTTTTCCATATATAATACGAGTATATACACAAATTATGCTATGAAAAGTATATTCTGACGTTATTTTTTAATAGATTTCTCTTTGGAGTATCTTATAATCATTATTAGAGTATATTCAAAAGGATAAAAAGGTATAACTTATTTGTTTAAGTGGTATTTGATAAGTGAGAGCAGTACTCCGAGAAGTATGAAACTATTTTCCTATATGTTTTTATGTGTGTGTATATGTACGTATGTATGAAACCATGGAAGCATGCATGTTGAAGTTAATGAAGAAATTCTCGTAAAAAGGTTAATGAAGAAAGCTAATCAGTTTCGTTCTTCAGGAAACAATGGAACAGTACGTGGCATGCATGCATGCTTTATTGGTAATATTAGACTCATTGCAAGAGCGATCGCATCGATCATTACAGATCGAGGAGATAACTGCACGATCGATTGCTGCATTTCATTACTCTTATTTTGCGGTCTAAGGAAAAAGACCTACTTGAAGGTGACAACAATTATAAATATTATATGACTAAGGCTAATGGTAGAAAAAGAAAAAACTAGAATTTACAGTCTTAATCAGGAGGAAGGTTTGATTGAGGAAGACAAGAACCTTATGAATTATGTTACTAATTTTTATAAACAACTTTTGGTCATGTGTAGATTACATGAATGTGTCTTATGATGTTAATTTCTATAGCAAACTTGATGCAAGTGATAACAAGCTCTTAACTCAGGAGTTTTCTTTAGAAGAGATTAAGTTTGCTGTAAGACCATGTGGATAGGTCGTAAATTGAGTGATGATGAATAATTGATATTTTGGTTGCATTAAAATTTGCGTTTGTGAAAGTTTCAATCGATGTGCTATTGTAAAACTGGAATTGCTGGAATATTCAGGTTAAGCGGTCTGACCGCCTTGTGTTGGGCGGTCTAATCGGCAACTTTTGACCATGGACGGTAGTCGGAGAAGTGGACCACGATCGGTAATCGGTGGTTTGAACGATCTTGTGTTGGGTGGTCCGATCGGTAGATCGACCACGGCGAATTGACCACGGCAGCTCAACCATGGTAGAACGACCACAGCAGGTCGATCACAGCGGATTGACCATGCTAGGCCGAGCATAGAAGAACGACCACAGTTGAACAACTACGGTAGAACGACAACTACATTGAATCGGTCGGAGCTACAGTGACTGGTTGTTGGTCATAGCTACAGTATCTGGTCAGTAGTCGGTGGTCTTAGCTATAGTACTTAATCAGTGGTCGTAGCTACAGTACTTGATCGGTAGTCATAGCTACAATATCTGATCGGTAATCATAGGCTTCGAGTGCTACAATGTTTGTGATTTTCGAGTGCCTTGAGTACTTGTAATCTTTAAGTACTTGTATTCGGTCAGCGGTCTGACTGGCCTGTGCATGGCGATCAGATCAGTTTTTCTGGATGGACAAGGGTGTCTTATGCATGTGTAGACTGATGTTGGTCAAGTTGGAGAGAACTTGAGCCAAGAAAATGTTCTTTGGTCTTTATATGTGCAGGTTGGGCGTGGAGACGGTCATAGTCGATGACGAGGAGGACCGAGACTAGGATGGAGAATTCCGAGGTTCAGGCGGTCGAGAATGTCACTAGGTGGTCGGGATCACACTGGGGCACGTGAAGATCAAAGGTGGATGATGTGTAGAGAAGCTACGTAAGGTGCAGTCCTAGAGGCTTCGACACGTGAGGAGTTATGGAAGGTGTCCATAATTGGAAGGTTTAAAAATTTTGGAAAATCCGTATTTAAAAGGGTTTTGGGTCTCTTGATTTTCATAATCAGATAGGATTTCGTACCCGTATTGATAAGGACACGGTTTGAAACTCTAGCATATAAAAGGAGGAAAAGGTTAAGAGTTAATTTGTAGCTTTTGTACGGTTTTTTGGGATTTTTTTTTGGAGTTTTTATGTTAGGGTTTGAGAGGTACTGTAAGGATACTTTGCAACCACAGAACATCATCATCCAACAATGCAAATCAACTTTTGATTCATTCCATAAAGAAATCTTGCATCTGTTCTTAGTCTGTTGCTTCGTTTTGTGGAATTGATTGTTTTCGTGATCCATGCAATTTTGACTCGATTCTTATTTGAGGAATAGATTGCAAATAAACTTAGGAACATATATGCAAAGTTTTGTTGGAATTCTCCAACTCGTTTAAAAGTTATTGCAATTTTTGAGTTTGACCTAATTTTTGTTTATCTCTTGTTGCGTTCTAGATTTCTTCGAATCTAGTTGATGGTACTTGCAATTTCTTGTTGGAATAAATTCTAGATATCCTTAGCATTGTATGTGTCAAATTTGAGGTCAATTGGAGTTGATTTGTCGAAGTTAGATCGATTCTCATACGTGTTGGTTGTGCTGTTTTCGATCAGTGAATAGTACTAGAGGTCAGACCGCTTTCACCATTACGGTTTAAACGACCAGAAGATTTGTTTTTTAATTTTTGTTGCTTTTTTGTTTAGGGTTTGTTTCTTCTGTTCCAGTAGATATAATTTATTGTTTAGATTGTTTTTCCTCTGGTTTGAATTTTGGTTTCAGGTTTCAAAAGTGGAGGCAATCATTCACCCCATCTAATTGCAGTATTCGATCCTACATCTGCAGTTTTTGAGACGGAGCACAATAAAACTGCTGGACCTAATGGGTTTCCAGCAGATTTTTTCAGCATTTTTGGGAGGTAATTAAGTGGGATCTTAAGAAGATGTTGGATGATTTCCATTCAAGTATTCTGGATATTTACAGATTTAATTATGGCATGGTTACTTTGATTCCAAAAGGAATAGGAGCTTATAAGATTCAGATGTATAGACCCATTCGCTTGTTGAATGTTTTTTTTTTAATTTACTTGGGTTTTGTCAATAAGGAAAGCTCAAGTAGTTCATAAGGTGATTGAACAAACTCAAACTGCTTTTGTCAAAGATAGATTCATCATGGAGGGCGTGCTTCTTTTACATGAAACAGTACATGAGCTTCATAGGAAGAAGTTGCCAGGGGTTTTGTTTAAAGTTGATTTTGAGAAGGCCTACGACAAAGTTAATTGGAACTTTCTTTACCAAGTTATGTGTAAGAAAGGTTTTGACAATAAATGGATTGACTGGACTATGAAAACAATTGTTGGGGGAAGGGTAGGAATTAATGTGAATGAAGAAGTTGGGCCTTATTTCAAAACTTCTAAGGGTTTGCGCCAAGGAGATCCTTTGTCTCCTATTTTATTTACTCTTGTTGCTTATGCTCTAACAGTGCTAGTTCATAAGGCTCAAGAGCAAGGTTTGATTACTGGTTTAGTACCTCATTTGCATGAAAAAGGTTTGGCTATTATGCAATACGCAGATGACACCATTTTTTTTAATTGAAGATAGCTTGGAAGGGGCAAGAAACCTTAATTTCTTGCTGTGTCTTTTTGAGCAACTATCTGGTTTGAAAATCAATTTTCATAAAAGCGTGATTTTCTGTTTGGGGAAAGCTGTAGAGAGATTAGAACATTATGAAAGTATATTTACTTGTCAGAAAGGAGATCTGCCTTTTAAATACTTAGGCATACCCATAGATAGGAAGAGATTAAGATATACAAGTTGGAAATGAACTGAGGATAAAATGGAGAAGAAATGTAGCTGTTGGCAGAGTAGAATGCTGTCTATTGTGGGAAGGCTCATTCTGCTAAATCCCTGTCTAACTAGTGTACCTGCTTATATGTTTTTTTAGAGTCCCCAGAGGTGTGCTCAAGAGTCAAGAGGATGGATTTCTTCAGAGCAAGGCTTTTGTGGCAGGAGGATCTGGGTATAAGGAAGTATCATCCGGTCAATTGGCCCACTGTGCGCCAGCCCAAAGACCAAGGGGATTTAGGTGTATTATATTTGGATGTGATGAACATTAGTCTTTTAGGGAAATGGCTTTGGAATTTAGAAAATAATAATGGCATTTGGCAGGATTTGTTGACTGCAAAGTACTTAGGGAAAAATTGCATTGTGCAAGTCTGTCAAGCTAAACCTGGAGATTCCCATTTCTGGTCTGGTCTGATGGGCATCAAAGATTTGTTTTATAAATTTTGCAGAAGGGTAGTGGGCAATGGGGCAAATAATTTGTTTTGGAAGGATACTTGGTTAGGAAATACTTCTTTAGCTTCTCAATTTCCAAGACTTTACAATCTGACTTTTAATAAGAACATTACAGTCAAGGAAGTTTTTGAAAACGGTTGGGGTGTATCAGGTTTAGCAGGATGTTATGGGGGAGTTGAGACATATGTGGTTAGATTTACAGACCACCTGTGCGGCTGTGCCCATGTTGAGTTAAATGAGGAACCTGACAAGTTATCTTGCAAATTGCACTCTAGAGGTCAGTTTTCTGTGAGATCCTTCTATCAAGCTTTGGTGTTGCAACAGTCGGTTTATTCTAATAATGATTGGTGGAAATTCAAGTTGCCTTTGAAAATTAAAGTCTTCGTTTGGTTGGTTTTGAAAAATAGCATTTTGACAAAAGACAAACTCTTACATAGGGGAGGGAAGTGCTCCAAGAAATGCATGTTCTGTGGAGCTGATGAATCAATTGATCACCTGTTTTTATTTTGTCCTTTGGCTCCATACATTTGGAGTGTAGTTAAATGTGCTTTCAATGTTACAGTGAATGTTCAGAATGTACGACAGTTGTGTGACAGTTGGTTACATAGTTTCAGAAAAAATAAACACATAATTGTAGTTGGTTTTGCTGCGATTTTACGGTCAATATGGAAAATAAGAAATACAGCTTGTTTTCAAAGCAAGTTTCCTAGTTATCCAACTCACGTGTTGTTTGTTGTTTGTCATTGGATTGAATTCTGGTGACGTTTGCAAAAATGAGATCGTCGAGAAATCCTGCTGTTGGCATCTCGACGTCTTTGGCAGGTGGCATTTGAAGCTTCCAACAAAACAAAAGGCTGGAGCTGGGGGGTGCGGCGACTCCAGAATTGGTAGAGTGATGTTGAAGCCGGAAGACTCTTGCTCTTGTCCAACATTGGCGTATGGTGGATGGAAATATCGTTATTTTTGGCGCTAGTTGCTACTAAGATCCCTCTCTAGTTTTATTTGATTGGTGATGGTTGTATCCACACCCCTTTTGCTTTTGTTTCCCTGAGCAAAGATAAGCTACTCTGCTGTAGATGCTTATCAGAACTTGTGATGTCGATTACCTCTCCATGTGCCTTAAAGCTTCAGCTTACGTAATAAAGGCTGGGAGCTTGTCTCCTGCTTCTAAAAAAATTAATCTTACCTTGAACGGTGAATCGAAGCTAATTAATTCGATATATATAGAACTGTCTTGAGTTTGCTCTAGCAATCTGCAGTGATGTAATAACTTTGTTGGTCTGTACAGTTTTTGATGTTTTGTCAGTAAAGCTGGCTGACGTGGTATCAGTCTGCAGGCAGCTAGTGAGTTCAGGACATGTGCAGAGGTTGGCGATATCCTGCTCGTAGGATTAGTTTGGTATTAATTTCGTCTGTGATCACAATTGTTAGGGGGCGGCACTAGTCGTGGGGTTATGTGCTATAGAGTCTAAACCGGCTCAGACCTAACCATATTTTGGATAGGTCACGCACACGTAGTAACATATTTGCACTTTTATCCTTGCTTCGCGCAAAACGGTTAACCGGGGTGCTACCATTGAAACTTCTAGGCTTATATGTAAGTGCTTCTCAAGGTAAGCTAGCAAGGCGGGACTAACCCAGAAATTCATGTGCACACACACACATGGGCCAACATGGGCCGGGGTGTCACAGATTTGCCAGAAATTGCTTCCGAAGTTCGCGTGGATCCTGAGACATGGAGGTAGAGATTTTACTAACTATGAAGGAGTTACAGGTAGTAAGTACAAATGGGTATATTGGTCACAATGTAGATACTCACATTACAAGTAGGATTGACGAGGCTTGATCCATCTCAATTCCTCATATAGTTTAGAAAATGAAGTGAACAGTCCAACCTATCATGGGAAGTAGTTGAGAACATTGATGTTTGAAATATCAAAAAGTAAAAGGCTGATGTGGATATACTTAACTTGTTTTCATGAATATTGATATTCAACGGGAACTCGAACGGCCAATTTGGGATATCCTCATCAAATTCTAGAAAACAAAGCTTCATGTATTGAGAAAGTGCTTCGGATATGATAACC